>JANZLQ010000032.1:19054708-19103058 GCA_026212715.1 Elanus axillaris | reverse complement strand
GGGGGGGAACCCTTGTAGGTTGATGATACAAGAATGATTTAGTATCTAAAGTAAAATAAAATGTAATACTAACAACAATAATAAAAATATAATAATAACTGTAATGAAAAGGAACATAATTAAAAAAAACAAACCCCAAAAAACCCCACCACCCCAAAAACACCCAAGAAAAGACAAGTGATGCACAATGCAGTTGTTCACCATGCACTGACCAATGCCTGAGCAGTGGTCTGTACCTCCTGGCCAATTTCCTCCCCCAGTTTATATGCTGAGCATGATGTTCTATGGTATGGAATATCCCTTATATCCCTTTGGCTAGTTCAGGTCAGCTGTCCTGGCCATGCTTCCTCCCAGCTTCTTGTGCACTTACATGCTGGCAGAGCACAGGAAACTGAAAAATCCTTAACTTAGGATAAGTGCTACTTAGCAACAACTAAACCATCAGTGTGTTATCAACGTTATTCTCATACTAAATCCAAAACACACTGTACCAGCTACTAAGAAGAATATTAACTCTATCCCAGCTGAAACCAGGACAGTGGAAAAAATTAAAAACTAACCAGTAGTGATAAGATGTGGATTTTTAAAAATGTCAGCTGTTAGCGTAAGAAAACACCAGGGAATGCAAAAGCCTGTCAGTCCCACTGTTATCTCTCTATGTATTTCTTCCCTGGGCATACCAGCTTTGTCTAGAAGTGGTTGCTGTATTGATAACAGCTGTTGTCCTCTTTGACTGAGAGAGCATCTTTACTCTGGTCATTTGCAGCCTTTTGTAGGTGCTGACACCCTTCAGTGTACCACACAAAACAAGTGTGGACTACTGGTGATGTAACTTAAAGTGAGCTAGAATGGATTTCTCTGCTAATATCTGCCTTGAGATCTGCTTAGGTAGTCTGTATCCAGCAGAATTTGTAGCGATGGTATTTGAACTGTCTTTATAATAAAGCTAAAAAGTTTGACCTTATGAAACGCTCCTCAGAATTTGTAAAACCAAAATTATTTTGAAACTGTTTTCTGGTTTAGAAACTAGACTCTGGCCTTACCAACAACGTGATAGCATTCAATGCCCAGAGAGGTAATCTAAGAGGCACACTAGAGTGTGACGGTCTTAAAAATAGGGATTAAGTTTCTTACAGAACCTTTCCCTCTGAAATTACACCTCTGACCATGCAGCTGTTCCCAGGGCTGCTAGCCCCTGTTTTGTCTACAGTCAGAACCCCAGCCACACCTGAATGGGCATGTCCCCCTGCATTAACACTGTCTAAAAACTGAGCTGTAGAAAAAAAATCGGCCCCCTTAGGTTGGATGCTGGCTTGGAACTGGGAATAGACAGGCTCATTTCCTTGCTTTGCCAGTGATTCCCTGCCTGTTGGCTGCTTAGTGCTTCCGTGGTGCATCTGTGAAAGGGGGATGCCGGCACTCACCTCTGGTAACAGGAACTGGGAGGCTAAATGTGTCACAGGCAGTGAGGTATCAACGTAGCATACATACAGAGGCAGTGCAAGTTCCTGAGCTGAATGAGTCAGCTGCACTCCCTAAAATATGGGAGTTTTTAATTGTGGTCTTGTCAGATCTGGCTGGCTGATCCCAAAGTGAGAAACTGCTGAGCTGGGCAGGATCCTTCTGAAAGGTTACCTTGGGTGCCATGGCAAAGGGACAGGAGGCAGGGGTCCTGCTAACAGGTAGAAGAAACAATGGTATTTTCCCTTCTAATCTTTCTTGGAGAAGGAGAGCAAAGCAGGTGGAAGTGTCACAGCTGGCATCTAGAAAGTTTATTCACTTTTATCGTTGATGTATGACTGCAATAAAAAAATAAAGTAAACCAAGTAAGCAAAAAAAACAGCAGTAAGTCACAATGGTGGATATACCTGTATTGAGCATTAACCTTTGCACAGATAGGTACCATCATTCCTGAAGTGACCTATTTTTAGACCTGTTTTAGTTTGTTGATTTACTTGCCACTCCAAAGGGAGTGGCAAGGAGGAGGGGAAGGCACAGAGAAGCTGCCACCTGAAAGACACAAACAGCAACTGATGGTCAGTGGAAGACTGAGGATACCACTTTCAACTGGAAGTTGGAGTGTAGGGGAAATGCCAAGCGTTAGGCTTCTAAATCCATATTTAGGCACCTACACTAATTGCCTGCTGCTGGAGGCGCTCAGCGTCTGCCGCACCAACTGGAGGCACTTGGGCCTGTCATCTTTGGCCAGGGACAGACAGTGTAATTTAAGCATGTGAGTGCACAGTGTTGTCGGTTCCTCTGTTTCTGTGAGGCAGCAGATCAGCAGTTTTCAGAACATGCTTCTTCCAGCTGAGAATACCTCATTTTGGCATAGACACAATTGGTAGCGGCTGTGCTTGACACCCAACATTTTGAGCATAAGAGGGAACTCGGCATTTCTCTGGGCCTTCAGCTACTCCACCAGCCACCAGAAGTGCATGCTGGCTGTCCTGCAGGGCCAGTGCTGATGCGGATGGCTGGTGAATTTTGTGTTACTGGTTTGGAGCACTGAAACTGCAAGACTTTTGGCCTCGCCCAGGAGAGGAACCACATCTCTTGATGTGTTGAGTTACACTCAGCTATTGCCACGTAGAGATGACCTGAGGTAGTTAGCATTGCAGCTGTGTTTTGCTCCCTATGGGCCTGATCTAAGGCCTGTTGTAATAAGCAGGAGTCTTTCCACAGTGGGAACAGATAGTTATCAAGAGAGCTGTGTCCACGGATAGCCTTCAGCTCTGAAACAAATTACCCCTAACTCCAAGGCAGCCTGGTTCTCATCGTGTTGGAGTGTGCTGGAAGGTGGCTTCAGCCAATTAAGTTGTGGAGAGAGTGTTGTAAATGATCCCAGTCTCTCACCGGGGGGATTCTTTCCTCGTTCATGGGTTTGTTACAGCCACTAGTTCAGCACATTCACGGGTTTCAGTTTTTAATGCATAGCAAGAAATATCTGGATTAGGTATCTTTTGAAGTGGTATCTGCTGCCACTAAACTTACTGACTGTCGCCTCTTTAAACTCCAACCTCTCCAGCTGAAAAACTGAGCAAATACTGCTACTAAAAGCTACTTTATAGGGGAGTCTTGAAGGAGACTCAGTGAAAGAGTTTTTTCAAAGGCATTTTCATTCTTTTTCTCTCTGACTTCTTCTAGTGGGAGCATGTAGACATTCAAGCCCTGAGGTGATCCAGCATATCTGACCCTTGGTTCTTGTGAAGGGCTTAGAGGGAGTCGGATTAGGCATAGAGGCAGGGCAGATGGGTGTCCAGTGTTGGGCACTGGTATTAGTGGAAATAGACAAGAGACAGAAGGAGTCTCTTCAGTTATTATCACTTGTCTGTTGCTTTTCTAGGTGTGCCCTACTTTACTGTGGAACCTGAGGATGTGTCCGTGTCCCCTAATGCCCCATTTCATATGGCCTGTGCTGCTGTTGGTCCCCCTGAACCAGTGACAATTGTTTGGTGGATGGGAGACTCTAGAGTGGGGCTTCCAGACATCTCCCCCTCCATCTTAAATGTGTCAGGTAAGGCTGCTGCCAATGCTGATCCTCCACTTTGAGCATCCGAAGAGGAGGAGAGCTCTCTTCTGATCATGCTTAGTGACACTGGGTAGCCACATAGTGTGAGAATGGTCTTTGACTGTACACTGAGGGTTGAGAGATAATGATCACATACAAAGCCAGATCATCTCGAGGGGTGATTGTTGTTCTGTGTATTTTCTGCTGGCTTGAGGTGCATAGGCTCTTGGAGAGCTTGGGTGGGGCTGGCACTGTCAGGTGATGCATTAGGTGCCTCTCTTGTTCCACCTCATGGGGGTGTTTATGGTTATATTAAGTGTCGCTGTTGGTGACGTTTGGTTTGGAAATCTCCAAGCTTTCACACATAACAGATGCCACCTCTTCCTTCTGTGCACAGCCATGTCACACACTGCTCTCCCCTCTCTTCCCCCTGCCCCCCTCTGTTCTTGCAGGCTTGCTGGATGTTCTTATCGTTAAAACCTAACTGCCTCATATAATTGTTTGATACTTTTAGAGTGGTTGTATTGGTGCTGAAGTGGGCTGGTTGATATCCTCGGAGATTAAGGTTTACCCCAGAGCAAGCACTAGGTTCGTGGTGGTAAGACTGCCTTCCCCAGCAGCGTCAGCTGAAGAACTCAGGAGCCAGTAGGTTTTCAGGCTTCTCTTCAGCCCACTTTCAGGGCAGGGTGATGTATCTCTACCAGGACCTGACAGCAGCTATTCTTGTAGTTACCTCCTAAAGCTAACTTTATTCTGGTTCATTGTCCAACAGCTTTGTGTTACTTCTTCTCTTTGCTGCTGTTTTATTATTCTCAGCAGCCTGAAGTTGAACTAGCTATTTAGAAAGAAAAGGTTTTATGACTAAGAGTCATCTCTGGGGCCTCTTCATCAGGGTTAGTATAGTTACACACAGGGGGAGTTTCTTTCTATACATACTTGGCCATCCTTTGAGCTATCCAATCCTGTTAAACCTTCCCTTAGAACCTAATTTATATGCAAATCAAAACCTGGTTTGTGATTTGCAATGGTTTTATCATCTTCTCCCTCTTATGTAGCCACTCAATGCTGTTCCAAGTTGGAAATGAAAACTATTCCCTTATGATATAATCTGTCTGTTGAAATGGAAAGTGAGAAGATTGATAGTCGAGAGGGGAAAGACAGTAAAAAATAAGTCTCCCTTCCTCCACTGAACTCGTCCCACAGTGCCTCACAAAACTTCTGTCCTTGTTGGGACAGTGGTATGGAGGCAGGAAGAAGGGCATCTGCTCCTAGTGATTCTCCAAATGAATTGCTATTATATATATTCATCACCAGCATCTTTCTTCGCCCCTTTCAGTGTTCTTTGGGATGTCCCTTGGGTACATCTTGTCTGTGCAACAGAAAAAATGCAGCAAGACACAAGCTGCATGGTCAGATTGCTACAATATGCCAAAAAAGATGGTTGGTGAGAAAACAAGCAATGCTAGCTAAAGAAAGTATCAAATTCTGAAATAGTAAAGTACTGGCTAGAAAGCAAACATTTAGAAGGTTCAGCAAGCAGTTGGTTTGGTGAAAGGAGTGCTGGTGATGTGTGGGAGAGCAAGGAGATCTTGGTTTGTGGTGTGTTTTGTGTTCTCCTCAGGGCAGGGCTGTGTTTGGTTCTCTCTTTGGGACATGTCTAACACATCAGGTGCTGCTCTGCTCTGCTGTCTGGCCTTCAGCCTGCTGGCAGCATTTTCCTCTGGTTCACTGGAGTGAACAGAAGAAGCTAAAATACTTGCTCTTTCATTTTGTAGCAGTCCCTCCTCTCTTCCACTACACCTTATTTGCAGTGCTGTTAATCTTGGGCTTGGGAGATGAATCAAAGGGCAAAGATAGACACTGTGCAAGCTGCTCCATGCAGCTCTGAAATCTTTTTTCCCTCCTAAACTATAAGTCCATAGTGTGTCAATCCTTAACTCTTCTCAGCTGGAGTCCTATAAGGCAACTGAGGGCCAAGTCAAGTGAAAATGTATGCTGGACACACTTCTTCAGGCAGCTTTGCAAATCTGTCTCAATTCTGATTAATTATCAATACCTATATGCATCTTGGAGCAGCCGGGCATCAGTATGATACCATGTTCAGGTCCTGTGGGATGGATGGATGCTCACAGAAGAGAGGGAGCATAATCCTCACTTGTATCACCCCTGGAAAGTGCCTCAGTGCTGATGCGGTAACATTTTACTTCCACTTCCTTTGTATGTCTTCAAAAGTCTGATGCAAGGTGAGGGACAGGTAGGCATTTGCTTGAAATCTGCAGTGTCTGGTTGGAAGTTTGCCTGGGCTTATAGGCCAGTTAGAAGATGGTTGTTGCCCTGGTGGCAGGCTGAGGTCCAGAGCACTGGGCTTTGTATAAGCACATGGTTCAGCATGATCCTTGCTCCAAAGACGCTCACCAGAATGGGAGAAGTGGACATTACTAACTGAGCAATGTGAGCTGCTGTTCTGTCAGATTCATCCTTCTTTTTCACTGCTTTCTGAAGCTCCCGTGGAAGGTTTTCTACATTGCCATACTCTCTCCATTAAAAACATCTAGCACGTTAATTACATTGATATCCACGTGCCTTTGATTGGCACCCAGCTCAGCCCTCCAATAGCCTGTACAGCTTGAGCTGCATGTCACGCATAATTGAAATTCTGCTGAAGGTTGAAGCTGGATTATATAGCTGTTTGTGTTTCCTTTCCTTTTCTTGGCTGACCTCCAGGTATTAATCAAAGCACAGTTTTCTCCTGCGAAGCTCACAACGTAAAAGGATTGTCTTCATCTCGGACAGCCACTGTTCAAATTAAAGGTGAGAGAGTGCAAGAGAATGGGCAAGGGACTCGGGTTTGCTCTTTGGGGAGGGAAAGTAGGGCACCTTAATGCAAGGAGTTGTCTCAAAGCTGCCAGCAACCAGCACTGGTTGGAGCTCTCAGCAGCTGAAACAATACTTTGTGTTCTAACAGCAGTTCCCGCTTGCTATGCAGGGCTGTATCCCAGGCTGTTGAAAATAAACCACATCTGATTCAGGAGTGGAAATGTAATGTCAAGTAACATTTTTTCTTTGAAAAGGAGAGTCAGAGCAGTCAAATTGTTTGCAAGAGGTGAAGCTGGATATAAATCTGTAGCTGGGGAAATCTTTCCTTCTTGGAGATAGATGGGTCTCGTTAGAGCTAAAGGGGCCATTACTTCTGCTCACTTCTATTGGCATCACATTACATGCTGAAAAAAGACAAGGAAGATGATCACCAGTGGCCAGTAAAGTCTGCTCATCCACACTGTTTTTATGGGTTTTGGTTTTTTTAATTCTTCATTCTGGAAAAACTCATTCAAAACAAGTAACTTGTAGCCTTTGCATGACCAGTTCCCATTTGGAAGTCCCTAAGTTAATGTCACTTTTCCTCTGTTCCTCCAGGTGACTGAAACAGGGATAATCAGAGCAATCAGCTCTTCCCCTCTTCTTCATGTTTAGATGCTTCTGCATTTGAATTTTTAGTCATTCTTTCATGCGCATTCAATGACATGATTATCGGTTCCAGGAGAGGCATGTCACAAAAATCGTTTGTTCCAAGTGGTAGCTTATTACTGAGCACAAATAAGTGCAAGCATTTATGTCTGTTTCAGAACTCACAATTGTATTAGTTAATATTCATTAAAGGATAGCTTAAAATCCAGCTGTAGATCTACTGCTCTTACAGAGTATTTTTCTTCAGGACATTGTGGTTACTGCTGTGCCAAGAATGCAGTATGCTGGACTAGTAAGATTTATAACTTAATTTAAAAACATTTGGAGTTGTTGCCTTGAAGGCTTGTCTACACAGGGGAATTAGTTATTGTGGAATATATCTTCTATGGATATTTTTATCCTGGGATAGAATTTAGTTCAAAAAGCTATTATGCTTTAAAAAAAAATCTCATCAAGCCATAATCTGAAATAACATATAGCATAAACAGGCTTCTTTCTTTTTTTTTAATGTTAACACAGATTTTTTTTTTATTTTTAAATTTTTTTAACCATTAATAAGATCATGGGGTGAAGGCCTCAGAATTCTTATATTTCCCAGCAGTTAATGTTTAGCCAAAAGTGCTCCATAGGGGTCAATCATCAGCTAATGAATGTACACAAGCTGTTTTGGAGGGATGTATCACCACCACACACTTGTGCATGCACACATACACTTTATAGAGCTGAGGAAGAGCAAGCTTAAGTGATGTGGCAAATGTTGCACCAGTACGTGGCATGTTCTAGAGTTAAAAAACAGGCTTTAGATAGCAAGTCCAGTGCTGTAGTCATAACAGTGCAAACTGTAATACCTCAAAGATACTAAAAGAGTAATTATAAACATGGGGAAGTGCTGAGACTCTTCTAAAGAGCAAAAGTTTTGAACATTTAGTACAACCTCTGTTAAAACAAAGCTCTGAACAAGGACATCAGCAGGAACAGCAGCAAGCCCAGATAATGTTTTAGTCCTTGATCCT
This sequence comes from Elanus axillaris, assembly GCA_026212715.1. Classification (NCBI taxonomy): domain Eukaryota; kingdom Metazoa; phylum Chordata; class Aves; order Accipitriformes; family Accipitridae; genus Elanus; species Elanus axillaris. Next base: position 19,095,069 of record JANZLQ010000032.1, on the reverse strand, counting down.
ATGAAGATGTAGACTTCAATGAAATTACTCCTGGGAGTAGTTGTCCAAACATGCGTGATCAGGCCCTTCCTCTCTTACACAGCTCCAGCTGCTAATGAGGACTCCTTTCTACAATTTATTAAACAATTTGTTTCTTCTGTGTTTCCAGAGGCAAATATTTTTGCTAGGACATTTACAAACTGTTAACATTTCTTCCTATTTGCTGCTGCTGTTGTTCATTATCTATTCTCTGTAGTGCCCACAATGTGCTGGGTGTACTCCAAGCAGAAAATTACTGTTATTGTAGCCCACAGGCCCCAGCCATGTACAAAGCCCCATTGTTCCAGCCACTCCACAAGCAGAGGAAGTTAACTCTCATTATGTTAACACTCCAGGTCCTGTTTTCAGACTGGCTTTGCTCTCCTTCATGTGTGCAGCTAAGTCTTTCAGGGTTGTATCCTGTGTTTCAGAGCACAACAGGAAACAGCCTCCCAGAGTTTCTTCCCAGCTGATGATGGGGAGATGCATCTGTCCCTTCTACTAATTGCAGAGTTAGGGGAAGGTCCTAGCAAGCCAGCCCTCTTCAGTGGCTGTCTCCATTACAGAGTAGGAGTTAGCAGTTGATTATTTATTCTCACTGGTGGTACAGCCGCAACTCCTTTGGGCCTGTCATCCAGTGTTGAAAATTACATGTTGCTGAATGCAGAAGTTACGAAAGACTTGAGTTAAGGGCAGTGTTTCAGTGATATCCAAGTAAGCACTGAAAGCAAGCTCCCCCATCCCCTGAAGAACTTACAAACCTGAGTACCCAACATCAAAAGGGAAAGAAACCAAGACACAGAAAAGTCTAAGTTAACTCACAAAGACCTTTCACTGAAAGGCAAAGAACTCATTGCCCATCTTCCATCCCAGACCCATGCTCTGCTGTCCCACCTCCCACCCACGCACATTATTCTTATCTAGGTGGCAGCTCCCTGCTCTGAGTCCTGGTAATTAGTTAACCAGACAACAAAAGCTTTACAGGGTTAATGTGTGACACTATCTGTTCCCTGCCCCATCCTCTCCTCTAGGCCCTCTGTAGAAACCTGGGAGGGGGCTTTGGTGTATGCATTTCTCCTGCAAGATGGCCCTGTGGAGATGCCAAAGGCAGGAAGGCAGTACTGCGGTTGTCCTCGGTGCAGTGAGAGACAAAGGTGCTTTCTGGCAGAGTAGAAGATGCAGCTAGAGGAATCCTGGTTTGCAGTTACTTTTCCACTGCTGCTTTCCACTGGATACAGCTCAGGAGTGGTGGAAAATTTGGTCTGTAGGCAGAGCCTTGTCTGGAGGACTGTTGGGTTTTTGGAAGAGGACTCCTGAGGATACAATTTTTTGAGGTGCTGCTGTATTACTTTTGGTAGCAGCATAGGGTTTTTTAAAATGAGCAAAAGATCAGGGGAGAGGTTAGTATTCATGAAGCTGGTAATTTTTTCAGGAGCGAGGTGCTTAAATAAAAATAGAGACTCAGGAGTGAAAAAGATGGTGAGGAGTACATGGGGAAGAATAGGAAGTAACTATGTGGTATTACCGTGGGAGGAAAAGAGAAGGCAAAGGGAAGCATTGAAGATCCTGAAAGGAAGCCGAAGAGCTCAGGTTAATGCGACAACATACTAGAGACCCCTGCAGTAATGGAGGTGTCTGGTCAGGGTGAGAGCAGAGGGGTAGTGCTCTGGTGCTCCTCAATGGTGGTAGGAAGCACAAACATCTGATTAAATGGCTAGTCTGGGAATTGAGTTTATTCATCCCAAGGCTGAAGGAGGCAGTTTTCAGTCCAGGTTCCGTCCCAGGGTGTTTTGGGAAGACTTTGTAATGGACACCTGGAGGCAGCGCTTTCACAGCAAGGAGCATTCTACTGCAAATCCAGCTGCAGGGTATTTGGGTCACTACAGCAAACCACCCTGCGACTTGTGCTGGCAGAGCTGGTTTTGGGGCCTGTACTGAGAATCAGGGGAGGGATTTTAAAGCCCTGATTTGGTTCACAATGTCCGTCCACAGGCAATTGTGTGTGCAGGGCTGGGTCATGCCTTGCAATGAAGGGGGCAGGGAAGAGGGCTGAGTAGTGAAGGTGTAAACATCACACACTGGATTTGCTATCAAAGAGATCAACTGCTGCCTGTATGCATCAAGCAAGTATGCTGGACTGTTAAAGAATGGATGCCAATAGCTTGTTCAATGTTAAAATAATCGTTTCATTCACAACAGTCAGGGACACTATAAAGTTGTGATATTGTACCATTTCTGTGAGTGATTTCATTGCATAATTTCTAGCCTCAAGCCTCTGCCATTTCCATGTGAATACCTGCTCAGTTCTGTGTATGCTGAAAGGTCTCTTTGTTTCCTTTATAGCCATGCCTCTCCCGCCTCTCAATGTAACTGTAAGCCAAGTCACCAGCAGCAATGCCAGTGTGGTCTGGGTGCCAGGATTTGATGGCCGTGCACCCCTCCATTCTTGCACTCTTCAGGTATGACCCCTCTGGATCGTCCCCTGCCCTGCATGAAGAATGGGACTCCTCTGAGCTGCAACATTGCGTGCGCCATCTTTTGCTCTCCTAACTGCTTTGTAGCAGTGTTTGAATTCTTATTCCACAGTTTTAAAACATGGAAACATAACAGGGTGCAACTCAGGGCATATATAGGTGCCAAAGAGCAGGGCATGAAGTTTTGAGCATGCAGTGTCCAGTTGAGGATTTGAGACTGGCACCATTCTCCCTCCTGGCAGGTTATCACATCAGTTGCTCCGTGGCAGCTACTCCATGCAGACTATTACGCTGCAGCACATACGAAGCACGTATCACTCTGTGGGAAGTGCCCTTGAGTAGCTGCAGGGTGCTCACAGATCCTGCTAGTGTGGACCAGCTGGCCCATGGTAACTTGCTCCAGCACAGTGCAGTGACCTGTGACTCCCATGCCAGCTCTGCCTTGTGCTTTGCAATGCTGGAGGAAATGCTGGCATCCAGACATACCAGTAAGCCCAAGGGATAAGGAGCTTGCAAAGTGTAGGATCTGGTATAGGAAAGGTGGGAATGATGGAGGCAGTAGACAGACTGGGCTTTTAGATACAGTCAGGCCTATTTGCATGTTTCAGAGTAATTTTAAGCTCTGCCTCTAAATCTTGATTGGTTTTCCATTGTCAAAGTCCAATTCTACCCATAAAATGAAGGGTAATAATGCCCTTTAGCTGTACTGTGTGCTGAGTGCTCACATCTCTGAAAAATTGGACTGCTTCTTTAGGTTCCTGGGAACAATGGTACATGTCCAACTTCAGGCAGAGTTAGTTTCTAGCATTACACACTTAACTGTAAAATCAGATCAAACAGCTGGTGACCAAGTGTCAAAAAGAAATGGTGATTCCTGGAAGCAGGCTGTGCAAACACAGCTAGGCAAGTTCCCTGTGGATTTATCTGCCAGGTGTGAATATTGGGCCCCTGTGCTTTCCCTACCTGATTAAAGCAGCAATGTGAGCTGGAGTGGAATTTCTATGGGGTGTTGCCAACTATGTAGAGGATTATAAACACAAGGTATGCTGAAGGCAGCCTAGCTAATTTGCTTGCAGTCCTCTTTTTATGTGGGGAGGAAGCCAGAGATTTCATGCTTTCATGCTTATTCCCTTTCATAAAGTAAAAAAACCCCATCATCTTGTTTTAACTCACTGGTGGAAGGAATGCCTGAATATAGCTGGCCCCAGTTTCTGGGTTTTGTTGCTGGTTCTGTTCCTGTTCACAGCTGAAAATGGTTTTCTTCCTCTGTTTTACAATACCAGTTATCTCCAGTTGGAACAGCCTATTCTCTCTGGCTTGCATGCTGCTATGCTAATCACCCTGGGTTTTGAGTTCCCCCTCTCACTTTTGGCAGGGGCAGGGGTGGGGGGGATGGGACATGTGGAAAAGAGGCCGAATCAGAGCAGCTCAGTTTCTGTCCACTCAGCAGTTTCTCACCCCTTTTCTAAGCCTTTTCTGTTCTATTTGGGGAGGACAAAGTTCCTGCGTTTGGATCTGGGAGCAGGGTAACCTGACAATAAGCCTCCACTGACAGAAAGCTATGCGTCCTCTGTCTCCCACATTGAGAGATTTTGTGAGAGACATTGACCCACGTTTCCATGTAAAAATGCACATGCTCCTGGCTCCTCATGATTGCACTTCTGCTCAGAGCCTCCCAGAAAGAGAAGGGCAATTGAAACTTGGCTGTGGTTTTCTGGCACACAGGAATTGCAGCGGGTGCCCCAAAAGCACAATGGTCAGACGGACAGATTGCTTCTGGGGACAGGGTAGAGAATCGCCGTGTTTACTGAGTTAACACGAGCCATGCTTCAGGGCATAAAGGGGGCAGATAGAAGAGCACCACTCTCTTCAGACTCTTGAACAGAAACATATCATGAAACCAACAAAAGTCTGCTTCGGTTTTTTTCCTGCTTTGAATGACACTGATAATGACAACAATATGCTTTTCTGTTAAGGAAACTTGAGATTCTTCCTTTTCATTAGCCAAATAAATCAGTGGGCCAAAAGTATGCCTGAGAATGAGCAGAAGGGTAGGGAGAAAGGGCGAAAGACTGCTATGTAAAGAAGATAAAGGCCACGATTGTTTCACTTTTGTCAGTACACCTTGCTTTTACTCCCAGTTTTGCTGTTTCATATGCACTTGAGAAGAAAGGTGGGCTGAGCCTGAGAGCTATGCAGTGATTTCTGCTATTGTCAGTACAAAAGCAGGAACATTATATCTGCCTGTGCATTAAAGGCACACAGTGATACCAGATTTAAATTGACATTCATGTTGCTTAAAAGTTCAGATTTGGGGGAAAAAAAAAAAGAGTTGCAGGAGTGGTAAAAAGTTTCTTTTCCATTTGATTTGAAACAGTTCAGTTGAACCAAGCCACCAGTGTCTACCATGTCTTTAATCCACTACAAAACTGAAAATATACAAACTTCTGAAAAAAGAGTTGAGAAAAAGGTGACACTAGGCAACAAGGAAGTTGATCTACCAATTTTCATTGCCCAAATTGAGACGTCTCAGAAGCCAGCTGCTGTCACTCAAAGCAACAAACACATACAGTTTTCTTTAAAGGAAATGATAATAAACTGTAGAATTTGTGACATAGGTAAGGAAATGTTTTAAAATACGGAACCAAATTTTCAGCTGGTGGACAATTGTTGTATTGCCAGAGTTAGGAGAGTGATGTCACTTAAACCAAATAAAGGCATGGGTCATGATTCTTAGTTTGACAACTCCCTTTTCGGTATTTTGAACACCACCAGTACCATATCTATTCTTACACATTCCTAAACTAACCATGAAATGGATTCTTATCCCTATGGACCTGTTAGTCATATGGCTTACGGTAACAGTCTTCTCCATTTCACTCTTGGCACAGGTAGCTGAGTCATCCGGTGACCAGGAGGTCTCCACTGAAGTCACTCCAGTGCCGCCCTTTGCCTATGGTATGCAAGGCCTGAAGCATTCCACCAACTACAGTGTTCGTGTGCGGTGCAGCAATGAGATGGGCAGCTCCCCTTTCACTGACAGGGTTTATTTCCAGACCTTGGAGCTTGGTAAGCAAATAGTAGACAAGAACAGGAAAGCAGTTCTGAATCTGAAAAAGAGGTGATGATATACTTCACTGAACTCCTCCTTGCTAATTCTGATATGCAGGAGATGTTACACTGTCAGATTGCTTGTCCACTCTACGGGTCTCCTAACACCTAACATAAAATAATATGCTGTCAAGTGTGGTTAACAGCAATGATGCATGACAAACAAGTTGATCCAGCCACGGGGCTTCTGTATGCTGGGCATATGTCCCATTCACTCTCTGAGATTCTTGGGGTCTCAGAATGAAACGAGATGCTGACCAAATTTATCTTCTCCACTTGAAGCAAACGTAAGTGCTGGTGGCTTGCAGAAGTTGTTGTCTCCACTCACACTTTCTCTTCCAGCTGATCTCAGGAAAGAGGGTGAAACTGTCTTTTGAGCCATATTCAGTGTGGATAGTGCCTTATTTTCCTGCATAGGGTGATTGTGTTCTGTCCTCTGCTTTCAGCTCCAAGCAGCACCCCACAAAATATCCATGTTATCCAAAGAGATCCTGGTCTGATTTTGGAGTGGGAAGGTGTAGCCCCAGATGTGCTGAAAGAAAATGTCCTGGGATACAGGCTGGAGTGGATTCAAGATAATGTAACTCAGGTAACAGAACAAGAGGGGAGCTGAGCCATTGGGTGCAGAGCTGGAGAATGTTCCTATTAAATTTTCTAGGCATTAGAGTTCCTCATCCCGTATCCATACCAGGGGACTACACTGCTGACACTGCTTTTGTGTAAATGGATCTATTCTGATTTGTAAAAACTCCTCCATATTTGGCCTCAAGATTTAGACCCATTTCTCCCTTCCTGGCATATCCAGAATTCCTACATTTGAACATTGATCTGCAGACAGACCAGTTCTGTGCTGTTCCTTGCACAACAAAGACAACATCAAGAGAATTCAGTTTGTCTCTGCTTCTTTCTACTACTGTCCCAAAGGCAGTTCAGACAGTGCAGGATCTGGGCTTTTTCCTGTGACTGGGGCTTGGCTTTCCAAATACTAGCAGCAGAGGTGTATTTAACAAGTGAATGAGTTATACTGTAAATCACAGAAAGGAGGTTGTGGATTCTTTTATTTAATTTACAATACGTAGGGAGTTGAAATGATCCTGTCAGGGTAGAAGGCCTTTCATTTGTTCTTCAGCACTGACCTTTCCCAAGTATCTATCTGCCTTTGAAGTTCACAGCATTTCTTATGGTTTCTCACTTCTTAATATGTATTTAGCCAGTGCTTATTAATGATGAACAAGCCTGTAATAATAGACAGCTAGAGGGAAAAGAGACTTATTTCCTTTTTTGCATGACCCATTTCATACTAGGTCAGCGTCATTGACTTTGAATGACGATATTTTGAGTTCCAATTGAATTTACATTGTGTCATTGGTGGCAGCCAAATCTTCATGGGTTTACTGCAGATGATGTGTATGAAGACCCACAAAATTACTCAAAATATGTTGGCCTTGCCATCCAAAGTGAAAAATTGCCATGAAATTCAGCAGCCATTTGGAATTTGGTCAACAAGTTAAAACAGACAGACTCCTCCCTTGGATTAAAACTGTCAGATGTTTTGCAGTATGTTAGTGCATCTTTGTGTTTAAACCACAAGAAGGAGGTGTATCTTTTAATAGCAGGAAAAAAACCCATTTCTATAGCAACTTTCATGGAAGGACCTCAAAGGAGGAAATCATTAAACCTCATATTTTCCCTACGCCCTGGGAAACTATGAGCAATTTTTGAGAAGAGAAACCTAAGATGACAGCCCAACTTAGTGGCAAAATTGAGACTAGGACGCAGGAGTCACAACTCCCAACCCTTGTTATAGCACCAGTGAAGTACAGAGTAATGTTTTGGTTTAGTTTTAAAGGTGAGGTTTTAGACTAGATTCCTTTTAAGACGGCTTACAGTTTGTTGCCATTTGCTCTCAGGGGGAGATGATCGTACAGGATACAAAAGCTAATCTTACAATGTGGAATCCTCTCAAAGACCTGATCATCAGGGTGTGTGTGCTGAACTCTGCAGGATGCGGACCCTGGAGTGACCTCTTCCTGCTTGAGGCCCAAGAGGTCATGGGTGAGTATCCACTGCCTTCCCTTCACTTTGGCAAAAAAAGTCAGAAGTTCTGGGACTGCTGTTTTTCTCTGACTCTTCTCTGTACAGTGATTACAGCTGACTGAGCCACATGGCTTTATAAAACAGCACACTTCATCAAGCAGAGTAGAAATTAAATAATATTTAAAGAGTTGATAGAAACAAAACAGCTTCTGGCCACTAATCTGTCTTCTTTAACGGGCTTTTGCTGTGCTTACTGCAGAGCAGGGCAAGGGGAGACACAATAGAAAAGGTGCAAATTAAGGTTTGAAATCCTTCATTCAGGCTTAAGCCACACACATTTACTCAGGTAAATTTACAAGAGTAAATGTGACATTAAAATCCTCTAACATAGGTGCTCTTCTTTGATTTAATTTGATGCCCTTCCTGACTAGTTTCAGTTGAGCCTGATTTAAACCATGGCCACATGGGGTTTTGTGATGGTTTTACTGAATGTGTTTATATTAAACCAGTTTAGCTCTCTCCATGGAAAAGCTGAGCTACTGGTAGAAGAGGGAGATGGTGGTACGAAAGCTGTACTATGCAATCTGGACCACGTGGAAGGGTTTGTTGCGAGCAAACATCATGCACGTGTGGAGTGCATTCTTAGTGATAAAGGGCAGTCAGGCTCATCTGCGCTGGTTTGCTTGCTGCTTGTATTTCACAGTGAATAGGAGATGGGAGTCAGGCTGTGGAGAAGGGCAGGATGGTATATGGGGAGTTGGGAGAGAAGAATGTTTCTTGTGAAGGAAACTGTAAAACAACTAAGAGGAAGATGTTCTGAATAAAAATTCAGATTGGTGATAAGAAGTCAGTGAGGTGCGATCATGCAAAAAAATCCCACAGTCTCCTCAGGTTTTGTTCCCAGCACCTGTGGCAGGATGAGACAGCAATGTCTAATTGCCAATGCTGACCCACCTGCTGCTTTTTATTTCCACATGTCTTCTGAGGAACGACACGGACATTGATCCCTCCTGATCTCTCCACACTTAGGCATGGCAGGGTGAACCCGGAGTGGGGTTCCAAGACAAGCAGGAGGTGGGGGATAGGAGCACAGTAACCAGGAGAGAACTGTAGCCTTTCTTGCAGTAGTGCATCTAATCCTGCTTTTAATGTGCACGTTACTCCGGCTCTTTGGCAACCCTGTTCCTGTGATGAAGTCAGTACTGATGGTTACGTGTGAGCACACAGTCATGGTGGGATCAAAGCCCTCAAATTATTTAAAGCATAATGAAGGAGTGCAGAGGTCCAGAGCTGACTCTACTAGAGGTTGAGTGTCAGCTCCATCAATGTTTTTTCTCCTGCTTTTTGCTCAGGTATTTTCTGTGGCACCCAAATACAGAGAAAAGTACCTGAAATGACTAGAAGAACCCTTTGGAAAATGGCCAGCACTGGCAAGAAGCCCCAGGGAATGTGTAGGGTTTGCATTTTACAGGAACCTGAAATGGGATAATCCTGAAAGGACAATATGTTTGTTTGTTTTTATTTACAAACCACTTCAAAAAAAATAACGTCAGGAATGGTGCTTGCTTTGGCCAAATGCTGTCTGAAAGCACATATATTTCTTCACAAGCATAACAGGCTGGAAATAAAGGTTCACTGTGAAAACAGTGACAGGCCTTAAACAGCAGAGCTGCAGAAAGACTGCAGTTTTGTTTGAGGCCTGATAGAAAATATAAGTCACTTCCTTTTCCTAAAATAGCAAACTGGCACTGGTTGCTTTAAGTGAGAAATGCCAGGGGTGGTTTCTGACCAGCTCCCAGTGCGGCAGTGAGGATGACTAAGCTTGTATAAACTTTAAGTCGTATTTGTCATCACAGCAAAGCTAGTGGGAGCTCCACTCTGCTTATGCAGAGATCTTGTGCACTGTTAACAAAGATTCTTTTAATATTTTCAGAAACACTCTCAGTAGAAACCTCTCTCTTTCATTGCAGAGAGAGGAACAGAATCGTCTAATAGCTTTTTCCTATCTGTAATCTTTATGATTTTATGCAGGAAAAGACTCTTGGATTATGTTCTTTGCACACCTTTGTGATATAAAACCTGCTACAGAAATAGAAGGGGTTCTTTCATTGTCAAAAGGCTTCTAAGTACTCATTTAAGCTCATCTAGTAATACTGTCTTCTCTCTGCCTTGTGCAGTCTTGAGGCAAATGCCGGTTAGAAAAGGGGGCTGCAGGAGATGGGAGCGAGACAGAGTTGGGGGAGGAGAGGCAACTTTACTTGGTTGCAACCATCCTCTATAGCTCAGTGGCACGAGTGGGAAGCAATGATCTGTGGGGCAGTGGAAGAGAAGCAGTGAATTCCAACATTCTTTTCTATTTCTGACACATTTGCTATAAACTGTTGGATGGGCTCCTGATTCCTAGCAGTTTAGAAACAGGGAGAGTAATTTAGGTTTGTTTTGTTTTCCTCCATCCTCCTTTTGGAGGGACCCCCTCAGACCTAAATCTCTCCTTTCTCACCAGGCCAGCTAGCAGAGAGAGACTAGAAAATCAGGTAGAGAGGTTTGTCTCACCGCAGGGGGAAGAAAACCTTATCATTAACTATCAGAGAGGACTTTTTACATCAGTGTTGTTAATTGTTTCTACCCTGATTGTTTGGCAGGGACAGCCCAAGTGATTGGCTTGGGAATTGTGCAGATGGTTGGCATTACCTTTTCTTGTATTTTCATTCCACTTGTGTTTCTGATCCCTCTCCCTCCTAAGCAGTGTTGAAGGCTGGGTCAAAAGGTGCAGCAAGAGGGAGTATCATACAACCCAGAGCCTACAAAGCCTACTGGGTGGTAAAAGAATATGTGAGTCGCTTATAGATAAGATGCTGGAAAATAGGTGCTAAAGTTGGTAATTTGCTTTTAAGTGGAGAAGTACTAGTCTGCTTCCTCAGTGGTCCAGAATTCTGTTTCCTTAAGCTCTACCTGTTTATTAGACTAACATTGCTTCTTTAAAAACTTGGATGAGGCTTGGCAATGTAACTAGTAATCAAGCCTTAGAAGCCTTTTGTCTGCCAAAACTGTGCCAGTAAGGATGTCTGACTCCTTTTCATGTACATGTGTGCAGAGGTTCATACAAAGCTCAGCCCATTAACCTAAAATCTCTTTTAAGGACAGGTTTACTTACACTTTTGTGACATATAACGCAATAGGATTACTTAAATAATCAAAAGATGATTCTTCCTTAACTTCTGGTAAGGCACAGTCAACTGCTGAAGGTGAGCAAGGGAGCATAAAGATGCAGGAGGTGCATAGGGACCTGTTACCTGTTCTTGCTTGCTCTTAATTTGGTGATGTGAGAGATATCCTAGATTTTAATAAACCCATTCAAATTCACATTTAATCTTTAGTAATTGTATTTGGAGAAGAAATCTCTCAGGGAACTGTATTCATTTATCTGTTGTTTGTCAAGCATAGGTAATACTCTTTTATTCATAACCATATTGCTTATCTTCCTTCCCTGGCAGCTTACTTAGATTGGTAGCATCTCCCATTTCTTCCGTAGACAATTTGTAGTCAAAAGTATACATATTCTGGGAGCAAATATTAGACCAGAATTGGAACCTGCATGCTGGCTAACTTTGTTCTTGACTCACAGGGCACTTCTTAAAATTAACCTTTTCTTTGGTAGAGAGACATTGAGAAGTTACAACCAACCAACAACATTGGGAAGTTACCAACAACACCACGTCCCACAGGGTCCTTCTCTTTGCGGGAGGGGTGAGAGGGGAAATGCAAATATTTTCAACCAGATTGCAATGAGGCAATTTGTTATTCTGGTCGGCATTCACACAGTACTCTGTAGCCTGGTCAAGGTTCTGCTGGCTGCCTCTAACAGGACAAGGTGAAACCTGCCCAGAAATGCTTGTAAGAAGCAAACTTTTTGTCCTGAGGCTCCAGTTTAAAGCACCCCAGATCATGAGCTCTTGTAAAGTAGTATAATCTGGAGTAGCGCCTTTCACTTTCTTGAGGCTCAAAACTAAGAATAGGTTCTGATAACTGGATGCATCTGCGCTGCCTTTGCTGTGTGAAACAGCTAGCTTTTCTGATGCTTGACTGAGTAGCTGTTTGTGCCAAATTCCAGTCTACAGTGATCTACTGTGTACACCAGATCCAGCAGCGTGGCTTTTCCATTTAAAAGCAAAAGAAGAAATATCTGCATGTGCTCTGTTTACTATTGACGGTCTTCTGTTTCCTGACTGGTGTTTTCTCCATCATCTAGGTGGCCAGAGACAACCTCCTTATGGGACGTCCTGGGTTCCTGTGGCATTAGGCATTCTCACAGCTCTGGTCACGGCTGTTGCTCTGGCTCTTATTCTCCTTCGAAAAAGAAGAAAGGAAACTCGGTTTGGGTAAGGGAGGTTCTCATTGTGCTGATGAGAAAGATCTTTGCTTTCTCCTCTAGTGTGGTTTCTGACTATTATTTTTCAAAAAGCATTGTGGATTGAGTACTTTTGGCACTTTATTTGGATAACTGTTTTTTCACAGGTTTGGGGGTGACCCTGGGTTAGAGACTAGCAGGAAAGTCCCCTAGCTTTTCTTCAAAATGATGACACCAAAAATGGAGTAGAAAAAATGTTATGTCAATATCTGGGGTTCTTTAGAATATGGAAATATAAACTGTAAGTCCTTAGCACTGCTGCTTAAGAGATTCAAAGAGAAAAGACCCACAGATGAATCATCTTCTGTGTTCTTATGGGCTGGGCCCTTTATCCCATGCTGGTTTTCAGTCTAGCAGCTACTTGTAACTCCCTGACTGCCCAGAACCCTCTGGATTCCCAGTAAAGTCTCCTTTCTGTCACCTCGGACACTTGGCTGTGGGTTGCTCCCTGCTGCAAGCAAGCTTCTTATTCTTTCCAGAGTCTCCCAGACCTCCATCTCACAGCAGCATCTCTGTTTATGTGACTCTTGCAACCTGCCCCAACCTGCAGCTTCTCCCAGTGATTCCCCTCTTTCGCTCCCACCCCCTCTAGGTGCATCAGCAAGGCAGCAGAAACCCATTGTTCCTCCTCTCCAGCTACACCCTCTTTAACAAAACAGTCTGTAGTATTTGTACAAAGGGTGAGAAATCATCCATGCTGTTCAACACACCCTTTTAGAAGTGAGTGGCCCATGTAATCATGGCCCCCTGTGTCTTTTCTGCCTTCTAGCCATGCCTTTGGCAGTGTGGTTGGCAGAGGGGATCCAGCAGTCCATTTCAGAGCTGCCAGGTCTTTCAACAGGGAGGGCCCCGAGCTCATTGAAGCAACATGTAAGTAAAATGACCTGAGTGATTCTGCCTGAGAAGCTGTGTTCATGCATGTACTATGCTCTCCCTTTGTTTTCCCTGAAACTGATGTTTTTGCATGGAGAACATGGGATTAATTTACAAGTAGGCTTAGACACTGTGGGTGGCAGAGGTGAAAGGCCAGAATTGCTGTTGCCATACCAATTACATAGTGCTTGTCAATTACAGCTACAGTAATTGTGTATATTAGTGCAAGACATAAATTCGCCACTCCCCTGCCCCAGTTTCACACTTCAGGGATTCCTTCGACTGTAATATATGCAAAAGTGAGATAAATATGGCTTAACAATATTAGCAGTATGCTTCAAACTCAGTGTGCTGAGCTGTGCTACAAGTATGAACCAATTAATTGGTCTTGGAAGGCCAGGTATTAGTAACTTCTCAAACAGGAGACTTGAGTCCCAGGAATGGCCAGAGTTAAGATGATCCATTTCTGTTTCCTGGTTCAGCAAGGGCATGGCTTTCTGTAGCAGCACTGCATGGCTGCGTAAGGATGGTGTTCCAGCCATCTTTGACTTTGCTCTCCTGGATTTAGAGGTCCCTCCATTAAATCTAGTGACCATAAACTGTTGGACATTATGTTACCCTCTCAGCCAGGTACTGTGAGATTTGTACTGTGCTTAAAATAGTCTGAGAGCCAATCATTGAAAACTAGTGCAGCTCCATCAGCTTAAATGAAGCTATATGAACCGATGTCTACCAGTGTCCCTTCTGATTGGATTTTGTCTTCTCAGCATTTACAATAGTTCTGTATTCCCATTGGTCTTGGTTCAGTACTGTTGGTACATTTTCTTGTGATTGAAAGTTACTGGCTTCTTGTCCATGGTGAGGCTAGAGGACATGGAAGGGAACTCTTTGTCTTTTTCAGGTTTTCCTACTTGGGGTATGGGAATTGGCTGGGAGATAGAGATTAGAACAGGTGACTCTCGATGTTGTGACAGAATATTTAAGCATCCCTTATTTGACTCTTTCTTTGTTTTTTTTGCCAGTGGAGAGTGTGGGGATCAGTGATGAGCTGAAGACAAAACTCAAAGATGTCCTAATCCAGGAACAGCAGTTCACCTTGGGAAGAATGTTGGGCAAGGGTAAGAACCAAAACTGAACAAGACTTTACGTTGTAAGTCCCGATTGTGTTACCTTTGTTGTTGAGTAGGGAGAAGCAATTATAAGCAGCCTGTTTTCTCTCCTTCTGCTTGTAGATGGCAATTTAAATGGAACTTTCCCTTCCATTGGGATAAAACATTTCAAAGGTTTAGCATAACTAAGAGGATATTGGCTAAGCTATTCCTATAATATGGCTCTAGAGAGTCATGAACTGCAGTCTATGCTCAGCTTTCCAACGTGCTTTTGATTCACTGGTGTGTGAATTTCTTTCAGAGATTTAAACAAAGGAATATCCAATTAAGCTTCTGCTCTTTCTACTAACAGAGTGGTGCTATAGAATTCCTTCCATTTCCATAAGCATGCATCAAGTATTAAATGGGCTGAGACAACCCAGAGACAGATGTGATCTACTTCAAACACTCCAACCTCTCAAAAAAAATGTTGATTCAGTTTCGGATATTCTCATTGTCTGGGGTGGTTTGAGTCCGCATTTTAGTTTGGGCTCTTACAGAGGCACATTTGGAACAGGTACTGAATTTTGCTGACATTTGTCCTCATTAGTTCAGGTTCTTAGGAGCTCTTGTGACTGTGGATCTCCATCTGGATCTCCCACACAGGTGCTCCTAACATTTCTCTGAGGTTTTCAGGTCAGGAGGGATGGGCAGAGTAAAGGTAGGATGCTTTTCACTTTAGCTAAAAAATTGGCCCAGAAATTCTGTGAAAAGATAGTTTTGAATTTAGATTTCCCAAATGGCAGGCCAGCATGCTAACTGCTGAAGCATCCTCCCCTACTTCTCAGGCTAAAGGCAATCTCTAGAAATAAGTGAAAACATATAGTGACAGAGCCAATAACTAAGAGAGAAGCATAAGTCAGGGGTCATAAGCAAAAGGAAGCTGAAGTGTTTGGCTTCCTTTTTCTCTATAAGACTAGTTCTATTGCAGTTTTCTTTGACCCTTTCCCACTGGGAGCATTCTTCTGCTCCATCCCTCCTAGAACAAATGTGTTTCTTTCAGAGCAGGAAGATGACCTTCCTGCAGAAGTGGTCTTGGAGGGCTTAATGATGCTAAGTAATTAAACACTTGTGTCATCTGTTCGTGAGTGTCAGCTCTTGGCCAGTTTCTGCGATAATGCTTCAACCCTTCTGGGCTGCCCCCGTGACAGATAAACTGGAAATTGGCTGCAGTGAGGCCTTGGTGTGAGGATCCTAGCTGGCAGGATCTGGTGTGTGTTGTCAGCCCCATTCCCACAACCCCAACGCTCAGCATACAGACTGTAAGATGGCATGTCTGCATTATCTTGGGCTATGCTGAATCTACAGCTGAGCAACAGCCCCATGATACGGAAGCAGTACAAAATGCCTTTGCTCCTTCCTATTTTCCTCTTTTGTGGTCAGATCCACTGCTTGTGGTTATTGTGAAAAAAGCATGTGCCATACAGTAAGTAGTGAAGGTCACTGGTGAAAAGCTAGTGGAAAGATAATGTTTTGGGGGTAGGTGTTCAGAGTGCCATATTTTGTTAACTTCTTTTCGGTACCAGAGTTCCTCATACTAATGCATTTTGGGTGGGGTAAGCAGTTACAAAATTAGGGAGAGCAAATCTAGGGCCAGATCTAATGCAAAGAGGCTGTTATGGTGTGGTATAAAGCCACTCCAGGCTAAAATAATTTGAAGAGGGTTTGGCCAGTTGCATTTCTTCTTATCTCCCTTAGAGAACACACCAGGGTAAACACTTCCTCCTGTGAATTAGCATATCATGCACACACAAGTAGGCATTCTATGTTTTGTCTGGTCAGCTATGATTCATAGAAGTAATTCCCTGATTTTTGAGAGGTAAGGCCTGACTGTGTCTCAAATGGTTGAGTCCTGGCACCATTGCTCAGCTCTGATGGCTGTCAGCACTGAGAGCTTCCTCAGCCAACCCATTCACTCACTGCTCCAGCTAATAGCCCCCTCTCCGACCAGAGCCTCATTCAGACTCATCTTTCTGGGATCCCAGCTTATACTCTGCATCATCCATCTGGTGGAGGATTGCTTTCTTTTCCTCTTCTTTTCCTTTGCCTTCTGGACTGCCAGCACAGTGGCATCTGTCTACTGGTAGTGCTACCTCTTCAAGGCACACATATGCTGAAAGCTGCTGGTTGGAACTGCAGAATGAAAAATGCAGCTGGTAGCTGTATTTCTTATGGTTATTCAGCTTCTTTGCCAGCGACCCTTGGAGTGAACCTGTTGTGAATCATACTTTCTTCACAAGAAGCTGTTCCCTCACTGCCTGTTCTGGTCATTTCACAGGAGAGTTTGGGTCAGTTCGAGAGGCATTGCTGAAGCTAGATGATGGCTCTTTCCAGAAAGTGGCAGTGAAGATGCTGAAAGGTAAGTGAGAGCAGGGCTACCTGAAGTACTTAAGAGAGCTTGGAAAGATTAAACACTATCTGTCCTGTTCTCCAGCAAACATCCCTTGATGTTCTTTACTCCTCTCTGAGCTTCCCACTCAGCCACTCTACCCATGTTGTCTCCCACCCCTTTCATGTCAGTCTTGTAGTGGAACCTCTTCAGGGAAGGACCTATACCACCTTAGTTGCTTGTACAGCACCTAGCATGCGGTGAATGCAACCAAAAACCAAGTCATAGCTACAGCCTCTTCTGCATATAGAGGATCTCATTCAGTTGTTTTGATTCAACACAGCACTACATCTTGTGGCATAGACAGCCAGAAGAGTGTTTGGGCTGAATGCAGCAACAAGCTAACTTGTGTCAGTCGAGCATATTTGACTAAGTAGTCAAACTCCCTTCTGATTTGTCATTTAATGAGTGTACATAACAAGGGCAACTAACAAGTTCATCAGGCTGAAGTCTGTAACAGGAAAAGCAATTGATAGATAGGTGTAAGTCAAAGCAAGTATGTGCATATAGGTATGTGTATATATATGTTAAACTGTTTTATTTCACCCCTGTTGCCTGTAAGGAGTCATACTCACTTACCTCTGGAGCTGAGTTTGGCTGCCACAGAATACCAGTTTGTACTAAATATACTAGTACCACATTAGTGTAAGTTGCATCATTTTATCCAGTTTCAACAATAATTCTAATCAGTTTGTAAGTTTTTGTGTAGTCAGACAGTCTAGCTTCAGCCATCTAATTTGGGAACTCTATTGTCATCCTCCAGAAGCACTTTCCTTTCTCCATTGATGGTAAAACAGGAATCTACTTTTGTCTTCTGAATCATACTTAAATTACTTGCCTAAAGCAGATAATGTGAATACTCCCCTACAGGTCTGAATGATCTTGCAGCAGGACTGGAGGACTCTTGCTAAATTCAGCAGCAGCACTGGAGGAAGTAGTCCACTGGGCTAATTCTTGATTATATTGATATACTTCCATAAATCTGGAGTAATAGCAATGAGAAATAATCTACTCCAAATTTATGTTTATCTATGCCACTGTTGAATCTGGTCCAAGCTCTCCAGTAGTGTGGTTATTTAAGAAATCTTAGCTCTAGCACCTTAGAAGATTCAGTCATGCTAAGAGACATAAAAATGTTGAACTTTCATGCCTTCCTTATCAGAGATGAATTGGGGTTTGCTGTGCCAGATAGGGGCTCCAGGCCATCTCCTCAGTTTAAACATTTTCTTAAATTGTATGTGACAACTCCTCTCCCTGACATTGTAGTTTAGGTCTTTTTAGCTAATTAATTCTTACATCTTTAACCCACACATGATTTGCATGGCTTCCAAGGAAAGTTGTTACTGAGAAAAAAGCTGCGAATCAGCAGGTCTTTACTCTGACAAGAACCAATTTACCAGATGTCCCTGATGTGTGCTTACTGCCGCCCATCCTGGGAGAAGGTGTCAGGCTGTGCTTTGTTGTAAACTGGCTCATCTAGCTGTAGGTCTGAGAGGATGTGCTGTGCCACAGAGAACAAGCAAGCATCTGATTATCTGTAAAGTCCCTTGGAGCTACCCACAAAGGAAGAAAACTTACAGTCACTTTTTTTCCAGCGGATATCTTTACCTCAACTGACATTGAGGAGTTCCTGCGAGAGGCTGCATGTATGAAGGAGTTTGACCACCCACATGTCACTAAACTGATTGGTAAGACAGTGCTGCTGCTTGTGCCACAGAACGCGTCCCTTTCCTGCACAATCCCGCACAGCCTCCCATACTGATCCCCACTGCTGTCCAACAGCAGTGCTAGTGCTCTGTGCTGCCTGGAGTCCTGTATATATCAGCATTGCCTTCCCAGGCCTAGAGGGAATTGGAGCATGTGTAAGTGCTCACAACACTTGCCTTCATACACCAGTAATAAGCATCTCTTATTTAAGCCATTTCTTTGGTTCTTCCAAGTGCTACAGGGAGAGTTTGGCTGGCTATGATGTGTCTAAACTGCTGTAAAATGTGTACAGGTGGGTTGGTAGATGAATAGAGGGAGGGGAGATTGTGCCTTTCCAAAATACTGAGTAAGAAGCAAGGCATTTGTGGGTGGACACTATAGAACATAGGCAATTTCCAGAATGTGGAGATTGCTCTGCAGAGCCTGGAGTTCAGGGCTGTCTGGTCTGGAGTGATCCTAGAAATATTTGTAGCTGGTCCTGCAAGGAGAGCTGAGAGGCACTAGGCACTTAGTATTGCCTTTAAAGTAAACAGTGTTAGGGGTATCTCAACACCTCCTGGCCTGAAGCCATGCAAAGTGGCTTGGAGCATGGAACTTTCCCACCAAAACTACACATTTTCCTTCAGATATGTAAGAGAAAGTCACAGTGGCCTGTAAGATTCCCCCTGGGACTGATCTGTTTGCTAAAACCCTTTTGCTATGTGTGTTCTTATTAGGAGTCAGTCTACGGAGCCGTCCCAAGGGCCGTCTCCCAATTCCCATGGTGATCCTGCCCTTCATGAAGCATGGGGACCTTCATGCTTTTCTGCTGATGTCACGAATTGGGGAAAACCCTTTTGTAAGTCTGTCTTACTGTAGAATTCCTTCTGGGAACGTATAGATTTTCAGAGAACGTACTCGTGTCAGTTCAGGGTTGGTCTTCCAAAGGCGTTGGTAGATGACTGGATTTTAATACCAGAGAAAGTTGTGAGATGTGATGTTGAAATATTTCATTCCATGCGTGTTGAGGACCAACTCCTCCGTTCCATCCCGTCCCTATATCCCCCATCCCTGCTCAGTAAGCTAGCAGCAAATATTGCAATTTTGCTGTACGTGCTTGAAAGTTTCCAGGAACAAAACATAAACTGTTACTTTTTTTCAGAACTTGCCTGTTCAGACACTCCTCAAGTTCATGATTGACATTGCCAGTGGAATGGAGTACTTGAGCTCAAAAAATTTCATACACAGGGACCTTGCAGCTCGGAACTGCATGTAAGTGATCCATGAGTTTTTAGAGAACAGAAAGACCAGAGTGGGTGAGATAGGGATGAAAAGCCTTTCATATGACAGAAGTGGGGAGGCATCCTGTCCGGGGATGCTGGTCTTTGCATTTAAGTGACAATAGGCATAGGAGAGCCGTGGCTGCAGGGGTCGGGGTGTGTGGTGCTGCTGGGAGCAACTCCTGATGTTCCACTGAGCTTCCAAATAGACCCTATTTATATGGAACTTTTCCATCATTGGCCTGCACATCTAGTTTCATAGAGTTGATTACAATGTGTGTCTCTAATTAGCCACTTTAACGGCTGTGCGTCAGCATGGGCTACTTCTTCTGCATTATAATGTAACCAACAGGAGAGAATGGGTTTGGCTGTGTTAGGAGAAAGGAACGTTCATTGTAACCTGAAGTCTGTATTTCTTATATCTATTTTGAGGACTTGATTATCACAATATAAGAAATGGAGAATTTCCCTGAAAGCTTGTGGAGAATGCCTTTAGAAATAATTGCATGGTGAACACACTGTATGATCCCACACTGCTGCTCTTGTCCCCAAATTGCCTTGCCTGCTTTGAAGGGAAGAAAAGTCCTTTTTTATCTTTTCCACTCTGCTTCTTCCCTGAGAACAGAGTAAGGAACAACTCATTCTGGCAGACAGAACTCTGCCTCTGAACAAAACCACGACAACTGGTAAAATCTGCAATGAGACACAGATTTCCAAAGGCATTTGAATGTCCAGATGTATAGACAGGAGCCTGATAATCATAATGAAAAATGATGGGTTAGCCTGCTTTGACATTTATGAGAAACCCATACTGATTTCCTATTTTTAACATCTAAAAAATACAAACTTCTTCCAGAGGAAGCTGAATGCCTATTTCAGCACATTTTCTGGGGAAAGCCATGAGTCCTTTATGAGGCCTGGGAGCATGAAGTCTTTGTGGGTCTTACGTGCACTATTTACCAATGTGTCTATGTTTAAATGAGTGACAGAGCAATTCAGACCATTAACCAGGCCTGGAGAGATGTTGCAGATCTAGTTTGAGGAGCTGTAATAGGCAGTCTAGGCAAGCACGGTATTTTTTTTGATGGCCTATACAGGGTGCAGGCCTTCAGGTAGTAGTGAGCACTTCAGGTGTCCTCTGATAATAATCCTGGAAATCACAGAAAGTATCTGAGTTCACTTTGCATAACCGAGTAGACCATCTGAGCATAGCCATTTCCTGACTTCTTTAGTCCTAATTCTCTCCCTTTTAGTCTCAAGGAACTGATTTGAGACCAGTAAACTATTTCACATTGGTCATCAAGTAGATGAAGTCATTATCTTTCTGGGTAAAACTTGGTGAACTCTATACCTCAGTTCCCTGGACATAACTTTTTTTTTTTGCCTGAGGTAGCCAATAAATGCTTTCCTCAGTCATGAAAACTTTCCCTTAGGTTGGATGAGAACATGAACGTGAGTGTTGCAGACTTTGGGCTTTCTAAGAAAATCTACAGTGGAGACTACTACCGTCAGGGCTGTGCCTCCAAGCTGCCAGTGAAGTGGCTTGCTCTGGAAAGTCTGGCGGATAATCTGTACACAACACACAGTGATGTGGTGAGTTTTGCTGTGGTGCATTTGGAGACCACTTTTATCCCCACTGAAGTGGAGGAATCCTTCTGTATTCATTGAGGCTGGGAAAAGGCCCTGGTGATGGGAAAGGGAGTGTGCCTTGTATTTGAGGGACAGTGCTACCTCTGCCTTGGCTGCTGTCAGAACTCAAGACTAAAAATATGTGCGAGTGGATTATGGCAGAAGACATGAACTCTTTTCCTGTTGTGCTTTGGTCCTCATTTTTCAGTGCTTATCCCCGTCCTCTCCTTCACCTATCCCCTTCTCCTCTTCCTATTCCTCTCTTTATGCAGTCTCTTCTTACTCTTTTTCCTTTCTCTTCTGCATGATAATTTGAAGGTGGCATTTGAAATGCATATAACCCCCACACTCATGTATAAGTGCAGCAAAAGTATTCTGTCCTACAGAAGGCATTGATGGAACTTCATAGATTCTGAATATATCAGTACTTAGACACTCCTCCCCATAACTTCACCCCTGGGGAGTAAGGCTGAACTCATTTGTTTGAAATTTTTGCTTCCTTTCCCTTTTTTTTTTTTTTTTAGTTCTGATACTTTCTCCCCTCTTCCTTGCTGCCTTTTGTCTGGTTTCACATTAGTTTTCTCCTTCAGGCCTGTGGGCTTGCCTTTGCAGTTATCCATGACACAGTGTTCCTGAAGAAATCACCAAGAGTGCCTTATAATTTGGCTGCTCTGTTGCCCAGTGATTGCTGTAACCACTATAGACAGTGTTTAGTGATTGGTGATCGCTGGTTCAGCCAGTGTACAATAGACACTGGACAGGGTTTTGCTTATGAAAATAGTGATGTTTTGCACCTAACAAGCCTTGCAGTTTAGTTTAAATGTACAAGTATGACTGTTTAGTGTAGAGCACAAATTAATATGAGCCATGAGTGGTTTGTTCCTTGCCCTGCTTATTGGCTAAACTCTGTTTTCATTTGTGCCTATACGTTTCCAGTACCTCAGAATCTGGCTCAATGAACTAAGAAACTGATTGGTGAGCCCCAACCCAACATCTTCTTATAGCTGGGAACCACAAAACTGATACCACATACCTTAAAGAACCATAAGTAGGAGATGCTTGGGAGAAGTCTGCAGGTGGAAGACAGCAGTAGTTCCCAAATCTTCCCCTGCTCCACTGCAGGAAGAAGACAGGCAGGGCCTTCAGGTGTCTCCCAAGATGATGTGTTAGCATCGGCAGCATCTCATGGGTCATTTCTTTGTTTTCTAGCTAGAGTTTGGATAGTCCTTGCATCACTGCTGCTCACATGACATTACCCCAAACTGGAAGCACAGTCTGAGCATACTGAAACCCTACCCCAGTGAGCAGGGAACTGTCTGTTCACTTGTTCTCTGTGCTGTTCCCTTTCAGTGGGCGTTTGGAGTGACGATGTGGGAGATTGTGACCCGAGGGCAGACCCCTTATGCTGGTATTGAGAATGCAGAAATCTACAACTACCTCATCAGTGGGAACAGACTGAAGCAGCCGCCAGAGTGCCTGGAAGATGTGTGAGTACTTCCTCACCCTGCTGACATGTGGTTCCTTGAGAAGCTTGGCTCTCTAGAAGGAAACAGGGGCAGCTGGCTGGGTTGCTGATCTGATTCTATCCCCTTTCCAGGATACAGAGGCATTCACTAGAAAGTCTCTGGTTTAGCTACCGATACTCTGCTGGCAGAGCTCCCTGGAACCTGTGGTAGCTATACGAGCAGCTAACTTGGCTCAAGGGTTTGAACAGTGTCAACATTAGCAGCTCTTGGCTTTATGGAAACTGTAACTGTGTTTCCAGAAACTCACTGCTACCTACCTTCTCAGGCCAGCATCTGAGAAAAGAGATGAGTTTCGTGGCACACCCTGAAGGCTGAATAGAAAAGCAATCTAGCAAGACTGTGAGGAAACTGGATTGCAAGAGGCAGTAGCCTGCATGTGTCTTTCAAAGCTTGGCCCAGTTTTCAAAGTTGGATCTACTACTCTTACAGAAATAGTGTGACAAAAGAGAAGAGAGCAGTTAGGAGGATCTAGGGTTCTGTAGATCAGTGTCCCACCTTAAATTACAGGTGGAAACAACCGGGACAATCTTGCAGATACTGGTTTCAGACATTTTCAGACTTGCAGGAAGGACTCAGATAGCCCACGGGGGAGCAGGCAGCCACATGCTGCAGCCTGTGGTCCTGCCTTAGTCCTCTGGCCAAGGGACCATTCTTGGCCAGCAGGTTATGTGAAATGCTTGCTCAGGAACCCTTGCTGCATGGATGGTGGCTGGAGTTTGCTGGAGTTCACACATGGGGCTGAGGTTTCCCAGGGAGCATCACCATAACTTCGCCCAGGGTAAAAGCTTGTCTAGTCTGGACAAGGTTAAATCATTTCACCGAGTGCCCAAGCGAGTCCCCGTTTTCTCTGTCGTGCCCAAAGCAAAACATAACTATAAGCAGTGACTTTAGTGGCCTTTTCAAGCCATTCCTTGTGTGTAAAATGGACAACATGAAGTCCCTCTTCCCTGCTGCTTTGATGGTGGATTATTTCATGTGGTTTTCTTTCTCCAGCCTTTCTTCCACATAGGGAATAATCTGTACTCTTGCTATTAAAGCTGTACACTTTTATCTTCTCAGCAGTTCATTTTAACTGTTCCTGAGTTTAAATGAAAACATCGTTATACCACTGCTTAAATTCATTTTATGTCTGCATCTTGACTGCTGTGAGTAGCTTTCGTTCCAAGTTGCAGAGCTTATGGCCATAGAATGTTATAAATACCAAAAGTAGAGAAGACATTCAAAAATCTGCTAGGCATTGAAGAAAAATCCATCAAAAACTACTGAAAAGGTACAACCTCCATTTCAAGAGGCCCTTGAGCTACAGGTTATTGAGACCTGAGAAAATATAGCAGAAAAATCTCACTACATGCTCACCCTCAGCTTATGTGCTTTCCCCAAGCATCTGCTATGGGCCACTGTGAGAGGCAGGGTACTGGGGCAAATGGACTTTTGGGCTGATTCGGTACAGCGAGTAGTGTTCTACCTTTCTTTCAAATGAATTTCTGCTGTTTGCGAGCAAAGATAAAAGAAAATATTTAATTTGGGGCCACAGAATAGGAAGTTTCTATTTTATCTAGAGCATTTAGAGTTATTAGTACTGTTTGTGAGGGATGTAAATCAGGATTAAGACAACTGAACCATAGAAGCTTTCTGTAAAACTAGTGTGAGATCAGAACCAGTCTTATAAAGCTGATAGCAAGCAAGAGACACAAAAAGTAAAATAAAAGCCATCGTGAAATGCTTTATTTCCCAGTAAGG
Organism: Elanus axillaris; assembly: GCA_026212715.1. Lineage (NCBI taxonomy): Eukaryota > Metazoa > Chordata > Aves > Accipitriformes > Accipitridae > Elanus > Elanus axillaris. The sequence goes on along the minus strand of JANZLQ010000032.1, from coordinate 19,070,750 downwards.
GCCATATCAGATTTTTTCCATTTACAAGTTTAACTGAGGTTCATTTGTCTGCGGTGTTTTTCAGGGCCAGTACTGTGCTTTGTTCCTGTTCCCTGCAGAACTGGCAACAATAATGCCATAGGAATGCAGCTGCCAGTCTTGTGGGTGATGCACAAAGAGGAGGAGGACAATGGCTCTGGCGGGAGGCCTGGCCGTTGGGAGACCAGCCAGCGCTGAGCTGCGAAGGCAGCTGCAGGAGAGCACATCTCCTTGCCCCTTGCCCAAGCACAGGCCATCGGAGCCAGCAACGTCTACTGCTGCTGGCCCTTGGGCAACCAGAGCTGAGGTGGCTGGTGTTTGACCGCAGAAGAAATGCTGCAGGATGGGGCCTGAGGCTGCTAACGGCACTGAACACATCTTCTGCATAGGGGTGGTGCCTTTGTAGTAGAAAGGCCATTTCAGCTTCCCTCTTCCAGCAGTGAAGCTGTTCTCCATTCCTCTGCAGCCTTCTAAACATATCCACTGTGCCTTTTTCCAGTCCTGCTGGCAACCTGTCGGGCAGCAACAGCAGCACACCTCCATTACGCCAGACGCGCTGAGTTAACACGGTGTGAAAAAAGAATATTCTGGAAATAACTTGCACCTCATACAGTTGGATCTATTGTTTTCTTTCTTCCTGTGTTTTATCTGCTATTGAACTAGAATTTGGAGGGATGGCTTCAGCTGTGGCAGAGGTTGATGGGATGCTTTTTGTGAATAAATTCAAAAGCTATTGCTAAATGGTGTCACACTCACAGTCCTATTCTAGCTCTCCAGAGACAGTGGAATGAGGTTTTAACCAAGAAATTCAGCATCCTTTGACACTGCGTTTGGGATTTTTTGTACTGTCTAAATAATTATTTTAACAGGAATGAGAATACCTTTGAAAATGGGAAGAAACAAGGAATTAGATCCATAATGGCTGCCCATGTGCAAGGCCAAAGCCAATAGGTTTTGAGGAAAGTGTCTATGCTTTTTAAGGTGCACTGCACAGAGCCCCTGTTCAGAGGAGCAGGGGGTGTGTGCTCTGCTTCTCAGTGCTTGTCTCCCTCTATTTTGCAGCTATGATCTCATGTGCAGATGCTGGCATCCTGAGCCCAAGCTACGCCCCAGCTTCGGAGTGCTCCGGTCCCAGCTGGAAATGATTCGTGGGAGGATGTCCACGCTCTCTTCTAGTCAAGATCCTCTCTATGTCAACATTGGGAAGGACAAAGAGGCGTCTGCAAGTGATGCTGCCCTGCATGCCTCCTTTGGAAACACGGACGGTGAAGAGACCATTGCTGGGGCGGCTGCTGCTGTCACAAGTGACTATCGCTACATCATGAGCCCCTTGTGCCTTGGAGATGATGCCGAGGGTGAAAGGCATCCAGATGGGCAGGAAGGGGAGGACAAAAGCCTTCTGTATGAGCTGGAGACAGAAGGAGAGAAAAGTTGTTAGCCTGTACATAGCAGTGACACTCTGCTTCCCTGGGACGGGATATGTGCAGCTGCAGTGCCGTGTCACCTGGGGCTCTGATGCCGGATCTGGAATGGCTTTGAACAGTACTGGCCAGAGCTCTTGGGCAGCTTTTGTAGCTTTCACCACCTGTGTGGGCTGCAGCGGCAGACGGCTTGGAAGGACCACAACCCCAGCATCCCCTTGGATTTGGGGAGGGGGGCAGTAGGGTTACAGGTTGATCGCATCCCGCTGAAAGGAGTTCAAAGTTAAGGTGGGCTCCTTCTCACTGACTGCTGGAGCAGAGCTGAAAACGCCTTCTGTTCAGTCAGTGCTTGCTCTTGTGTAGATGTTGTCTTCGATCCTGGCTGCGTGACTTCGGGACTGGTACCTCTGAAAACACTAGTGGGTATTTACACTATCATTCAGGACAAGAGGGCAAAATTCCTCTTGTGTTCACTCAGCAGTACTGCCTAGACTTGTCGCCTACCTCAGTGGTTCTCAAACTGATCTGCGGATCTGCTTCTACCCAGCACTGAATTCGAACATCTTGCTTATTTCATGCAGTGACACCTGCTGCTTCCTCAGTCTGGGGCCCTTTTAAGAGTTTCAGACAATTTGGTGAGCAATGAAATTAGAAAAAATGAAAATCCAGCATCCCTCTTCACCTCACTTACCTCTCATGTCTTTCTTTTTCTTCTGTTTGATGCCAATTCAGGCCTGACCAGACTTGCAGCTGGCATTTAAATGCGAAGGGAGGGAGAGCAGCTGGCATGTGTGAGGACAGAATCCAACTTCAAAGGGATGGAAAGGAAACAGTGTAGAGAGGACTTCAGCAGCAGTATGGGGAAACAGTCCTAATTAATGCTAAGTGCTGCCCTCCAGGAGAGGAAAGAGGCAGCTTAGCTACAGAATGGCAGACTTGCTTCAGTTTCAGTGGGAGCAGGAATCAGCATTTGCTTTAAAATAGAATTCATTTAATCTTTCTCTTTAATAGTCCTATGACTTTTTCAAATAACCAAGTGCTGTAGCTGCTGTAGTGAAGGTGTGAAATCGGTTTTGGGAAGGTATGTGTGTTGGAAGGAAGGGGTCAACTGGAAGATCTCTTTCTGAAGAGAGAGTCCTCATGATGAAGAAGCTTGAGAACCACTGGCCTTCCTATTTAGGAGGTCTTCTGGCACGCTGTAAAAGTCACATCAGAACATAGACTAGTATCACTGCAGCCTTCCAGACAAGGCAAAATTAATGGTTTTGCTCTTCGGGTTTTGTTTTGTTTTCCAATCAGCATGTCTGACTCACTATAACTGCAAGCGCTTGTGTGGTTTTTAATAATTTATTATTTTACTGTAAATCAGCATTTGTTTTGTGCAGTGGTTCCCAGCAAGGAAGTGCAGTTACATCTTGCTCTACTTATCCTAAATATTTGCTAGATCTTAATTTCTTTTATTTCCAGTGTGCTGAAAACTCGGCAGTATCACAAGACTTAGGATTCCACATTGTTCTTCCTCAGAAACGAATACCACAAATGTCATCATTTGCTGAGTTGGCAAAGGTGGGACCAACAAGTCAAATGAAATTGCAGACTTGGTATCAGAACACTCCACCCTTAAATGCCCAGTATTTGCTTATTGTAAGTTCCGGGGCTAACTACAAAATTCAGGTCCAGTTTCAGCCCTCAGGTAGAACACTTCCTAGGGAAGAGGAGTTTCAGTCTGGGGCTCAGGCATGGGTCCTTTCTGTAAAGTTTCCTACTGAACAGCGATGTCCTACAGATGTCTCCAGAAGTTCAGTACAGTTTCTCAGTCACAGATACAAACTGCACCATCCTATACCCCAGGCAGTACAGGGTTTTCTCTTCGTTTAGCTGGAATGCTGTAAATGCAGGTGAGAAGATAACACCTAACAAAGGGTAACAAAAACCTGTTCGGTGCACATTTGCAGTGAGGGCAGAAAGCTATGCTCCCTGCAGCTGCCTGGGAAGCGCAGATGTACATATAGACTCTAACTTTGGGAAGCATGTCTTTAGTTTTTATGCATTTTTTAATAATAAAATATGTACTGTGTCTGAGTCCCAGCCTCTTATCTGTGGCAGAGTTTGTGATGATGCTCACTTACTGGGTGGGGTCATAGCAAATCTGCCAGCTCCAGCTGAAAGCTGTCTTTCTCCCTTCACCAAGCACGATTAAGCTACTTCTTTGAGGCAGAGAGCATGTTTGCCCTCCCCAGATGGCAGTTACTCAGCATTGCTCCAACCTTGAGACTGTGAAGGCCAAAATCTGATGGCCACGGGCCAGTGGTTCCAGAGAGGCATGCTCTGTGGCCATTGCTGTGTGGAAGCCTAGGGAGAAGCCCTTACCTGGGATGTGCTGCATCCTACCTGGGTATGCAAAACCTCTGCATCAGTTCCTCGCTGAAAACTCGCCTGCACCCATCCAACTACTGGCAGTGCTCTGTGGACAAGAGGTTTGGAGGTGGTGGGTAAAATTCAGCTGCTGAGTCAAACGTTCCAAGCACAGCATAAAAGAGCCCCTGGATTTCCAGCTCACAGAGGAGAAAAGGTGTACCTCACGCTTTTACTCTTCATCAGCAAACGGCACCTTGCACGCCCTCTGCCTGCCAGCTCACACAGAGAGGAAGAGTGATGGTAAGCAGTATCTGCAATGCAGGAAAGATGACTTCCGAAGCACGAAGCGGCTGATTTAGTTAATATTTTAAGGTTCCATTGCCAAGTGATGTCCCTTGGAGCTGGTTCAAATGATGATTTAATCCTTGTGCACGCAAGCCTGGTCAGACTAGGTACAAATGAGGCTGTGTTGTGGGTGGGAGAAGTGACACCAGAAGAAGAGCTAGTGAGAAAAGAGGGAGGGAAGGAGATTTTAAAATGGGGACAGATGGGATGAGCTGTGAAGACGGCAAACAAGGGAGTCGGAAAGCAGAGATGGGGAATTTTATATATGAAATCCCAGAACAGAGAAGGCATTGCCCCAGCTGGGACCAGGCAGGGGTCTGAGGTGGGGGCTGGCTTTGTGTTTTGGTAAAGGATGACATGCTCTGGTCCAGCTCGGCTGCCCTGCATTGTGTTGGTCTTAAATCGTAAAGAGGCCGCATGCAGCTGGCCTGGCTCTGCATCGGCTTGGTGACAGTGCTGTGACTGTGACACCAGGGAAGCTTTAGCCTTGAAAGTTCTGATTTAGGCACCAGTCTGGCACGCTGGTTTCTGAACTAAACCAAATACTTCCCCCACAACCACCCTTTTTTTCCACCACCCCTGTACAACAGTGCAGTCCCTCCCATCCTCCCAAGCAGCACCCCTGCGGTGGGACAGCTGAGGGGCACCGCACATTTCTGCTGAAGCAACCTCTGTCCCACACCGGTAAGCCTGACCACATTCCTCCTCCATCCACATCTCCCTGAGGATGGGACAGGGTCTTCTGCTTCCTAACACAGGCTCAAGCCACCGAGGGCAGTTACCAGCTCGGTTGTGAGGTGGCATGAGCCCACAGTGCCCAGCAAGAGCACAGGAGACGCACACAGCACCATCTGTGTTACGTAGGGGTAGTTAATGCACAAGGAGAGATGCCTCCATCGGCTCCAGTGCCAGGGCTCGCTGATGGACCCTAGACCACGGGCTGCGCTGGCAGCTCAGCCTGCAGATACAGGGATGCTCCAGCCGGATCCGGTATGTGGGCAGGGTGGGGAATAGGGTGCTCAGGGCTGACGGCTCAGCAGGTGCTCGCAGTGCGCAGATATACCTTGGAGCTAATGCACAGCTACCCTGGGGACTGCCACCTTCCTTCTTGACCTGTGTTTGCAGAGAAGTCTTGCAGTCTTGACTCCCTGAAGTCAAATCAATTAGTTTTGAGTAGAAGTTTGAGTCTGGCTGCCCAGAGAAAGGAACGATGTTTGCACATAGATCCTTTCCTGATTTACGTTCTGTTTTGCTGGTATTCTCCCCTGATTCTCAACAGCCACCAACTTTTGCAAATTCTCATATTTTTTGCCAGGGATTTCTGTGAGGGACCCTCATACACAGTCCTAATTTTATACCAATTATTTAACACCCATTCTGCTCCCTTAAAATAGCAAGTTGTTCTACAAACGCCCAGAGTGAAGGAAGCCTGGTCTCCTGTGGATTTGCATCCTGCGGGTGGTTGGAAGCCCTGGATGAAGCTTGTTCATAGTTAAGGTACTTACAAGAGCTTTTGTCTGGGTGGAGTCTCTGGTGTCCAATACAAAGTCATTGAATTTCCATTTGCAGCGAAGGTACTGACATGGCACTAATAGGGTCTGCCACACATGGCCTGTTTTCAGAAAACTTGTAGGAACTTAATTATCCTTCAGACCTTGATCTTGCCATCGCATTTGGCTGAAATGAAGCAGTGGATTCAAAAGCTATTAAGGCCAACACGTGCAGCTGGTGATCAGAAAGCCTTGTTACCATGGGAAACCGAGCTAAAAATCAATTTCTTAGTCCAAGAACAGAAAAGACTGATGGACATGGCTTTTGATTGCATTTGCTCTCATATAAAAGCAACTTGGCGTCAGTATGAATCAGACCTCAGTCACTGCACTGAGATCTAGTGACAAAACAAAGATGATGGACTCCTCGCTTACTAATAATTACTCTGTGGGTCCTCCAGCTCGAGGCATGCCGAGCCAGGTCGTTCCCAAATGCAGTTAAGCTGGGAAAACGGAACATCTTCTGGTCATGTTTGACAACAGGACCAAAATTAGGAGCCGAGTATTTCAATGGCACGGTTGCTGGCTCCCATGGAGCCCAGCTTTGCAGGCGGGCGCTCTGATGAGCCACCAGCCACAGCTTGGACAGTATCTAAACAGCTTTTATTTCCCCCAGTTTCTTTTCACTGCCTTAAAATAAACCAGGAAGAAACGTTTGACCTCAGGAAATAGATGGCGCTTGTTGATTTAAGCTTTGTTGAGTTCAGTAGGGATTTTATGGGACTAGATTAGGTTCCAGAAGAGTCTTTATAGGAGGTGGCTCTTGCCAGCCTGTGGTGTGAGGACAAAGGAATTCCTGAAGAGGAAAGAAGGTTTGCATGCATAAACGATCTAATGGGGAACGTAAGATACTGCACTACATGCTGATAAACCCAGTGCCAGTAAAGATGACAGAAAGGGGGAGTTGAGAGTAACGGTGGGGCATTGGAGAGAAGCACACTCTGTACCCTGCAACATGGCAATTAGTGCAGCAAATTCAGAAGGTTGCTGCTTTCTTAGTTAATATATAAGACAATGATGCTGTCTGCTACCCTGTCATTACCCGAGCTGCGTGGGAGACTGCTGCTGCCTCTCTCTACTTCTGCTTCGCCAGTGAATGCCTCTTCAACAGCCACTTTTGCTTGTGCGACACAGGTGTTAGCTTGAGCAGAGAGCCTTTTGGTCACTTGCTGCTGCCTCTCCTTGTTTCTTCTTATTAAATTACCTTAAAAGAAGCTAAAAACCCCCAAGGTTCACAGTGCTAGACAACATAAAGCAGCATGCCTCCACTAACATCAGGTAAGGTTCAGACCTATTAATACATTTCCCAGTATTATTTGTCTACATTATCCCTCGTGTTGCACAAAGATAGACAAAGAGAAACAGGAGCAGAAATATTTTGCAGGCTTATGGCTGGGTGTACGGGGAGGGGTCGAGCTTTAACAGCCTTTTGGTGCTGTGAACCTTGTACCTGAGCTGCAGGGTGTAAGGGCAAAAGAAGATGCAGACTTGGGGATTATGCAGCAGACACAAACTACACTCTGGAACAAAACAGACACTTAGCTGTTGCCAGAACCCCCAGTACTAAAAAAAACCTGTATCAAAACCTGACTTCAAGGCTTGGCATTTACTCAGCAGACAGATGGGGCTGTTTAAGACCCATCTCCCCAGTATTTGTTTGCTCCCTCTCTGCTGGAATTGGGGATCCTGGTAGCCAGGGCCAGTGGTGCCGGCACTGCTGAAGGTAGCAAAGACAGCAGATGATGGATGGAAAAGGATGAAGCACGGGCACATGTTTCTACCAGGTCTGCTGTGGGGGTGGAAATCTCCGGCAGAGCAAACAGCCGGTGACTTCTCACACTCCCTCCCCTCCGTCTGATTCACTCCAGCCTGTCTGCCAATACTCCCAGTTACGCCAATGCACTTTCATTGAAGCTGATGTGCTGGGCTGTACCTGAGGCAACGATTGAGCTCACTACGTGAAATATTTCCCATATTTTCCAGCTATTGATGAAATCTCTCTGGGTCATGACTGAAATTGCTCAGGGCTGCTGAGTGGGCCAACCTTTTCTGCAGGCATCATCAGGCCAGGATCCAAGTGAGAGAGGCTGAACCTATTTATAGCAGAAAATAACATGACTTGATATTTCTCCGTTTTCTGTCCTAATATAGTCCAGGAAATATTGCCAGTCTGCTGAGCTCTGTCAAGCTGTAGGTAGGGGCCTGCAGTGCTGTAACTGAAGACAACAGTTGGCCCACAGGGACTTTATTTGGGGATTTATGCTCTTGTGTTCGACCATCGTTGTCTCAGTGGAGCAGCCCTTATCCCAGAGGTCACCTGCACCGTGGGCCTGAATGGCCCGTTGCTGATACTGGTATAAATCAGTGAGAAAGGCACCAAGATCAGCAGAGGTTGGTTCCCTGGCATGAAAATACCACCACTGAGAGAAGGATGTAGTCTGTAATCTGGAAATGCAGCCGGCCTGCCTTTATACCATGCCCTGACCTCTCCTGGGTGAAGATGATTTGCTGGGATGATGTCAGTGTTCTTCCTCGAGCCTGTTCAGCTGCTGAAGCGTTATTTAGCACTGCTGAGCCCTGATGCTGGACCCGCAGCAGGGGCAATGCGCAGCAGTTCACGGAAGTCCATGGGATGATGCCGTCACAAGGCTGGCAAGAGTTCAACATCGTGCTTTACAGCTTGCCTGTTTCTAGACTAATTTCTACTGGCATTCAGAAATCTGTGAATGTAGAAAATCTGCACTTGCCTTCGTTCCAGGAAGGCTCTAAACTTTCATGAGAAAAAAATTAATGGATTTATTTTCTCAGTAAACATCTTACAAATGGTCTGGGCAACAGACTATCACTGACAGTGAGCTTGGCAAATAAAGAAAAAGATGTTATTAGCACAACGTTAGTGCGAATGGGGGTAAAATCCTCAAGAGGACAAGGCCTTCTGTGGTCTTCCCATGCATTAGCAGGGTGAGGTGTATCTCTCTCTGCCCCACAACTCTCTTTTCCTGGACCTGCTATCACATGTGGAAGCAAGGCACTGCCTTGTTTTTACCAGGTATGGTGGAAGGGCACAACATATCTTTCTCTTGGTGCAGATCAACCCACAGACAATGGCGACTGTCCTGTTTCTTCCCACTTGAGCTTTTGCTTGCAGGGAGGATGCTGGAAATGGGAGCCGAGCTGGCTGTGCAGGCATTGGCAGTGGGATCCCTCCTGCGTTGGTGGTGGGATCCCTGGGGCAGCCTGAAGTGGGCAAGGTTTCACCCTGAGGATGGTGGGGATCAAATTCCATTTTGGCCCCCAGGGCTGGCTGCAGAGGACGGGCCAGGGAGCCGGCGTCGGCTGCTTCAGCAGAGAGCTGGGAAAGCTCAGGGAGGGCAGTGGTGGGATAATGTGCCCGTTGGGGACATTTTGTCCTCTGCAGCACAACATTTGTGTCTCTCGGAAACGCCGGCCTCTTCCTCTACAGCAGGAATCAGAGCTGCTGTAGGGACTCGGCTGACAGCAGACTTTGCCCTGGTTTTTAAAATCCCATTGTTTACATTTCTCAGAAACGCGCCCATAAAATCGGTTGAACATGGGCCTTTCAGAAAAGCTGAAGACACTCATTTAACGACCTGCAGGTTTATAGGAGAAAGCCTTCACCAGTTGCCAGAAGGCCCTGTTTCCCCCACAGCATTCCTTCCAGCCTGCCCGGCCATGAAATCCTATTTTGCATCCTGCAAACACAATTTCAACACCTACCCCTCAGCCACACTCTCCTTCAAGTCCCTGCCCCAACTTGGGCAGAGCCGCCATCCTTGGCTGCTTGGGGCAGCCCCAGCACCAACAGCAGCCCCTGAGCCCCAGTAGCTTTTCCACCCATGAGGATGCTGTGTGTGCCCGGTTGGATCCTTCACCTTGCTGACCAATTCAAGACCTTTGCCACCATGTCACTGGACTCTCCTGGGGGTCTGAGGCAGCAGGCACGCTCCACTCGCTGGCCTCCGCACTCGACTCTGCTTAGCAGTCTTGCTGGTGAACAATGAAGAGTAATCCAACTTATGTTTCTGAATATGAATTTTAACATGATTCAGCTGTCAAAAGGGAGTAGCAGATTGCTGAGCGAGAGAAACTTCTGGTCTCTGGCTCCACGCAGTCTGAGAGTTGGGAGATTTTCTTGGCCAGACTTTTACTTCTGCTCGGTTACACTTACTGACTCCTGCAAAACTACAGGAAGCATCTGAAATGAGAATTTGGCCCCAAACTATCAATATTTGCTTTGCATTGACATTCGGCGTGCAAAACCTGATGAGATTTCTGGATGTACAGTTGGTGAGTTCCCCTGTGAAGCCAACAGTGAAACAGGCTTGGGAGAGATGCAGAAACACCTTCGACAAGTGCCAGCTCTCAGTCCATGCAGAATCTGTTGCATGTTTGCTCTCTAGATTGCTTATGCAGTTTTGCGATGCGGTTATGTTGTTTATCGGCAGCATCTATGTAGAAAGTGCTTTGCATATTTGACGGTTGCCTTGTCTGTGCCATTTTGTAGTATCTCTGGATGCATTTCAGTGAAATACATAATGTGTGAACACTGGCTTTAAGTGGACACCTTAGCATATCCTTGCTTTGGATAAGGATGCTGCTTTCATAGTGAATGTCCTGACGATCTCTACTTACCCTGCATTGGGGAGTTTTGCCTGAAGCCCCGCTGGGAGATGGGCTGCGGGAATGCACTTACCACTCACAGGCTGCCAGTTCCCAGGCCTGGAGAGGAGCTGGACTGAAGCGACCATCCCTGCCCCAAATGGGTACAGCACAAGTGGTGGGTTTTTAGCACCGTGTTGGTCCTTGAATATGCTCTGGCTGCACTACTCACTGAGGCAGCCACAGCTTTCAAGCAAGTTTCCTTACCTCAGGCGAGACGGTGAGGACTGGTGTTCTGCTGTGGGGTGTCTGAGGTGGTCTCTGGGTTACGTGCCTGCCTCAGGAGATTTATTTTTCCTTTGCACCAGCCTCTGAGGTAGGACGTGGGTGGTAGCCAAGCAGGCAGGTGCTTAGAGCAGCAAGTTGCTTTGGGTGGCAAAATTGCCAGTCCCACTGCTTCGCTCTGCCAGGGCGGTGCTGCTGAGGCTGGGAGACAGGAGAGGGGAGAGAGTACCCCCATGCACAGGTGGGACGGCTGATGCCCTGGGCCCCCCGCCCCGCCTGCTGTTGGCCACTCACGCCCCCTTGAGGAGGGCAAAAATTTTGCACATGGCAGCAAACCACATTTTGATCTAGATAGCCTGCAATGGTCTGAAGGTAGTTTCCAAACCATCCCGCAAACTTGGTGCCCCCACCGCTTCCCCTCTGAGCGGTGCCCCAGTCCCTGGTGCCTGCTCTTTCCCTTTCCCCTTCTCCTCTCTTTCCCTTTTCCTCCCTCCCTGTTATACCCGGGGGAGGCCTCCTGCTTTGAGGAAGGGCCAAAGCCTTGGCCCCAGTGTGCTGGTTGGTGGCAGCCTGGGCTGCGGGGGCAGAGCTCTGGCCCTTGCAGAAGGGATGAGCTGTGCCTGCTTCGCGTCTCCTTGCACCGGTGTAAGGCAGGCTGGAGAGGCTGCAAGGCAAGGATAGAGTCTGTCTTTTAGTGCCATTTAGATCTTTAATATCATTTGGGGCTCTCAAAGCTGCTTTAAATGAGGATATTGCAGGATGAGAGGTACTGGCTTCACATATCTGAGAAATCATCAGCACGTCCAACTTAGAAGGAAACAATTCTAGGAGTCAGCCAGTGGCTTTGGTGCTTACAGGAAGGTCAGCCAGCAGCGCTGACTTCAGGTGCCTCAAAACCGCAGCTGCTTTTGCACTGGTGCTTACAGATGCACTTAAGGGGTTTTGCAGCTGGTGCTTTCTGCCCAGTCTCCAGGCAGCTCATTTGGATCAAAAGCAATCAGCATTTGAGTCCCTGCAGTGTCCCCTTGTACAGAGCACGGACAAACCCCAGGGCTGTGCTGGGGAACAGGGGCTGGGGAGCCAGCCTCAACCTCAACCTCCTCCCCAGCTGCCCAATGTCCTTCATGGCACATTTCAGGAAAGGTTTACTACCACCCCACCCCCCTCCATTAATTAAAAGGTCTCAGATTTATGCCTTGATGATAATTATCTGCACCTGCAGCTTTGGTGGGAGGAAGGTTTAACCCCTCACTCTGGGAGTCACCTGTTACAGTAGGGAAGGGGCAGCACAAGACCAGGTGCCCGGGGATGGTGGGTTTTAGCCATTGGAGAAGGGAAGGATTTGTTAGGCTGCGGTCCCTTCAAAAGGGGAGAAAGAAAGAGGATAGACTGGGCTCAGCAAGGCTTATCGCAGCAGAAGACGCAAACCTCCGGTGAATAAAGCAGCTAGGAGGAACAGTAAGGCTGGCAGAGCAGTGCTGGGTGGGTTGTTTGCTGTTCCCTCAGGGACCGATGATCTTCAGCCAGATCCCAGAGGTAGCTCATGCCCATTAGGAACTGGCCCACAGCAAGAAAGCCAAGTCCAAGCATCTCACCACAGATGCATTCCCAGGAGCTTTCTGCCTTAAATAAACACCGTGCCAGGAGCGAACTGCAGAGAGACAGGCGGCAGCCAGCAGCTCGCCTCCTTTGGGTGCTGCGGCATGTCTCCTCTCTGCAGGAAGAGGGAGGGCAAGACGCTGAAGTGCAGTCCTGTTTCTGCCCTGTCTGCTTTAGGCTGGGGAGGGCAACAGTTTGCACAAGCCAGTGAGGGGGAAATTCAGAGCTTGCAACTGCCCCTGGTCTCTGTAGAGGAAAGCCAGTATGGGAAGATGCTGTGGGGAAGAGGACTTGGCCGTCTTGCAGTCTTCTGTAAAAAAGAAAGCAGGATCCCAGAGTCAGTGGCGCAGGCTCTCGCATGTGTCCAGGGAGAGCGAGGTGTTGTCTTCACCACCACCTGACAGCCAGCCAGGAACACCTAAGAAGGAAGACTACTAGGGGAAGCAGTCTGGAGACTTCAAGTGAGCTCTAGGAGGGCTTTATTACATCTGTGAAACAAAACCAACAATAAAGCGAGGCTTCTACTTTTGCCTGCTGCTTTTACTTGCAGAATTAAGAAAATCTGGACAGGCCTTCCTCCTAGCCTTACCTCTGCAGTCCCAGCAGCTGGTCTCTGGCCTCAGGTTTTGGAAAACGGAGCCTTTCTTGCTGTACAGTTACACTGCTACCTTTGCAGCTCTGCTGACAGGTACAAGGGGAAGGTTCAGGCTTAAACCCTTGACGATGATGCACAACAGCAGTGGCTCCAGGTGTAACCAAGGCAACTGACCTTTTGTAAAACTTTGCCCAATAAAAACAACATTAAGAAACTCTTAGAAAGCAACCACCATCAATGAACCCCCTGCATGTATTCAGATAAGGAAGTCCTTATCTGGGATGCAAAATTGACACTAGAAAGCTAGTAAATGCCAGCTTCACCATTATCTCAGCAATCTTTATCTAGCTCCACATGCGTAATGCTGATTTCATGAAAAATTCACACATTAGTTTCTTCATATGATCCTGACTCATTCAGTGCCCAGGAAGTTGCATCCTTAGTTCTGACATTTTGCAGACTTTGACTGATTGATTAAAGCGTTTAAATAACATACTTCAAACAGAAGGGTGGTGGTGGTGGTTGTTGTTAAATGTAATTATTGTTGTTTAAATGTAATTATTTTTACATTATGACTAATTAGAATGGATATTATTAATGGAAGAACAAAATCTGTTTACCGGGGTTTGAATTCTGCAGTCATCGGGAATAAACATGCCAGGTAATGAGTTTGGCAATAAAATGCCAGCCTTAGGCATAGACCAGATTTAGCACCACCCCTTCTCTTTGTATCACACTTCCTTCCTCCCACGAGCTCAGCCCACTCAAAACCTGTATAATTTCTTCCTAGAAAAGGATGTGCCTGTTTCTGTTCAGTTTTCTGAAGCATATGCCTTTGTTTCCTAAATACGTTCCTCAGTGGGAACTCTCCTAATGGATTTACAGGCCCATTTTATCACCCTTACTGGGATGGGTGGGAGTGGAAGAGCTGATAAAGTTGGGGTTTGATTTAGGGTGAAGGGGAGGAGGCCCAAGGTGAACGATCTGCGAACAGGAGAGCAGGGAGAAGTGGGAGAGTGAGTGGGAGCCTCTGGGTGAACTGGTGATGTGGAAGAGCACATGGTCCCTGGGCAAACACACCCCTGGAAGAACAGGTACTGCTCTTCCCCCAGCTTCCCCTTTTAAAAGTTTTGTTCGGAAAGTAAAGGAGTGGGAGAGGAGTATTCTTTTTCTCACTTACTTAAGCTCTCTGAACTCTACCTTCCCAATACTCAGCTTTCAAAAAAAACCTGAATAGCCAACAAACAGACAATTGTTTGTTCGTAGGTGGAAAAAAAGCAGCAAAGAATTTTCCTGCAAAACCTCACCCCGTAATTTGGGCACCTCCGCTTCAAATTACATGCACATTTTCAAACTTAAGATTTCCAAATCTGACTTGCGTAGGAACTCCTTCAGCAGAGCAGTCGTGAGATCTGCCTCTGTCAGAAAAAGGATGGGTTTTGCACTTAGAGACCAAAACGACACTTTTTTTTTAGCTGTATCGCACTGCTGGCTCATTTCCGCGATATTCACAAACACCATCAGGTTTCCTTCAAAACTGCTCTACTCAAAATGTCTTTTTCCCCTGAGAAATAAATATCAATGACCTACTTCCCCTGCACGTGTTATCTTTCATTTCTCCAGAGCCCCACCATCTCTGGTTGCCTCTACATTACTTTTTTATTCTTTCCTGGGTTTGCGACATCATTACATTTAATGTCAAATGGTAAATTTCATTTGCCTGACGTTTCATCTGCTTGGCCTGTTAAATAAAACACATCTTGCAGCTGGGAATTGGGAACCGCATCCCTTGTGGCAGCAGGGATTTCAAAGAAGCAGTTGAAGCTTGGCCATCCCTCCATCTGCTCATGAACTCCAAAAAGGCAGGACCTAAACCCGCTGGTGCTTACTCCGCTAGCTGACACCTAAACGCTTCCAAACTTTGGCTGCAAGATTGCACAAGCCCACCAAAGGTTTAGCTTATGCACTGGTTCGTATGTTTGTAACCTTTGTATATGGATTCCTCAAAAATATTTATCTAATAGGTGGGAGAAGATATTTTTGAGCTGCTCAGTGATCTGGGAACCGACCACTCAATTCAGTATCAATTCAAAAGGAACTTCAGTTTTGTAGAAGTGTGAATCTGCGCTTAATTAGACACCTCCCTTTTTACATCCCTCAGGGACTCCTCAGCCACGTTGTCACAAATTCTTGGCAACGATACCACGCCTGGGGAATGCCAATGGCTGCCGCAACTGAGCACCTTTCGAGGCCAAGACCTCTGCTGCAGAAATTTTAGCCCAGGGCTACATTACGGTGCTCTTTACTGTCATCTTTTGTTTACGTTTTTAATTAGTTTCCGTTACATGTGACCTGCCTATACCCAAGGCAACCTGAAATTCTCCTTCCAGGCTATGCAGGATGCCTCTTTCTTCACCCACACAGTAACCACGCTCCGTTGGTTGCAATGGAAACCCAGCTCTTCCAGCCTCACCTACCTGTACGTGCTCACGTTGCCTATAGCTCAGGGGCTTTTGTTTATGTGGGGACTGGTTTTTTTTGCTTCAGCATTTGTTCCCGTTATTTACTCTGGACCAAATACGGACTTTCTGGATGGTCACCTCCGGAATCGCCTTCTGTCCAAGTGGCACTGGGGTGTTTCTGTTCCGAGACGTTACTGAATACGTCCCCGTGCCGAAGGGCCGTACGGCTTTATTTGTTCAGCTCTGACAACTCGTCGACAACCCCGGGGAACTTCCCGCCACCTCGCCAATCCGGACGATCGCGGATCGCGGATGCTCAACAACACGCGTGCCCGGTGGGAGGCCTGCCGGGCCGGGCACGGGGGTTTTGCGCCAGCGACGTCGAACAAGCCACGGAAATGGTTTACAAACCACGTCGAACCGCGCTGCAGCACGGCCGGGTGTTCGGTTGCGGCGCCAATTCCCCCCGGAACGTCGCCCCCCGCGGCGGGCGAACCGCCGTTTTTCCGTGATTTACCGGTGCCGGCAGGCGGAGGACAGGAGGCAAACGGAGGGCCCCGGCGGTAGCGGTACCTCACCGGCCGCTCGCCCCGGGGAGCCCCGTGAAGGCGCCGAGGGCTGCAGAAGGGGGGTGCGCCCGGCGCCGCCCGCCCCCTCAGGCCGCGGGGAAACCGGCGCCAAACCGGGCCGCCCGCCAACGGCGACCGCGCGCCCCGGGCAGCCCACGCGCCAGCGGGGCGGCGTGTTTCCCTCGCGCACGGGCGGGGGAGGGGCAGGAAGGGCGTGGCC
>JANZLQ010000032.1:19027076-19044502 GCA_026212715.1 Elanus axillaris | reverse complement strand
GGGGGTGAGGGGGGGGGGCGCGACGGGCGCGCCGCTCAGTCTCTGGCCGTGACGGCACCTGCCCTCGGCGGGGCGCTCGCCCTGCCCCCACCCCTCCGTTTCCTCGCTGCACCGGGCGCAGCCTGCCGGGACGGGGCCGCCCCTCCGGATACCCGGGCGGGCGGCACCGCCGCGCGTTCGGCGCTCGCTGCCATTGGACCCGGCGGCAGCGCGGCGGCGGTTGCCGGGTCGGGCCGTGCCGCGGGTCTGGCGCGGGCAGCGAGATGTCGCCATCGGGTGGCTGCGCCGAACGATGCCCGGGACACCCGTGCCCAGCCCGTTAGCTGCCGGCGGTGCGTTCGCCGGCCGCGTTCTTGTCCGCGGGCTGGCGTGGCGGGAGGTGTCGCCTCTCGAAGGGAAATAGCGGAACCCGAGGAGAACTTCGGCTTCCACAAATACCCACGTCTTCCTTGAAACACCGTGCTTTAATAAATACGCCAGCGCATATGAGCAAGCGTAATAAAATGTGCGAAGTTGTTCTGGTAATAGACCACGTTAGCGCTGAAATAACGTACCTTTTGGCTACTGTAATTGCACGTAATCACGTTGTAACCACGCGCGTCTTAGACTGGCTTGATACTGTGAGCGGTGCTTATGGTAGAAGTAGCTGCGACAGCACAGTGTAAGAACTTTAAAAGTTGGAAAATGGAAACGGTGGCCCAGTAGCTCTTTGTATGCATAGAATTTTTGCTGAGTGCGTGGTTGTTAAGCTTTTTTGAATTTATTTCTGGCACGTGTAAGTTCTAGCCCAAGGAAATTTAAAGTTACAGGCTTTCTGCAAGTCTTAAACCAGGTTTGAAATAACTTTGATAGTGTATTTCCTTCATGAGCTAGTACGATTTTGATGTATATTGCACAGCGTTAATAGAGACTCACTTTTGATTGTATGTTCAGTGTACATGTAAACATGCTGTATGTGTACATAGAGAGAGTAAGTTGGTGGAAAAAACTTAGGATGTAACTTCTTTCTTCCCACCCCACATATCTGGTTTTCAATAGAGGTTTATATTTCTACTGTGTTTTTGTAGATGAACATGAAGAAGCTTTTTTTGGGGATAGCTTTTGTGTTGCTGGGACTTAAGATACCTCTATTGAAAAGCAGGGCAGCATTCTTAAAATAGAAAAGATGGAGCTGATTTTGAACACCCAGTTCATTTTGTGTTCTAGATTCTATTAAGTAGTTCTAGGTGGGTGGGTGGGTGGTTGTAGGTGTGTTTGTGGGGAAGTGTTTCCTCCTCAAAGCAAAACTGAAAACCAAGATCTTGTAACTTCACAGGTCTCAAAACCTGTGCAGAACAGTTTTGTGTTTTTCTTCCAATGTAACTTTTACGTGAAATTTTAAAATGCAAAATTTAAAGGGTGGAAGTAGGTTTCTCATATTTCCGAAGAGTCAGGAACATTTATCGCGGAGTATAAATTACCTGCCTCCTGAGCTTTGAGGTCATTTCCCACACGCGTGTGGCAGCTGGTTTGCACAGAGGAGTGCCGCCTCCTACAGTAACCCAGTCCTAACAAAATAAATATGTCTTATTGAATGCCTAGTTCACTTGAAACTTGTGAACTTGAGTTAATCCTCTGGAAGGATCTATGGTTGTTTGCAAGCAGCTGACTCCTAGTGTTGTCTCTGGTTCCCACCAACTAGACATTTGATACAAAATTCAATAATTTTTTGTCAGTGTTGCATTCCATATATAATAAGAATCAAAATACGAACATCTGAATGTGGGAACTCTTGTGAGTTACCAGAAGCACTTACTTGAAATTTTCACACTGAGGAATGTACAGGCTGTTTGAAAAATGAAGTTGTTTATGATGTTTTGTTAGAGTGTTGACATAATACTTGACTTGTGAGGTAGGCACACAAAAGTGGAATTGTGTATATGCAGATAAAGGTAACTTTCTTAGTTCTCTAAACAGTGATTAGGCTAATCATAACAGTACAAATGTTTTCTTATTAAATTTAAATTACTTCCATAATTTAGTAGATAGAGGTAGCTAAGATTGCCTGGGGTTTCACATTCATCCATTTAATCTTAGCTCCATGGCTTTTGGGGGGGGTTAGTTTGTCAATTTTGCCCCGAAGCTTACCAGTTTCAACTATTTTTTCCCCTTTGATTCTGCCTTAGACAGGAGTTCAGAAGTTCTTGGGGTTGGGGGCGGGGGGGGTTGTGGGGCAGGCAAAGAAGTCCCAAACACACAAACTCAGTCTTTTTCAATAAAGACATTTGGAGAAAATGCTTTTAACTTGTTTTTTTTCCCTTCTCCCTTTCTTTCCCACTTTTCATCTTTCAGGAGTTTGGGACCACTAGGAACTCTTTCTGGCAAGAGCAAATGACTTCTGCCTTTGTGTCAGAGATGAAGAGTTGAGGCAATGTCAGAACAAAGAACACTTTTTGAAATACCAAGCAAAGCAAGGAGTCTTGTGGCAAAGCATTATATGAAAATGCATTTTAAAGATGTCATAGCCCCCACATCTATAAGGCCTAAATTATATACACACAGGCAGCCTTGATTTGATATATATATCCTAATTGTGCTTGATTTTATAATACTAATTATCTTTTAAGTTTTTAATGTGGAGAACTATTACAAAAATGATTTCTCAGGAGACTTAATTACTTTCTTAGGCTGTATTTGAATAATTTTGACAGCTTTTTCCTTTTTTCCAGAATGGTGAACACACATAGAAGATTATCAGAACTGTGCAGAATTTGCATTTGATTTGAGAACTTGCAAGAGTGCTCATCATGGAGAAACAGCAGATTGTCTTGGGTAGCCGGGATGGTGGGACTGTGTCTGGTGCAGCACCTGCTTTTTTTGTAATCTTGAAACAGCAGCAGGGAAATGGTAAAGCTGACCAAGGAATCCTAGTGGCAAACCGTGATGCTTGTGCTCTCGCCAGCAGTGTGTCAACTCCAGTAAAGTCCAAAGTCAAGACCTGCCTCCCAGCTGACTGTGTCTCAGGGGGCATTACCGTCACCCTAGATAACAACAGTATGTGGAATGAATTCTACCATCGCAACACAGAGATGATTCTGACAAAGCAGGGAAGGCGCATGTTCCCATACTGCCGATACTGGATTACAGGTCTGGACGCCACTCAGAGGTACATCCTAGTCATGGACATATCCCCTGTGGACAATCACCGATATAAATGGAATGGCCGTTGGTGGGAGCCCAGTGGGAAGGCAGAACCACATGTTCTCGGGCGAGTGTTTATTCATCCAGAATCTCCTTCCACTGGCCAGTACTGGATGCACCAGCCGGTATCTTTCTACAAACTCAAACTTACCAACAATACCCTGGACCAGGAGGGTCATATAATCTTGCATTCTATGCACCGTTATCTGCCACGACTTCACTTGGTGCCTGCGGACAAAGCTACAGAAGTCATTCAGCTCAATGGCCCTGATGTTCATACATTTACCTTTCCACAGACAGAGTTCTTTGCAGTTACAGCCTACCAGAATATCCAGATTACCCAACTGAAAATAGATTACAATCCTTTTGCTAAAGGATTCAGAGATGATGGGTTGAATAGTCGACCTCAGCGTGATATGAAACAAAACAGTAACTTAGAATTGGAAGGAGGTGATGTTTTTAGCACTGCTAGCATTCGTGGTCGCCCTGCTGAAGTTGACACATTAGATTTGCATCGGAGAAGTTTAGATTCTTCATTCATTAGTCAAAACCCATCAGACATTGATCTGGACAAAGAGTCCTTTAATGCAGAAAGGGACTTTCTGGGTTTCCTGGACACTGACCTGTCTTCGGGTGATATGCCAAAGCTAAAACAAGAAGTCTCTGAAAGGTGGGTTAACATGCTATTTTTAGCACAAATACTGGTTGAGTGGGGTGTTTGGTAAAACATTAAATAATAGGGTGCTCGGTATACAGATTTACAGCTAAAGGTTGCCTGACCTGAAATGACAGAACACTTAGTATTATTAGGAGCTTTTTGTTGCTTAAACAGTTACCTGTCGGTTTGGGCTTTCTAATCTGTCTGAAGAGTGTAAGAGTTCGATGTTTTTTCCTATTTAACTCCCTTCGTAAAGAAGCGTTGAGGGAATTTCTCTTAACCCTCTTGGCATTTTAGAAGACTAATTTTTCAGAGTTTTAAACAGAGCACATTGCAGTCATCAAAACATTGCCTTTCTTTTTAGGGTTGCTTACCACAGCGACATGCTGTCTCTGTACCTTCAATTTTCTTTAGTGGATGGGTGAGGATGTGTGGTGTTTATGGGTATCTGTAGGTTTGCTACAAGGCAGTTGTAACTGGCAGCACGCTGCTTTTTTGTCAATAACTGTTTGTGTGAATTCTTTTATTCCACAAAGTAGGATGAGGTAGCCTGCCTGTTGGTAGTAAGTTGCCTTATATTTGCTGTGAGGTAAGAGAATCTGCACCTAGAGAAGTACTTCAGAATAACTGTTACACTGTTCAGACCTTAATTTACTCTGTGGTAATTTTATGTCTGTGTACTTAGCCAGTATTGACTTTTTGAACCGTTCCATTCATATCACACAAACAGTACTAAAGCAATCTAGTGTGTATTGAGAGCCTACCCATAGTATTGAACCTTATAACTGGTGGGTGTTCATGTTGGTAAAGCAAGCCTGGTAAAACCTATTATTATTTTACTCCACTTTCACTTAGTTTCCAAAATCTAAACAATAGAGTAGAGCAGATTTGGTAAGTAGTTAATCTGTGTCAAGAGATGCTAGAAATACTTCAAACCTGAAAAGTGATTTAAAAAAATAACAAACAAAGAGGTTTCTCTCCTGCTGTGTTTCTTCATGTCTCTCCGTGAATACCAGACTTAACCTGCCAAAGACTAAGTGACAAAAGCAGCCTTACGTAGATCAGTATATGCAAGAAATTATTTAACTGCAGGATATTAGGATGATGTTGGTGTAATTAGAGGTCAGTTCTTGGAGGAAAAAAAAGTTACACAGTTTGTTTCAAAGGCTGGATTGCTATACACCAGTATACATTGGTGTGTTTCAGAGAGGACAGAGGTTTGCTCAGTTGTTTTGTTTTTGTTTATTTTTCCTTGCAGAAAGCATCTCCTTGCCTTTTAAGTAACTGAAAAAACTTCAGATTATAAAGTTCTCCATTCTTTGAGACTCTTGAGTTTAGTTGTAATAATTCTTAAGAATACTAGAATTGTTTGGGGTTCTAGAGTGCCCTAAATTTTCTTGTGCAGTATTTTCCAGTGTCAGTGTATTAGGAAGAAGATCTTTAAGACTTCTCCAAAAATATTGTTTTGAATTCTAGAGAGACCTGTCCTGAAGACTGAAAGTATGCTGATTTCAGAGAGGGTGGGCTTTCTTTAGTTCTCTAAGAATACAGTGTGGAGAAGTGTTTAGAAAACTGTGCATATTGGAAATAAACCAGTAAAACTTTGAAAATAATTACTGAAAGGTTTATTTTGTCTTCAGAGTCATTTTTCTTTCTCCTTGGGGTCAGCTGCAGTTGACAAAGTTAAAATTTTGATCATTTTGTTTGCCTGAGGAAGGTCATTGCAGCAAATAATTTGGAGAACTGAATTGAACAGCTTGGGGATTTTTGGTTCCCTTCTTTCCCGAGGAGTAAAACCCATAATTTTAAGGACTCGGGCACCTTCCTTAAGAACAGGTGATGCAAATTGTCAGACTTAATATCTTTTAGTCCAAAGCATGTTAGATGCCTTCCCTGGTTTCACCTCCAAGACAGTTTGTCTCTGAAATGTGCTAAAAGCTGCACAGACAAGGAAAGACTGGAAAGGGTTTTTCTCTATTCTGGGCTTGGAAGCATCTGTCATTTGATGGATGCATGTTACCACAGTCCTAGAACTACCTTTAAGCATTGTCCAGCTTTTCATTTTAAGTTTTAGTAATCCATGTGAAAAAGTCAGGTTCTGTACTTGGAAAGAAAAAAATTGATCTCATCCAAGAACTGTCTTTTTATGTGCTTGAGTTTTTCAGAACATTAGCTCTCCTTTTTCCTCCAGATCTGTTCACAGTGTTTTCATGCCATGGAGTTGAGATCCGTTCATTAATATGTCAGCCTTTCAAGGACAGTGTTGAGTGAGTGGCATTTTTCTTTATCAAACTAGACACATTAATTTTTACATATTAATCAGGAATGGGTGTTCTTTGGTTTTTTTTCTGTCATAGGCAAGCTATTACTAGTAATTGATAGGCACTATCTTGCTTTTATGCAGGGTAGTGATTTCTGCTGAGTTTAGATTTGGGTGAGAGTCCGAAGTTGGGAACTGCTGCCTCTCAGATAATGGTCAATAAAGGAAGTGGAGTTCCTAGTGCTGTAGTAATGTGATATTTCCCACCAATGCTCAATTTTTCTGACATTTTTGAGAATGGAACTATGTAATAGGTTGCATATACCTGAGAATAATTTTAATCTTGAGGTATTAGCGCACTTTGGAGATAAAGGACTGTTTTCTTTATACAAGGTAGTATGTTGGTTTTTTTCCTGTGACCTGGTAGTATGTTTAGTTTCATCAGGTGGATTGTAAAGAAAACAAATGTTTAATGTGAGTTGTGGACACTTTTGTAGGAATGTTTATGCCTGGAACTACTCAGATGTTGGGGCCATGGAGGGAACCACAAGCAAACTTAATTTGTTAAGTATTACAAGCTAATGTATCCTTTCTCCCTTCCAGGGTCTTTTGAATTAAAAAATGCAAATAATGTGGCATTTTTAATGTTCCGATAGCCTTGTTTTTCTAATTTTTAGTTGTCTTGTGTCTAGCCTGACAGTTTACTTTTCTTCTCTCCTTGCCTTCCTTTTGGAAGAGGAAATCAAGTGATCCTCCTTCAAACCTCAGCCACAGATTGCTAGATTGATTCCAAAAGAAATCAGATATTTTTTTTTTCCCCCCATGGTATATTTTTAAATGATCAGTAAAAAAATCCCGTATATCTCAGTACTTTCAACAAATGAGCAGGTAAATGGTTTTTGATTTGGCAAAATGCAAGAAAGCATTTTCTCTGCTTTTACTGTTTTATTGTGAGGGTACCAAATACATTACTTGGGCTATGAAAAAGTTTAAATATGAGCATTGTTCCATACCAGGTGAAAAAAGAGCTAGTTAAGACATTATTTCACCATGTTCACCTGATCTCAGATTAAGCTGAGGATTTTGGAGGACAAACGTGCGTGATTCATCTTCCCATAGGATATAGAAAGAGAAGTTTCTGTGACTGCTTATGTTGCACGTAACTTCACAAACTAAGGGTCAAATGAAATTACTTCAGTGCTAAAAAGCAACTTTTTTAGTGTTTGAAAAGTTGATAATTGCATCTGAATTTATCTAGAAAAATGCTGCTCAGCCTTTTGTGCAAATACTTGATGATCTTATACATATGCGTACGTGGGTGATACTTCACCCTTGTCGCCATCTGGCTTATGGTTGCAATATGCAGAGTAATGTTTGTGTCTAGAAATTTCATTTTTTTACAATGGGGGTTCTTTGTTTTGGATACTGCCCAGATCCCTAATAGAAAGATAATCCTTAGCTTGAGTATACATCTTGCAATAGATAAAGGAAAATGGCTAGGTAGGTCCAGGCTTTACCAGGCTTCCAACTGGAAACAGTAGAACTCAGATGAGAAATTTATTCCTGGCCAGCAAATTTATTAGTTTTTTTTGTCTCTTTATTTTAGAGAATGTTAAGGTAGAGGAGCAGATGATTCAGATCTTCTTAATAGCATTGACTTTAATTGTGGATCTGCTGTACTGAATCAACCTCTAGTTGTAATGTGACAGGATTTTCAGTTGCCCATAACCTGTAAGTGGATTGTCTTAGAATTTCTTCTACAGTAAACTCACTGAAGAAGAAAGGCTTTTTTATCTTACATTTGACATTTTTAATTAAACGAATGCTAGAAACGCTCTAATAGGAAACTCTTTGGCTAGAGAAGACAGTAGGAAGAACAGGACTAGAATGCCACTGCTGGCTATTCCCTCATAAGGCAGGTTTTTACTTCAAGTTTAATTCTGGTTACTTAGCGTCCTTCTGAATTGCAGCAGGTTTTCTAGATATGTTCTGTCTTGTTCTCAGGAATTTTATATGTAGATACATAAATCTGTCTTGACTGTCTGCTTCCAGTTTTAACACTGCAGTCTTTCTTCATTAGGTGGAGACGCCTATGTTGTGAC
Source organism: Elanus axillaris (assembly GCA_026212715.1). Taxonomy (NCBI): domain Eukaryota; kingdom Metazoa; phylum Chordata; class Aves; order Accipitriformes; family Accipitridae; genus Elanus; species Elanus axillaris. The sequence goes on along the minus strand of JANZLQ010000032.1, from coordinate 19,036,302 downwards.
TTTTGTGTGTCCCAGCTTTTCTGCCTTAAGTATGTCCTTGGTCTATACAAGGCAGAAGAAGCCTCTTCCTCTACATCTGCCCCTCCCTCAATCCCAGCCAGGGGTTCAACGGAGCATAGTCATTCTTTAAAGGGGGGTGGTGGATAATAATAATAATAATATATACACAATACACATATATAAATAAAGCAATGTTCCCTTTATATATAATATATAGTTATTAAAATATTGCTTTTTATATTTGAAAATGTTATCATTAATGAACATTAACAAATATTGTAATTTTAAATAATATTTTAATAACATAAGGTTAAAAATTCAAATAACAATTTAACATAATTAAAATAGGATAGGAGAAGGGGTAATGGCTTTAAACTGAAAGAGGGTAGATTGAGATTAGATATTAGGAAGAAGTTCTTCCCTGTGAGGGTGGTGTGGCACTGGAACAGGTTGCTTAGAGAAGCTGTGGATGCCCCATCCCTGGCAGTGTTCAAGGCCAGGTTGGATGGGGCTTTGAGCAACTTGGTCTGGTGGAAGGTGTCTCTGCCCATGGCAGGGGGGTTGGAACTAGATGATCTTTAAGGTCCCTTCCAACCTGAACCATTCTATGATTCTGTGAAAATTATATGTAATATCTTATAAAAATATATAAAGAGAGTATTGGAATACTGTCCGATATGTTTAGTAAATAAGTTCTGGATATTATTTTCTGAGGTTCGTTGTGGATATGAGTTTCTGCTTTCATATCTTGGCTGTTTCCTCTTATGAAGAGGATCCAGCTTCTGATGCACTTCAAACTGCTGACTGTAATTTTTTGACTGATGTGTCTGTCCCTCAAAGAAGCCCATCATTGGAGCGTAACTGGCTGCACTGTTAGTTTTTAGTAAATGCGTATAATGTCAAATTCTGGTTAGGTTAATACTCAGCCTTAGTGGAAGGTGGAGCATAATTCAATAGGATATTAACATTCTGTAAGTGTTCAAACAACAGTTGAATTTAGGGTTTGTATGTATGTGGCTTCAAGATGAATTAACTAAAATTTTAGTTAAGTCATGTAAAGTGAAGTGTATTAAGTGCTTACTCGGTTTCTTATTTGCAAGCACTGTGGCTTTAGTATGGTGACTTAATGAGATACAAGCAAACTAAGGCCACTTCTGAGCACTTAAAACATGATCGCTTAGCATGAGTTCACGCTGAGTATCAAATAGGAAAAGGTGCAAATGTCACCCTGATATTACGAGGGAAGGAAGTTGTGCTGCTGCCTTCAGATAAGAAGTTGGATTTTTTTTTTAATGATGGTAATTTTTGTTTTTCTTGAGTGCTTACTTTTAAAAATGTAAGCTTGTAACTGACAGCTTATTTAACAGATGTATGTCTCGAAGTATTTTGAAAGTTTTTTACAATATGTAACCAAGGATTATGGGAGATGATGGAATTTTGGTAAAGGAAGGGCTTTGATAAAGATCTTGTGTTGTGTTTTGTTTCTGTCCTCTCCCTCCCACCCCAGTCCCATTGCTAGCAGTTACGAAAGCAGTTCCCGTGTGGCATCCCCATTGGACCCAAATGGACACTTTAATGTAGTCATTAAAGAGGAACCAGTAGATGACTACAACTACGAGTCAAGTATTTGCACACAAGGAATAAGTGTGAAACAGGAAGACACAGATGAAGAAACTGATGAGTATTCCAACACTGATGATGAAGATCCCATCCTACAAAAACACCTGATGAGACGCAGTGAAACAGGTGGAATTGATGGAGAATTCAGGTCTAGGAAGCGTGTGCTAACCAGTCCTTCAGGTGTTGCCAAAGCAAAAATGTTAAAACTGGATAGTGGGAAGATGCCTGTGGTCTATTTGGAACCTTGTGCAGTCACAAAGAGCACAGTGAAGATATCTGAGCTGCCACAAACCATGCTCTCCTCTTGCAAGAAGGATAAATCCCCTTTGAGTGCAATACTGGATTCCTTGCCTATGTGTTTTGAAAATCACAAAGGCTCTTGCTCAGGCACAGCTACTGTAACTGAGGAGTTAGTTATGAAAAAACAATCTCCTGGGGGTAAAATGTCACAGAAATACTCTTCAATCAGAGAGGCCCAGTGGGGTCTATCTAAATCACCGAATTTTAATCTCAGGGGCTCAGTAAGTTGTCACTTTTCAGCTAAAGAGATCTGTGGAAGAAAAAGGCCTGGCATACTGAAGAATCCTATGTCCCTGAAAAGCTCTGGTAGCAATCAAACCACCCTATCATCAGTTACAACTAAAAGAGGAAGGCCACGGAAACTGAAAATTTCCAAGGCTGGTCGACCACCTAAAGGTATAGGGAAAACTGTAATAACGAGCAAGAACAGCTCACTTGGGCCTGGGAGTATCCTTCCAGATGTTAAGCCAGACCTTGAAGATGTTGATGGAGTCCTCTTTGTGTCCTTTGCATCAAAGGTAAAAGCTAACTGTTTTAAGTAAAATTCAAAACCTTCTGTAATGTCTCATTTTTAAGCCCTTTCTACTTAAAAGCTGAAGGTATATTTTCTTTTAAACCAAGTTTTTATATTTATGGCCTCTTTCTAAATCTGTTCTTATCTTGTCCCTATGTTTGTCATAGCATTTTCTTACTTCTTAGCAACTTGGGGGGAAATAGTGGGATCTAGAGTTCTGTATAAAAGAATGCATACTTGTTTATTAAACAATCTCATGTTTTGAATGTTTGGGTGATACTTTGATGTAGCCTCGTTTGTGTCTAAGTCGGTGTTTTAAGGTATCTTATACTTATTCAAGGCTCTTTATGTATATAGGAAGCTCTTGACATTCACACTGTTGATAGAGCTGGAGGAGAAGAGTCACAGAATCTTCAGGCTCCCTTGTTGACTACAAATGATCCAGGTACATGTCTGTATCTTTTGTAAGTGGCTATTCCCTGCAATAAGGGAATTTTTAAAGACACACTGGAAAATTAATCTTTTAAGTCATTTTTTGCATGGTAAATGTTTTTTATATGTTCTTTCTTTTTTATTTTTTGAGTTAGATTGTCAAGCAAGAATACAAGTACTGGAAAAGGAATTGATGGAAGAGCTGAAGACTTTGAGGCATAAGCAAGTAATACATCCTAGCCTTCAGGAGGGTAAGCGGGCAGTGTACCTATTGTTGCACCTGGTTGTATATTATACTTAATCATACTGAGTTGATAATTTCCTTCTGGATGTAATACTGTGTATACCCAATACAGCTGGGATCTGATTTTGGTTATTTTTTTTCAAAGGTAGGAAAGTGTATAGGTGTGTATGTACAAATGTGAGAATATGAAAGGAAATTTCTGTGAAACTGTCAGTTTCCCTCTTGCCACTTGTGGCAATGAGAGAAAATCTGTGGTGTCCGACCCATTATTTTTTCTTAGAGGCTTTAAAAGTTCAGTCAGCCAATAAAAATGTTTTTGTTTTCGCACATTCATGTTGCAAAGTAGAAGAGGTAGAGGAGGCAAAAGATGAATCCTGAATCTCCATCACCAGATCAAGAGGCTGCATGTCATTATATACCTCTTGCAGAAGACGCTGAGCCTTCAAGACTTCAGGCAATGCCTGCTTCGGAATTTGCTAATCCTTATAGAGAGCAGATGGAGTTGATTTTACTTCTCCATAGAAAATAGCCACTTCCTGGTAGCAGAGGAGCTAGAGATCCAGAAACGCTTCACTAAGACTACACTTGCTATGTCTGAGCCTGTATTTCTTTGAGTCACTGTAGATCCAGGTTCACTAGCCACATAAGAGGGCCAAGCAAGGTATTTCTAGCTTGTGATCTTTTATACAATATTATCCTGAGGTCAGATGGAAGAAAGTCAAGGATCAGCACAGCAGAGCTTAATGTTCTCTTTACTGATGATGTTGAAAGTCTTCAGCCATTGCTGAAGTCCTGAGACTGATGTCATTAACATGGGCATCAGAACAGATGATGAAGAAATTGACCTGAATGGAAGTGGTGTACCTCGTGTTTTTGAGATTCTGGCCCTGAATTTTTCAAACATAATACTGTAATACTGTAGGGATTAAGACTCCAAATACCGATCTTGACTCTGATACTAGTTATTTTTGGTCTTCACAGAGCTTCTGCTGTGAAGAACCCTGGATAGTCTTGAATGGTTTATGTAGGGAATATGAGGAGAACTAGGCTGCCGTTTTTTGCAACCATTTAAAGGGGTGCCTTTGTGTCTTGCTAATGTTGAGCTGACATTCCTCTCTTCCACCTTAGCAAAGCAGTCTTAAGAAGGGTAGTAGAGAACTCTTAAAGCTCTGTCCTGAACGTGGTGCGTATGAAACAAGATAACTCATCTCCAGCCAGGTTGTACCTTGGTGGTATAGCATCAGCGTTGACAGTCATGTCATGGATCTCTAAATGCAGTTTTCCCCTCCCATGATTCCAGAAATAGGCAACCCTATTTTCTAATGACCTCACTGGCCAACCTGCCCTCACAGATCTGCATGCGTCATCATATTTCAGAAATGGTACTAAAATCCCTTGTGTGGTCAGCTGCTGGTGGTGCTAGATACAGGAGTAAGCAAATGTTACAGCAGTGTTAAGGCTTTTTTAGGAATATACTGTGGGCCTCATGGATGTTATCTACCTAAGAAAAGTATAATGAAATTATGATAAGTTGGCAACCACAACACTAGCGAGGGCTGTTTTATTCATGAGATGATCCTGCAACTGGGAACATGTAAAACCCATGTGCTTTTCCTCCAGCTTCTAAATGAGTGGTGGTAAAGTGTGTGGTACCTTTTGAAGGGTGTTGAGCAGTTCACAGATACTACAAAATGGACAAGAAAAGTCAAGCATCAGGATAAGAAAAAGAGGTCTGAAGAATTTTTACTTTCTTGAATGCTTGTGACCATCATTTGCAGTGTTGGATGATAATCTGCTGAGCCTGTTAGATGTTTAAATTGTAATTCAGCAATGAAAAGAATGACCCCCAGCTGTCTTAATTTTTAGAGGGAAAAGAAGTTACGTGAAGACTATTTGCAGCAAGACCATTACTACAGATAGATACAGATGTAATTTGGTCAGGCTGTGAAGTGAATTACAATACATATACTTTTGTTGGTAGACTTCATCTGCTGCATGTGAACTGGAATTAATCTTTATTCAGATTACCTTCACCTTGCAAAAAGTTACAGATCTATTGCCTTCTATTGCAAACTTGAGATCAGGAAAGGAACACAATGATGGTAATGGAGAGAGGGATTGTTGTTTTTTTTTCCTCCTTTCTCCCTCTGCCCCCAACATTATCAATAAGATGTAAGGTGGCAGCTGGGGAGTGCCTCTAGGCCAAACTTAAGGGCTGTATCTTTTCCAGCCATACTGATTCTAAGTAGCATCCTGGAGCTTGGTGCAGCCTCATTAGCCCTTTTGATTCCGATACTTGTTCTCCAAAATTTCTTGGTCACAGATTGTGACTAATACCTCCTTGTCATCTACCACAGAACAGGCAGAGAGGCATGGCTCCCTCCTGTCTGGGAGATGTGAAGTGCATGTTTCTAAATGAGCTTTCCGCCATTTTTTAGAAGCTTACTAGCTTTCTTGTCCTCACTGCGGTTTGACAAATGGACATAGCAAATGTTAACTCTGCTTTTGATTTTGGAAAATGTAGTTGAGAAGCTTAAGTTTGTTTTTGAGGTTCACTGATGATGTGTTGGAGTTGTACCTGAACCCCACGACTGCTGTTGATTTGTGAAGTTAAGAAAATGGTGATTGAGGCTATCTAGATCTTAGAGGCACCAGGACTGCAGGAAGAAGATGCTTCAGGAAGAAGGGAATTGAAATTAAGCATGTTAGAAGGAAGGCTCCTGTTGGAGTACTGCAATGCTATGGCGATGCTTCTTCTGTCTGAGCTAATTTGCATCCGTTATTATATTCCTGAAAATCAAAGGCACTGTTGTCATACATCGTATTTCAGATTTAGCTGCTCCATCTGATAGAGAGAAGAAAGTTCTTAAGGTTCTTCATTTGCTACTATTTAATTACAGCAACTGAAATTTAGCAATACTGTGGAGATGACAGAAATCAATAAAAGTGATAGTTCACCTGTCAGGTATGGTGATGTCTGTACTGACATAATACTGTTACCATTTGTTCTCTTTAGGCTGTCTGCATTCATTCCATGTTGCACTTGTTGGAATCATCCTCTTGGTTGTTGTCTGGGTGTTTTTTACTTCTTGATCCTAAACTGAAATAATAGGTTTTGTGTATGAGTGATGTTCTTATTTTTGTTTGAGTGTTAAACAAAGCTAGGCTTGTTTTGAAGATGACAGAATAATTCAAATGGAATGTCAAGAAAAATAAACTCTGTACTTTTTCCATTTTATTTTAAATAGAATTTGAAAAGAAATGGATGGCATCTTGACATTTAGTAGTTGACATGTTTTTATACGAGATGCTAGACTGGCTTGCTTGCTGCTCATTTTCTCTATGTAGATTTGAAAATTATATCTCACTAGACTGTCTTTGATAATGTTACCAGTTTAAACGACCATCTCTGAGATTTGTTCCATGTTGATTGTTTTCAGGCTGCCAGTAATCAGGTCACTGTGTTGCCACTTATGAACATAAATGTGTACCACCAAAACAAGGTTTCTACTGTATGTGCAAATACTACTTGATGTGTCCTGAGCCTTGTCAGTTCATACATTTTCAGTTTCAAAACTCGCCTATTTAATACATGAATTTCAGACTTGTTGGCAACAGGAGCGACATTTGTAGGTTTCTATAGCTAAAAACCAAAGAGATGTTCTGAACTCCAGACTGCAAGCTGAATTTGATTGACAACAGTCATTTCTTGAATTCAGTGTAACAATATTTTCTGAAAAAGGTACTAAGTCAAATTTACTAGCTTCTTTTTCTCCTCAGCTTTTCTGTATTTATATTTGTTTTGCCATGGATAAAGATAGCTTTTGTGACTGGGTAAAGTCTTTCAGTTTGAGTATTTTGGGGGAGTTGATGAAGAGAGGTGTTGTAGGCAGTTAAGCATTTGTGGTGGCATCAGCAACATGGATTGTTTAGTTTCTTTATAGCTGTTTTTCCTCCTGCTTTAAAAAAAAAAAAAGTTTTATTGCAAAGTGCCAAGCTTGAAAAAAATATATCCTACCAAGATCTGGATCATTTGATGAACTAGTCCTAAGAGCGCTGTCTGAATACAACTTTATTTATCTCATAATTTCCAAACACACACATACACACACTTCTTCAGAACTAAAACGTGATTTGCTCCTGGCTCTTGTTGCTGGTTGAAACCGAAACGTGTGTGGTATATGTTCTTGCACAAGAATGGCTTTCAGTAGAGAAGGGGATGTGTAAGTACCACTGGCAGGATTGATAATTCATGTAGTGACATGAAATGTGAAATAGCTGAATTGGGTTCAGGCAGTAACTCAAGCCTTCAAGGATGTAAACAGTGCTAACTTCTTCAAAAAAGCAAACAAACAAAAATTTCTCTTGTGAGAAATATTATGACACTGGCACCTTGGTTAATAAATTTCTGTGGAAACTTTAGTAGTAATCAAGAAAATTATGAAAACTAATTCAATTTTTTTCTTGATTTCCCATTCCCTAAAATACTTTTTAATTCACACCTGCTGCAAATTCGGTATAAGTAACAGTTATATGCTCTTTTTCAAGTCTCAAAATGGTGGGTGAATGCTAGAAAAGCTTGTATATAATGGGTTATTTCTTAGTAAATATCTTGACTTTCTTTTTCCTAACATCTTGCTGTATTGAGATGTTTACTGATGCTTGGCTCTTGTAGTGGGACTGAAGTTGAATTCTGTGGACCCAACAATGAGCATTGACTTGAAATACTTGGGTGTGCAGCTTCCTCTTTCCTACTCAAATTACTCTTTGTGGAGCTATCCAGGAACCAATCCCAATTCTCCAGGTGGGTAGAATATGAATGAATTTGCTGAAATCTCAAGTATTACCTTTTTATTGTCAATGATCAGAAGGAGGGAGTGGCCATTTAGTTGAACTTGATATCTTAAAGAGATTAATTAAAGCGAGTATTAAAATGACAAAATGTGAGAGTTTCCTTAAATCATTATGTGGTTACTGGCCAAGGGGTCCTGAGAAATTCTGGCCAGATTGTCTTCAGCATTCCCTTTTTGTGATGGTTGTGATCCAGTAATAGTATCTGTCTAGTGTATTTTATACCAGCATGTTTTGTCTATTGGAACTGGATTTCCTAAATGTAAATGTACATATTAGCAGCTCTCAGTTTGGTCATAAAAAGCCTGAGCAATCTATATTTCTCTTGAAGTTGCTCACATGCAAAACAAAACCAGTTTTCTTTCATAGAGCTGAGTATCAGAACTTTCTAGAAGAAGAGCTTGAGGTGCCACTTGGGGGCTAATCTATAACTTCATGATAATTATTTATTACAAAAGTGCTGACCGATTGTGCTGTTTTTAAACTTATTTGATACTGAAACAAGTGCATTTCTCATTATATTGTGACTATGCTTCTAATACTGTTGTTAGATACTGTTTTTAATAACAAACTGGTTGGACAAAGTATAGAGGTGCTTATCTTTCTCCTACTTACCTCTTCCTCCTACTTAAATGTTCTGATTAGTGTGTCTTTCTTAATCTGCTGCTTTTGGGAGCTTGTGAGAGGCAGACATTGTATCTCAGCTTTGTTTACACTGCAAAAGAGGCAGATTCAGTTCAGAAGACCTCAGTCAGCTCAGTGTCAAAACGCAATTATTTCTTGCCTTAGCAATATGTAAAACAGCCACACAGATCCCTATTAGTATTTTTACATTCCAGCTTAGCTCCCAGAGCTGATGGATGATTTGATAAAGCTGTCGCTGTTTGCCTTCTGTGATTATTCCCTGTCTCTAGCCTAATCAATACTCAGCTGAATTTGACAGAACAGCAAACATTAAATGAAGTTTCTACAGGTCTTATAAAAGTCATTGGCCCAATTGAAGGGAGAGACTCAGATTACTTTCCTTGCTGAGAGAGGTTGTAGTATCAACTCAAAACCTGCCTGTTCCATTTTAGCCTGCTAACTAGCTGTTTCACCCATTTGAGTTTTGGAATCTACTGCTTGCACCATTGCTAAGGAGACTAAAACTGAAAATACAGGAAAAGACATCTTTTGTATGGATAGCAGATGCATGGCCATACAGCAGAACTCTACAGGAACTTTGGCTTTGTTAAGTATTTTGTTAATTAAAAAAAAAGGGGGGG
>JANZLQ010000032.1:18995830-19027061 GCA_026212715.1 Elanus axillaris | reverse complement strand
GGGGGGCGCAAAAATCAAGTCTCTTTATTCATCTGTTTGATTTACTACTGTTCATGTATCCCTGAAAAGGAATAAGCAGTGTTTGCTAGGACATTGATACAATCAAGCTTGGCTCATAAACTAAGGCCAGCTTTCTTCTTTTCCAGATGCCGGATTTCCTTTTGTTTCCAGGACAGGAAAGACGAATGATTTCACAAAAATCAAAGGCTGGCGAGGAAAGCTTCATGGTGCTTCTAGAAATGAAGGTAAAAAAAAAAAAAATCAGTGTACATATTTCCAACATATGGCTTTTTTCTTGACCTTCCATAGATCTTGCAATTTGGTAATTGTGTGTGTCTTAAGGAAAGACTTATTTTTTTATATTGAAACTGTCATGAATAAAGAATTTTTTAGTCCTGCTTCTGTGGTCAGAATGGAGGTTTATGAGGGAAAAGAGAAACTTACTCTGAGGTAAGAAAAAAATACATGTGTTCTGTTTTACACAGGAGGCTTGAGTGAAGATCAAAGCTGTAATAATTTTGGTTTTGTTTGTCAGTTTTGAGTTTACTTGGAAGTATGGTAATTCCAGTATTATGTTGCCCCGGGGACCCTAATGAACTAGGGTAATTTTCATTTGTAACGGTGTATTTTTAAGTTCAGTTAGAGTAGATATCCTTTACATATTTGATTACTTTGCCCTGCCTCAGGGATGAATGGATATTTGGCAATTTGCCGATTTTTTCTTTAGATTAAATATTTATACTGTATCTTCTGCACTTTCATACAATGTGTTGGGGTATTCCGGATGTATTGTAGTGTAGCAGGTAGGCTAGATATTCAGGACAAACAAAGTAAGCATGGCCTGTTGAAGGCTTACTTCTTTTTGTGAATGAATATATATGTAAAATCTCCACAAAAACAGTTGTACAGGCAGCTGGTTGTGTTTCAGAGTGGATTATATTTGGTGTGCCTGTGTTGTACTCTTCTAAAAGAATTGTACAGGCATTTTTAGAGAGGTATTTACCTCTTCGATATTTTTTAATTATTATAAATTTTGTCAGTATGTTTTCCCAGGAGCTAAAGTGCTTTTTATTTATTTAGGTGGCAGTTCAGAAGGTTCCTTGAAGAATCGCTCCGCATTCTGTAGTGACAAGCTGGATGAGTACTTGGAAAATGAAGGGAAATTGATGGAAACAAGTATGGGATTGTCTTCTAGCACTCCCACTTCTCCTGTGGTATATCAGCTTCCCACTAAGAGTACTAGCTATGTGCGAACGCTCGACAGTGTTTTAAAGAAGCAGTCCACCATAATTCCATCAACATCTTATACGTTCAAGGCTGTTCCTCTGTCATCTACCTCTAGGAAGACAAAGACTCAAAACCGACAGACATCTACAAACAGAGTAAAATCATCATACAAGCCTATACTACCTTCACCTTTTTCTGCAAAGCAGAAACAGAACTCTTCAGCATCAGGGGAAAAGGCTGCAAAGTCTGGCTCAAATAGCAGTTTGTCTAACCAAGCAGATAGTTTCATGGTGCCAGCGCTGGATGAAAACATACTTCCAAAACAGATTAGTTTGCGCCAAGCACCACAACAGCAACAAGCAGCTCGTCCACCAGGTTTGTCTAAATCTCAAGTGAAGCTAATGGACTTAGAAGACTGTGCTCTCTGGGATGGCAAACCACGGACCTATATTACAGAAGAACGAGCGGACATATCTCTGGCAACCCTCCTTACAGCTCAGGTAGATCCGTAATTGTTTCTTTCCTTTCTGTACTGTTGCTTTTCTAAATCTGTCCACTTACTGATGTTGCATATAGACACAGAAAATAAGACTGAAGCTACTAAGGAGCATTATTCTTGGTGTAGTCTTTGCAGTGAACGTTGAGGAGTGCTGACTTAGCAGTATGTGAAAAAACTAATTGTGATAAAGTGTGTTGATATGAATCATTAATAATTTGAGTTACCTCAAATATTGACCATTAAAAAATTCTGGTTAATACAAATGCTATTCAGTAACTGCATTTCCTTACTATTTGTTGCTTTTTTTGTTTCAGTTGAACTAACTGCAAAAAAATCATGGTCATGTAACTTGGTTGTCACATGATAACTTATTTTCCTCTTTTGCTTTCTTCGTATCCTCTTGCTACCAAGATGGTTTAGCTGTCTCAAATTGCCTCTCAGAAGACTTCAAATGCAAAATCTTTTCTGTTCTGTTTTTTTTCAGTATAGATGACAAATTTTCATATATAAACCATGTAATTGGAAGGGTACTTCTAAATGAATTTTGAATAGCACTTTTGCATATACTTACTAAAATCTCCTGTTACTAAAATTTGAAGTGTATATTTCTTTAAAACTTTTCTTAGGCTTCTCTCAAAAACAAACCTATCCACAAAATAATAAGACGACGAGCACCTCCTTGCAATAATGATTTCTGTCGACTGGGTTGCATATGTGCCAGTCTAGCACTGGAGAAACGTCAGCCTACCCACTGCCGCAGGCCAGACTGTATGTTTGGTTGTACTTGCTTGAAGAGAAGAGTGTTGCTGGTGAAGGGAGGATCAAGACATAAGAAAATAATGAAAAAGGCTGTGCGTGGAAATCTTGTGTTCTATGGAACACAAGAAGAACAGCAAGAGGATGAAGATGTGGAAGAAGAGGGTGATGGAGAGGAAGAAGAGCTGAAGCAGAAAGATAAGAAGAAGAGAAAAAAGGTGGAATACAGTGAGTATTGCTGGGCAAAAGTGATTAATTGCAGCTTTGCAGAAACCAGCTATCTTGGTGAGCATTTTTATTAGGATGTGGTAGTGATGCCATTTCTAAATCCAGAAATTGGGAGTGAATTCCAAGAGACGTCTGCAACATCTGCTTTCATATAGCTGACTAGCAGGAAATAACACCTTTTCCCTTTTTTTTAGCTCTTACTTACCTGATCAGCATTTTGGGCACTACTTAGTTGCTTATTGTGATCAAATAGCGGGAGTTTCTTTTTGATAATTTAAACTCTTCCTCAACTCTCCAAGTATCTTTAAAGACTCAGGATATGAGATAACTGCTCTTGCTGTTGCTAATCTTCATTGCCATAGTGCTGTTTTCTTTCCCTCTTATCAAGTGAGTATCTAGAGCTGTATTTTCAATTGCTGTATATAGCTGTATAGTTCATTGACCTCAGTGGAAATACAGTGATTTATGGTAGTTTCAGATCTGCCCAAAGGTATGCTCAGAAAAGCAAATTGGTGGAAATTGACCATGAAATTAAATTATACTTTCAGTTTCTTGCTAGTAGTACTTTTAGCAATAGCTGAAAATGAACATAGTGTTATCTGGTGTTCCAATAGAATAAAGGAATTCTACAGAGCTGTGGCATAAAGTCTGGGGTTTTGGGGAAGTTTTGTAATTTTTAAGTGTACAGCATCAATGAAGATCACTAATTCTTCAGTGTTTTTTTTAATCTGCTATCATAGTACAAGTGAGAAACAGTACTTAGTGTAGAATCTTTTTTATTTTCATTTCCTCTTACTTGTGGACAAATCCCAGTCACTTTTGGCTAGAATTTGAGACAAGAAAAACAACCAGTAGTATTTTCTGGCAGTATGACCTATTGATTGCTGCATGGCTAGACCTCAGGGTCAAACAAAAAAAATCTGTTACTGCTATGTTAGATGGTGTTTCATTTATAAGTAAGTTGGTTTTGTTTTCCTTCTTTTTTCAGCTATCTGTGACTCGGAGCCAGAACAGCCTGTTAGGAATTGTCCATTGTGGGTGAAAGTAGAAGGTGAAATAGATCCAGAGCCAATTTACATCCCAACACCATCTGTTATTGAACCAGTTAAATCCGCGGTACCGCCCAACCCAGAAGTCTTGCCTTCTAGTAAGCATAGATCTTCCAGTGGAGTGAAACCAGGCAGAGTGTATACTCCTAAACCCAATCCAGTGGTAAGAAAGGAAAAGAGATGCCTTTGTTTTCCTTTGTGTTGAAAATTAAAACAACCACTGCCAAAAGGTTCTGTGCTAGGCCATTTTAGGTGAAATTTGAGATGAAACCCCAAGGTTGACTGCCCCTAAGTATGTTAATAAGCTAGGATGAATTGACCGTGTATAAGTCTTTAACTATGTCTGTATTCTGTTGAGAATTTAGTGTAGCAATATGCAGAAGGTGAAAGGTGATTATGACTCACTAATAGCCTCTAAAAATTGGAATAATATATGCTGGTTTTGGCAAAATTATTGCTGGTCCTGTAATGTTTGTATAAGTTATTAGCTGCATAATGTAGCTTATCTAAGTAACGAATTACTTGCAAAAAAAAAATTGGGATACAGACACACAGTATTCAGTGTACTGCTGGAGTCTGTTTTGGGGTTTTTTTTAAGGTTTCACTACCAATGTTGGAAGAATCTGCCTTTGCCTCTCCCTTCACCTTAGTATCTAACAAAAGCAACAACAACAGTAGAGGAAGAACAGCAGTAGAGTTGAGTCTAGTTATGTCTGAAGAACAAACATACCAGAGTTGCTTTTTAATGTATAGCGGATAATGTTAAACAATGCATGACACTTAGGATTTGTTTCCCCACTTAGAAGGGTATCTGAATGTGTTTGGGTTTTGGGGGCAGGTGGTGGTGTTCTGCTCCCCTCCTCCCCCCACCCTGAATGTGTAATTTGGAAACAAGATGTGGACTGGGCTATGTGATACTAAGAGGGCAGATTCAGCTTTAAATGCATGCTAGACCTTTCTTTTGACATTACTATTGAAGCATTAATAATGTTGAAGTATTGTTATAAAGGAAAACTATTTCATATCTAATGTGCATCTAGAATGGAGAGGTTTTCTTCTCTTTCTTTTTTTTTTTTTGTAGATTCGAGAGGAGGACAAGGATCCTGTCTACTTGTATTTTGAAAGTCTGATGACTTGTGCAAGGGTCCGAGCATACGAACACAGGAGAGAGGAGAAAAAGCAACAAAAAGACAAAAGGGATTCACTGAGTTCTAGTATAAAGGTAAGAAATCACAGTGTAACTAGCGTGTATCATAGAACAGGCAGAAATATTGAAAATGTGGAGTAAGCTTTTCTCCAGAAACCTCTATGTGACATGAGGGCTTGACTTATATTTGATGGTGATAGGGCTGTGGAGCCTGGAGCCTAAATCACCTAGTAGTGTTGGTAAACTTACCCTGTTACTGTGATAGAAATTGTCTTGTCTGTGGAAATTCCTGGCTGTCAAGGGCATTATGTAAGGCTTAAATGTTCATTGTTAAAAGAGCTGTTCTAAGATGAAAATTGTAATATTGTAAAAGTTAGCATATGTTTTAGGATTCAGGGTGACAGTATGATGAGCTAGTTTCTTATTGTGATGAGATTTTTGATGTGGAAGGCAGATACACAGGATGAGAATTTTTCCTGCATTTCTTTTCTCCTGCAGGAGCATGAACCAGAGCTTCAGTCTCCTGAGAAAGCAACCTGTGAGGTAGACAAAGACACTGATAAATCTGGAGGTAAGAGCTGAGTCTTGAGTATAATTCGACCTCTTGGTAGTTCCACATTTTTGTGGAGTTTTTGTGTTGGCTTTATTTTCTTTAAAAGTTGCAGCTATTAATGAAACAAAAGTCCATTTGCTGGGGGAGTTATTATGGTTGTCAATAAAAATCTTACAATGTGCTTACAGTTTCCTGTTTTCTTAAGCAGTTGTGTGTGTGTCATATGGGAGATACAGCAGATTAAATATCCAGTACTTGCTGTTGCTCTAAGGTTAAAATGACCAGTATTACAGCAGCTCGTTTAGCAATAAATTATAATACTGCACAGCACACTTGTCTGCAAGAGTGATAGATACTTGGGAAGAATGGAGACCACTGGTTTTGGCTTGTCTGGTTCCCCCCCGTCTTTTTTTCCTTACTATTACTTTGTAGTTACTGAAGAATTAATAAATATCCAAGTGGTACTGTGAGGATGGGATCCTCCTGTTCTCCACCTAGAACCATATGGGACAAGGAAGCAACTATACTTTTATTTGGAGCTGTTTGATGTTGAATTCTTCTAGTTCAATTTGAAAGGTTGAATTGAAGTTTTGCTACATTATATATACTGGGTTTGAGTTTCTAGTTCATAAAGAAGTAGGCTAGACATCTGTGTACTCCTTCAGTCTGAAGTGGCCCGAATCATGTTATGAACTTTAAAATGAGACATATACTAGAGGCATTGTGTCATCCACTAATGAAATACAGCTGCCTTTTTGAGCTGATTTTTTTCACTGTTTAATGTACACAACAGCACACTCTCCATTTAAGGATGGGAATGGAAAAATAATACAACTAGTTGAAAATGCTGGTGAATTGCTAGGTGAAATTAAAATGGCCAGGACACAAGGCTCAACATCCTTACAGTTTTGCAAAAAGTGGCGTTGGATCTCTAATGACAACAAAAGGTCATGCTTCTGTTACACATCTTCTGCAAAAGACAGTTCTGCTAGCGGCATGTTTGCTCCTCATGCCATTATAGGACACTGGTCCTTTTCTGACTCCAAGAGAAAAGTGCCATCTCTTGAATAACCAGTGATGCTTTCTACTGCATGTTGGTGTTGCTTGGAGATCTTTCATCCACGTACTGAAACAACCCAGCTTTGTTTAGCTTGTGATGCAATGGGATACAACTCGAGATGGTATGGCTGCAGGGAATGAACTGTGAGAAATAGTTACATTAGTTTTGCAGTGAGTTTTTGCTTGCTTGTGAAGCTCTGCAAGGGGAAGTCATACTTTAAACAGTTCTTTTACTTGTTGGTGCCCTGCAGCTGAGACAAGGGTGGAGGTGTGGGCAGAATAAAACTGTTTGAATATCCAGGTGATTAAAATGCCATAGTATTGCAGAAACCTATTTCAATTCTTTCTCAGAGAAAAGCTGGTGGTCTTCTCGTAGTGAGGGGGACTCTTCCTCCACCTCCTATGTTCATCACACTACTCCAGGTGGACCAACCAAACTTATCGAGATTATCTCTGACTGCAACTTGGAGGAAGATCACAATAAGATCTTGACCATCTTATCACAGCGTATCAACAGTAATGCGCCACAGTGCCTCAAAGTGGGTAGCTTCATTATTGAAATGGCTTCGGAACACAAGGCCCAGGATGAGAACCACCCTCCTGTCTACTCCTCCAGAGTGAAAATTTCAGTGCCGTCCTGCCAGGACAAGGACGAGAAGCCTGAGATACCTGTCTTGGAGACTCCTGATAGCGGAGTGCCGTCACACAAAACCCCAGAAAATCTAAAGTTCTTGCGGTCAGACACATTGGACAAACTGCAGGAGAAGTTGCATGGGGGCAAAGGCTTGCCTTTTTATGCAGGGGTTTCTCCTGCAGGAACGCTGGTCGTCTACAAACGCAATGCTAATATGAGCCCCTCAGGCTTGATTCAGGTGGGTCCCTCTGCCTTTACTGTGGAGATTAGATTCAGTTTCATCCAGTATCCCAGAACTCCTTGAAGGGGAGAACACTTTTTAATTTGTCTACCTAGTCTTTTGCCTGTCCAGACAAGGATTGTAGTATCTGGTGGCATTCCTGCCTCTCCATAAGCTTGTCCCTTTCAAGATTAGCTCAATTACAAGAAATCTGGAAGCCTGAAATCTGATGGTTTATCTTGTGCTTTAGGCCATTTGGGTCTTGGTGGCCCAAGTACAGAATCTCCCTCAAGATCTTTTTGGTGCTTTGGAACACTCCCTGCAGATGCATGATAGATAATACTTCTAAAGGAATGGCTGTTAGAGGCCACAAAAAGAATATTTTCCAAGGAAGCGTACACTGGGACAAAACTTTAAACTGAAGCTGTAAACATTAAAATTGCTTTTTGCTACACCTCACTGTTAAGTCTTCACTAATAGCCTATGTCCTCTCTGCAGAATATATGTTGTTCATCAAGGGACTTCATAATCCTAAGTTCAAAGTGAGCCCTTTCCATGCAGTTTCATGCAGCCAACTTGGTATTATGAATTGGCAGTAGGAACTGTACAGCTAGCATGAAGATGTTTCTCAGTCAAAGGTATTTGTGGTTATAGTAATATCACTTTCAGGGAAGGCATATGAATTAGAAAATGAGAGTAAAATTTATTTTCATGACACTTTGCAGATATGGCACCATCAGAAAGAGAAGCTAGCAGAGAGAAAAAATGTAGGGGGAGATTTCTTATTTTTAATAAAAGTTGATCAATAAAAAGAGTCTAGACCTTATTTAGTGGTGTGTTAAATGTATTTGGCTTTTAGAAAGTATTATCAAGCAAACTGAAAGTAAAATGCAACACTACCAAAACTTCCTGTTGACCACTAGGCATAAAGCCTGACTCAGAAAGATGTTCTGTTTTTTCTGTCCCATGCAGTCAGTTACCACTACAACTCTATATTTGAAGTTAGTCAACTCATCATACCTTAATTACAGTATCAAATGGCAGTACAGATAAGAAAAAAGCTGATAAAGCTTTTACAAGCTCTTTAGAGTTTTGTCCCAGTGTATATGACATAAGTATTTTTCTCTTCTGTGATGCTAGGTGTTAATTAGGTTTGAGAATTTTATCCAAAATTGACCTTGAATTTGGGAACCTATTTTTATTCAGGACTGTAGCATAAGTAAGGGACAGAAAAAATAAATGCTAGCTTCACTCTGTCTGATTTCAGTGATTTCACATGCTCCTTTGGACTCTGTGGTTCTGTGGGAGAGTCTTGAGTAGCATCTAAAATCTGTATTATAAAGATATATCAAGAGTTGTTTGAAGTTCTCCTGGGTAGTAAGGAAATTAGGAATTCCCATTCTGAATTGCAATGCTTTTTTGAAAAGTACACTTGGAAGTCCCATGGAATGAAACACCTCTCCAGAGGTGGTGAATTAGCATTCTTTTCACAAAGTTTCCCTTTTCCACTTTTTTCAGGTTAATGATAAAAGGTATCCTCAGGCCAAACTGCTTTTGGGACAGATGGGGGCATTACATCCCGCCAATCGGCTAGCAGCTTATATCACAGGCAGGCTGCGACCCACAGTACTTGATATCTCAACCCTCAGTACTGTGATCTCCAAGGTAGCATCCAATGCTAAAGCAGCTGCTTCTGGGACACCATCAGTCCAGGTGCCCACAACATCAACTCCCAAAACTACATCTTCCACCAGCACTACTTCAACCCCCACTGTGACGACTCTGAAAACCCATGTCCCAGCACAGAGACAGATAGGTAGGTTGGAACTTATTACTGTGTTTTAAATTGCGTGAAGCTGAAGTAAAAAGCAAGTGTACAGCATTGCTGTTGATTTCTGTGCAACAGTGCATGCTGCCTTTGGCTGCATTGCCTACCTAAACTGCCTCTGCAATAAATAACCTCTTTAAAGCAAAACGTTTTATTTTTACTTCAGAATAAGATTACAGATGTTGACTATTAGTTATTTTATTAATGCTACTAGAGCATATTTTCAAGAGACAAGGAAGAGTGGATGGAGACACGCTGAATGTTAAGCTTGGATCTTTGTTCTGAGAGTTCCCTTACTATGACTTTTAATTGCTTTTCATCAAACATCGATTTAACTTAAAATGAGTAAAGGATCACGCTAATCTGTGGTTCTTCGCTGTTAGTTTTTCTGATGATGTTGCACGTGTAATTAGAATTCTTGTGACCACCAAAGATGCTTGAAGCAGCAGTGAAAGACAAGATGGTCCAAATCTGGATTAGCAAAACAACAGGTGTGCAGCCAATAACCACACCAGCCTGTAATCTCGTTGGATTTCACAAGCTAAACAGGGTTGGACTTAGTCAGCACTTTGAGTAAAAAAAGAAAAAAAAAAGTATCGGAAGAACTGTGTGGTACTTGTGTCTGAGTTGGTACTGAAATGGTTACCCCAGCATGGCAAGAGAGGAAGTTGCCTTTAACTATGACAGTTTGCATGAGTTTAAAAAAATAAATATCTAGTGCCCATCCACATATTCCCACATGTTAATTAAAGATCTGAAGAAGTTTTACAAGAGAAAAGGATGTTACCTGTGTCCTGGCAAAACTTTAATTTCCAGTTGATTGTTTTGTTTCTTTCTGCCTAAAGTTTCAATGCCACGTAAGTGGGTGTGTTGTTTTTCTTGTCCTGTAATAAAACTTCTTGTTTTGTGTGTTTATGCAATATTAAAGAGCTGGCTGCATTTCATTGATGGGTGAAGTGGTTGTTGGATATATGATTCAAGTGTTCTGGCATATTCTGGGCTAAAAATGATATATGCATAAATAACTACAATATTTAAGTTCAGTTTGCTCATGATCTCTATGCTGTTGTACTCATCCGTAGGCATCTGGAGGGGTGTAGATGCAGTATTTGGATCCCTTGGAGAGCAAGGGATGAGGGGAAGGATCTTCACAATAGTGATTACTTCCCATTGATTAAATTTCTCCCATCCAGTCCTCAGTTGCATGAATGTTACTGCAATGAGAAGGGGACATGGCAAATTCTGTCTCCCTCCCGCCCCTTTCCTCTATGACTGCGTAAGGTGTGGGTACAGTAGAAAGGGGATGGAAACCAAGAAGCAGTGAAAAGAGGAAGATCACATAAGCTGTTACAGGAAGAATTTGAGATTCAGAAAATAGATTGAGGCCATTATTTCACTTAGGTGTTTGTTCTCTACTGTAATTAGAATTGTCTGTTCATAGTTTCATGATAAAGAACAACCCCTCAAGACCTGATTCTTTTGTGCGGCCAGGAAGAAATGCAACAGAAAGCTATAGAAGTGGAATAAAGCAGACATATTTCTAATATGTAAGTCATGTTCAGGACTGTCATAAAGGTTTCGGTTTAATTACAAGGTACAAAGAAAATGGAGGCTCAGATTCATGCTGAAATTACAACTGTAGCACCTCATGAAAGGCAAAGAGGAAATCTATTAAAATTTTGACCTGCAAGTTTTTATTTGCAGCTGCTCGACCCTCACCTGGTGGTATGTTCGCACAGTTTGTGATGAACAAAGCCGGAGCTCTACAGCAGAAGATTCCTGCAGCAAGCACACGCCAGCCTCCATCAGGGCCACAGAAGTTCAGTATCAAGCCTACGCCAATAATGGTTGCCGCTCCCGTGGTTCCATCAAGGCCACCTCCAGCTCAATGCACAGTCTCTCTTGGGGTCACTACAGCCACCACCACTTCTCCAGTTACTGTGGAAAGTACCAGTGTGGCAGCATCTACTGTGACGGCTCCTAGCCAAACAAGAGCTAATGAACCTGCCTGTTCTCCTCCTGCAGTTACAGTCACCGCTGCTCCTGCAACACCTGGAATCACCACCTGTACTACTCCCTCATCCACCACTCCTACTGCCACTGTGAATATAGCAAAAGCAACAGGGATTGTTGCACCAGTAGCAACCACGTCATTCCCTAAAACTGTAGTAACAACACCAACTGTTACTTGTCCTGTTGTCACAACGTCCATTTCTACAGTTGTATTAACAACAGCTACGTCTGTGGTGACTACACCAACTTCTTCTGCTGGCTCTGTTCCGATTATACTGTCAGGAGTTAATTCAAGTCCTTCACTGAATCCAAAAAGAGGTAAGGCATAGGTGCTTTGGGCTATTACTGCAAACACTTCCTTTTTTTATTCTGCCTCCTTCATAGCTGGAATATAGTCTGCAACTGTAGAACCCAATATAAATATAGATTCACTTGCCTCACCCTTCTTTCCAAAATGGATAAGAAATGTAATCTCTTTTAAGTTGCTTGTTTTATTCCAGCCTGAGCTGGTAGAGGAGGAAAAAAAAATGTAGCTATCTGGTCAGTGACTGCTATGAAATGAACTGGAACTCTCACATAATTTCTTGGCCCATAGAAGTGTATAGCACAAATATGACTGCTAGAATTTCATGCTTGGCCTAGAGTCCAAGCAGTAGGTATGGAGTTACTCTGTCATCATTAATGTGGGAGTCTTCTGAGTCACGGTTGGGAAATATCAATGGAACTGGATGAAAAAGACTGTTCTGGCCTGGTTGGTTCTATGTGTGTTCTGTGAATAAAAAGAGAAGAAAATGCTTTCAAACAAATTTAAAGAGATCCAGTTGTTTTCAAAATATTTGTCCTTGTTTTCATTAAGGATAATGCTTGATTTGTAGGCTGTTCTCTTAAGCTGATTTTTATATAACTTTTTAAATGTTTCAGAAGATGCTACTCCACAAGCTGTAAGTAAGACTCCCCAGAAGATGTCTCCTGGAACAGAGAAACGTGTAGGACCTCGATTGTTGCTGATTCCAGTGCATCAGGCATCTCCTGCTTTGCGACCACTAAACAATGC
Source organism: Elanus axillaris (assembly GCA_026212715.1). Taxonomy (NCBI): domain Eukaryota; kingdom Metazoa; phylum Chordata; class Aves; order Accipitriformes; family Accipitridae; genus Elanus; species Elanus axillaris. The sequence goes on along the minus strand of JANZLQ010000032.1, from coordinate 19,014,794 downwards.
GCAGCTTGCTCAGAGGCAGAGGATGATTCTTCAGCCTCTCAGGAGCCCTGGTGCTGTGAACCTGTTCAGACATCCTAATGGGCAGATAATTCAGCTTGTTCCTCTGCATCAGTTTCGAGCTGCCGGTGCTCAACCCAGTGTGCAGCCAGTGATGTTCCGCAATCCAGGTACAAAGTCCAATGTGTCTTTCTTGACTGACCAATGTGTTGCCCAGAAATTAACAGTGTAATAAATGTCTCTGTGATGCTCCTTTCCCCTGCTGGGAGTAATTGAACAGAGTCTAATTTGGTAATTAGACCAAATAATTCTTAGGTAATTAATAGTGTAGTTGTATGCAGATGTAATGCAACTTAAATATCATGGATTTAAAATACAGAAAGTGTAGTATTAGCTAAGTCACCAAAATCTGGGAGTTCTGTGCCGCAACTTAAAAGGGTCTCTGTGTGTGTGGCAGTGGAGCCATGTCCATTATACTATCCTAACTGGTGATTCAAAAATAATTCTTACTGGAGATTCTCTTAAAAAGAATGAGCTGTTACCTGTGTCTCATTGGATGTGCTGCTCTGTTTTTGTTTGGTTTGCAGGTTTGTTAGTGCTTTTACAGCAGATACTTAGATCAAATATTACACTACAGTACAAAACTGCGGGGTTTTTTCCTCCTTAGAGTGTGAGAAAACTAAGTTTGATTTTCAGCTGTGTTTCTCTAGTGCATAGTTTAAGACAGGGTTGGAAGAGTTAGAAATTGCAGGTATCTGACAAAAAATAGGTAGGATGCTTGTTGAGCATCCTGTTGTACATATTTGTAAATAAAACATGTTTATAAAACAAAATATACTTTACATGCCTCTTTACTTTCCAGTAGGATTTTTCTTCTTTTATAAAGAAGCATCTTGAGGAGAGTGAGAGTGATGTTGAAAAGAGAGGCGAGAGCAAGCACAGTAGATAACAAAACTATGGGGAGGAGAGAAAATAATCCTGTGCCTTAGTAGAGGTTTGAGCATGAGGTGTAGTAAAGAATCACTCAGAAATTTCCTCAAATTCCTTTCTGGTTTTGGGCTTCCTGTACAAGAGAAACTAGTTGCCAGTGGTAGTGTTTTTTCCTCTATTTGTTTATGGAGTTCTGAAACGCTGCAAAAGAGTTCATTAAGGTGAAAAAGATTGTAGTATAATTGTGTAATCTTGTCAGGTTTTCTGTGGAAGTCTTTTTTCTGAGAAAAAAAAAAAAGCATTTTAAAATATTCTTTTCATACTTTTTTTCTATAAAATTCCCATTTTCCTGTTTTCCAATTAATGGGAAGGTAAAATGCAGAGGACTTAACTAAGTGCAATGCCTTTTTTGATTAAAAAGCTTAATGCTAGAACTTACCATTAAATTTGTAGTTTTAGAGTAGCCACCTCATGTATTTTATTGGGGTGTTCCATATAAAAATTCAACAGTTTATATGTCATTATGCAGTTACAGCTCTTTCACTGAGAACTTTCAGTCAAATGCCTAATTCTGATCAAGTATTGTGATCCTTGAGAATGCTGGCTACTTCTAGTATGGCATCAAATAGTAAAACGAAAAAAAAGTGCTTCGAGGAAATATTAGTTGATGTTTTGTTTTCTTCACAGGATCTGTTGTAGGAATCCGCTTGCCTGCACCTTCTAAGCCTCCTGAGTCACCTGTGTCTCCCACTTCCTCTGTGTCTTCCACTTCTCCTGCCACAAATTCAGCTGTACAAAGTACAGTACCCAAGTTATCCCCTACATCTAACCTAGCCACTCAAGCATCTTCTCTTCTTCCTTCAGTAACAAGTTTTGTGTCACAGGCAGGCACTCTGACTCTGAGGATCTCTCCTTCTGCTGCTAGCACCGTGACAAATCAAACAGCCTCTGAGTCTAAAATAACCTGCAGCTCAGGTGGTCTGCCAGCTACCACTGCTAATCTCATACCTTTACAATCTGGTAGTTTTGCTTTACTTCAGCTCCCAGGACAGAAAACTGTGCCAAACTCCATTCTTCACCATTTTGCATCTCTTCAGATGAAGAAGGATTACAGGAAGATATGCAAGAAAGAGGACTCAGGTGCTGCTCAGCAGAAGGAGAATGGGAAGGCTTCACATTCAGATGATGTTGAAGTTACAGAGTCTGAGGTCACAGTGTCAGATAGGAAACAAGAAGAAAATGAGTTGTCAGTTAACCAGCCAAATAATGTTCAAGAGTCAGCATCTGGCACAATCGCACCTGACAGAAATCCCACTATATTAGAGATGGTGGAGAAGGACTCAAAGGTGCTAGAGAGTTCCTGTGATGATAGCTTTTCTTCTCAGCATGATGTTTCTGCAGATGTTGTATCATCTGACCATTCGTACATCAGTGAGAAGCCAAATGATGAGGAAGAACAAGGGTCTTCTGAAGAGAAAGAGGATTCTGTCAGTTCTGAAACTGTAGTGGAGGCTGTTTCGGCTAACTCTGAAACTGTTTGTGGGTCATCAGATCAGTCGCTGGTTGCTCCTCTGGATAATGCACATCCACAGAGCCTTGAGAATCAGAAGACTGCACAGCTGAAGAACCATGGGAAGGAACAAATACATGCTCAACGGGAAGAGAATCGAGTAAAAGAGCAGAAAGGAGATGCACAGATACGGATGAAGGAGGACAACAAGGCAAGTTCTGGGCAGTTGCAGAGTCAACATGACCAAGATACACAGCTGGAGAACAAGAAGGAACAGAGAGGGACTGAACTGTCTCAGAACAAACAAGACTGCCAGGGTGATGCTGTGCAGCCAGATTTGGAGAGAAAGGAGTACAAGGGCACTACAGAAGCAGAAAGCATAAGAGAGAAAGAAGGTAGCAAGTCTGAAATCAGTTCTGCAAAAGAGCAGGATAATGCTTCAGGAGAAGAGCATACATTCAATACTGAGGAAGGCAAAGCAAACATAGCTAGGCAGGAAGGCATTAACAACAAAGAAAAAGATGCTTTGGATTCTCAGGAAGAAATGAAAATAGGTCATGATATTGTAACACATGTCAACAGTTCTTGGAGCAAAATATCTAGCATTGTACCTACTTTAGAAAATAAAGTTGAGGCAGACAACAAAGCTGATGCAGCTGAGAAAAGTGACCTTTTGACACCAGAACAGAAGGCACAGGAACCCAGCCATCACAAAAAGGGTTACATGCCCACTATTGATATAACAGCTGATGATATGGAAGAGGAAGAAGAGGAAGATGATGATGAGGATGAAGAGGATGAAAAAACTGATGATTCTGCTGATGAGATGCTGGATGGTACTTCTGACTTCCCAAGTGAAGAGGAAGTAGATGTTGAAAAAGTGGTAAGCATTTAACTATTTATGAAGCTTTTTTTTTTTTTTTAAATTGACCAACTAACATGTCACTACCCGTGGATTTGAAAGACACAGTATGACGTTTGTGTTCTGGACTTCAGTTTCTTTAGAAAGTCTAGATTGGGATTCCAAGTGGAAATGTCTGTTATTGCTTATTAGTTGCATGCTTTTTTAATAGGTAGCTTTGTAGTGGCCTTTTAGAAATTGTCCGTTTTTCAGAGAACAGGAGTTACATTGAACAAGCTGTGATAGAACCATTGCATGTTGTCTTCCTCTCCAGTATTTTACTCAAGCAACTTGGTTCCTTGTAACACAATTTATGATCCTAAACGCAGTAACCAATCTAGTATTTCTGTCATTTTAAGCTGTTTCCTTCTACCTAATTTTTGTAGCTCTTGGTTAACGTTTATTTCTGGAAGGAATGTGAATGTCTCCTTAGATTCCTCTTGAAATTTAGTAATACATTTAAGTAGTGTGTGAAAGCTGTCATTCCATATTTGATAGAAAACAAATTGCTCCAGAAGTCACAAAGTGTAAAACACTGTGGTTAGTATAGTTAAGATACGTTTAGATTTAATGCTTGTAGAATTTCCATCAAATCTCACCCCAAAATTAAAAGAAAACAATCCCATGTGTAACCCTTCAGTGTACTTTTTACATATCAGTATGTGACTTAAGAAACAGCGCATCGTTACTTAAAATTTATGAAGTTGTGATTTTGCGAGTCAGTCAAATGGACACAATAAGGTAACCCTTTCTTGGGATGAGACAAAAATGGAAAGAGAAAGGTTAAACTGGAGAAGAATTGAAGAGCAAACAAGTTAAAAAATGGGGGAAATTATGTTAGTGTCTTCATGAATTTGAAAGTATACAGTTCTTTTAGCCCTTTCATGTTTAATGTAGTCCTCTCATGGTTGAAAACCAAATTAGCCTTCTTTTTCTTCTAATCATATCCAGAGTAACTCAATTAAGTTGGCAACTGTGGCTTTTAGAGAATCTATTTAATAAATTTCAGAAAAATTGACTGATCAGTTCATAATGTAGCTTGCTATTCTCAGGCATGAGATGATAGCATCTCGGCTGCATGAAGGTGAGGAAACTAAAAGCAGATGTAATTTCTGGAAGTTCTTTCAAGCTGGAAACTGAGCTGTTGCTGTCTTGTCTTGAGTCAGATGGTGACAGTTCGATAACTCCTGTATCCTTCAATAACTTCAGCAGAGTTATCATCAAGTTTTGAGAACCGTGGTTAATTTGTGCCTGATGCCAGATAAACTTTCCAGACAAGGTAATCTTAGGAATGTGTTGGTATAAAGTCAAGGTCACAGAGTAGCTTGTTATCAGGGTTGATGTTTTAAAGATGTGTCTTGTTTCGTCATGCAAAAGGATGATGAAACAAAAAAAAATTTATGAGATATTATAAGAAATGTTTGTTTTGGAAGAAACTTACTGTGCCAGTTTTGACTAATGTGGTTTGGCAAGCCAAGGGTATGTCTTCACCATAAGCTCACACAACCATGAGTAAACTAGCTTTGGTTCTAGAGCAGTAAAGCTGAGAAATGAGATCTCAGAGGACTGTAAAAACTCTCTGGAATTTGGGTGAGTTCCTGGTTTGTTAGTCTGCTGCCTGCAAGTTAAGTTAGCATGTCAATGTCTGATGGAGAATTCAGTTTTAAATGTAAATATGTAAGTGTTATTTTTCACTGGAACGTACTCTTTTTAGTGCTTACAAGACAGGCTGCACTGGTACTGTTTGTCGCACTGGATGATGTTAGATCATATAAACAGACTACTAGAAGACATTTATCTGTTTCATTAAGCTAGTGGAAACATAGAAGCGAAGTGTACACGCATGTCGGCTAATACTTTAGTGGAAATACTAATGACAGTTCTTTCACTACTAGTTTGGAATATGGACTGGTTTTAGTTGCTCAGGAAATACCCATTAAAACCCCCAGAAAACTCCAGTGAGAGTTGGGATGATTGCTTACCAGTAGTAGCTATTACTGTTTCTTTTTTAGTACATTTCCTCAGTCTGGTTCTCATTGCAGTAATGACTTCATTGTTCTTAATTTTGCATATCAATGCTCTTCAGATTACCTTCTTATCTTGTGCTCACTTTGTGTACTTATGAGACTCTTGTAGACTCCTCTATTCAACAAAAAGAGAGAAGCTTTCTGCCCTTTTGCATTTCCTACCCTGAATTGCATCAAGAGAAGCTTAGGAGGGTTGATCATTGTGGATTTGGTGGTATAAATGAAACCTTCTGAGAATATCTATATAAGCAAACTGATCAATATTGGGACCTGTTCTATGAACAAATTCAAGTGTGATGGTCTGGGGCATGATGTTAAACTCTTGATCTCCAAGGTGTAATGATTGCAGGCAAAGCTCCTGTTGAGAATGACTGCTTGGTCTGGGCAAAGTCACAGACTGTGTCCATGAGTTGTTCACGTGAGTGCTTGTTGGCTTAAACCAAAGCCATGCCAGGGGTTGTTCTAGCATTTTAATGCTACAGATAGAGTCCCATGGTCCCATTTAACCTAGAAGTCTAAGCATAGCTTCTGTTTCTGGCAAGTTATTTTACTTTAAATGTTAAAACGTGGTTTTCAATCATTCTTTTTTTGAGCTGAACATTAAAATGCTAAGGAACTATTATGAATTACTATAACATTGTAAGTTTAATAAAAAGTAGAAATGACATATTTTGTGGATGGTTTAAGTTCTAACAGTCTTTTGCATGTTTCGGTACAGACCATGTGTAAAATCTGCAGACATTGTAGCATAGAAGGCAGATCCAAAAATGAGGCATTTGCTTGGGTAATATCTAATGACATCTGTTGTCATCTCCCCTCTTTCTTTCTCAGCACCGTCACTGAGGACCCTCTGCTATCAGGCAAATTGCTCTTTAGGAACCAGCAATAGGGGTGTAGGCTGTTGGAAGCAGATAAAAGTAAGAGGAGAGTGCTTAGAAACAGGTGTTGAAATGCAGAGAAGGAAAATTGCTGACATTTCTGTAGCAACTTTGGAACTTCTGTTGTAGTGTGGGATTGCTATTCTTGTGTCTCCATTTCTTAAGGTATTTTACTTTTACAAGCTCAAAGGCATTTGGAAGTTTTGTAACTCTGGGATCTGTGGAAAGACTGATGCTCAAAAGGTAGGGCTTCCACAAGCACTTTAAAAGTTTTGCACCCCAACAAGAAGTCATGCTAGGCTATGAATAGGCTTCAGCCTATGACAGTTTGGCCGTACTAACGTAGGAATAGCTGTTCTTATGGCAGAACTTCAGTGAACTTACTTCTGACAATCTTCACGATTGTATTATTTTTTTCCTGTTGTTAGGAATTTGCAGGTAGAGAGGAAAGATTTACCATCCTGAGCATTTTTCCCTTTGTTAGGATGCAAGAATGAAAAAAGTAATGTTTTTTGTTTTACATATGCCCACATTGAGGATTTGTAAACTTAAAGGTGTGAAGTTCTTGGTGGGCAGTGGAGAGTTTTTACTTCTGTTTTCTTTAATGGGTCGGATTTTGAATACCATTTTTCTAGTATAATAGCATGTTGAAAGTTCCACCATAAGAAAAGCTCTAGCTGGATAATTACTATCAACCCTTTGGTTAGCCCAGTGTAACTTGTCAACGCTCAAAAGCTTTACTATGATAGTGTTTCTACAGTAAGCTTATTTCCCTCTCCCCCCCCTTGCCTGCTGATTTTAGCATCTTTTGAAATACCCTGCATGTCCCCCTTCCCTGCAGCGTAATGATGTCCAAATGTAGTTTAGACAGAGTAGTCCTGCCCACTGAAGAAAAACAGTATGCATCTCTTAGACGTAGAATCACAGCAATGATACTGTATAAAATGGAAAAGCTAGAGAAAATATCAGGGGCTTCCAACATCAAGGAGGCTTTATGGATGACCCAGGAGAGCAGGCAAGAACGAGAAGTGTTCTATGTATAATGAAATACAACTATATTGTCATAAAATGTGCCCTGTTAAAATCACGTAACCCTGTACCTCTCACATGTGTAATATTTTCAACATAATGGTGTGTATCTACTCAGTAGTTCTGTAATTTAAATAGTATCTTTCTTTGAGTATTTTTTTTGTTTAGCCATTTTTTTTCCCTCTGGCTTTATGATGCTTTTCCTTCTCATCAGGACCTGGAAATGATTAAAAAAAGGCTGTGGAAGCAGCTATGCTACATGTTTACATTACCTAGTGTAGCTTAACAGAAGGTCAGTGTCTGGAGACATGATAAAATTTTGATACCTATCTTCCAATTTCTTTTGGAAAGACACTTCCAAATTTTGATATCTTCCAGTTTCTTTTTTCCTTTCCCTAAACTCTTACCAGTTAGTAGACTTCTAATTTCGGATTCAAGCATATGTTCTTCTCTGCTGAGGAATTCTTGGAATTTTGGCACTCTGGGTCCTCTAGTACCTCCTCTCGTTCACTCTGTGAACCCTGGCATAGCAATTAAGGAATTCTAGAGAATATGAAAATCTTCAGTTGTGTTTCCAATTTTCCTGCCTTTCTGTGACCTTGTGCTTTTCGATGTCAGTTACAGAATTGACTTAAAGGCAACTTGGATGCATCTCTTAAGAACAAAATTACTTGATTAAAAAAAATGCATCCAAAAAGTTGCTTCTGTTCATTAAAACTGGAGCTTGACAAAGTCTAAGCAGGTGTGAGGAGGAGTTGTTGAAAAATTGCTGGCTGCTTGCATAAGTGACATTGTTCAAGCTATACAGTAGAACTTGGATTTCTTAAGTTGCTGTAAGCATGTAGAGCCACTCGACAGACATGAAACAAAGCTGCATCTGTTAACAGGCAGCATTTGAAAGTTGTTGAAATGCCTATGCTGAAATGTGATGTAGTCTTAAGTCAGTCACAATTTCAGTAGCCCCTGCATATGTGTTCTGGATCTCAGCTACAAGCAGTATTTGGTTGGACCTCACCAAGGTCCCAGGGATGTGGTGTTTCCAGACTTTGATTCTCCTGCTGTGTTGGGGAGCAGTGGTGACATGTAGCTCCTGACCAGCCTGTCAAGTTGCTTTCTTGGTAAAGACAGTTCATTTTCTTTGTACTCTACCTGGTCCCAGTGCTAACAAGTCTTGCTTCATAGGAGAATATTTACAAGATGGAACAAATAAGGATTTTATGGGCTTCATGCACAGAGAGAAACAGCACTTTCCTTAAGTTTCTGCCAGTGCCATACTTTTAAGGTCAGATGAAAATTTGTTTTACCTCTGCGCTGCTCTTTATACTCACAACAAAAACTGTCATGGCACAATACGGATTCATAGCTGCTCCAAAGGAAAGCTGCAAGAAACCCCAGAAGTTAGTAGTAGTAGAATAACCTACTTAGCTCTTTTCCAAATACAGAACTTGCCAGAAATTGGAGCTGCTTTCCTGGGCAGAGAAGAATGGTGTCTTTAAAGTCGGCACATGTTAAAAATATCTTTGAAAGAAAGAGTGAGATTGTTCTCCAAGGCTAGTAGTAATTTCTCATCTAAGGTCACTCTCCTTGCTCTTCTCTTTCTTTTTCAAAAGATGTGACTTCTTACAAGCGTACAGATAGTAGGTAACATGGGAGTGTGCATAGCAACTTGTAGAAGTAAGGACGCTTTTCTGTTCAGATCTAGCAGCTATAGCTGATAACCAGAGCATCAGTTTTCTTTGTTTCAGCAGCAATATCTCAATACCACATAGTACAGGAAGAGGTGTCAGCTTCTCTGCAAATGAGTAGTTCAGAAGTTTATACCTCTTTCTACACAGAATCTATACCACCAACAATTTGTAGGACCCCTCAGGATGTGAATGGAAGGTGATGGTAGACTTGGGAATACTTGAGAGTGATTTTACAGGGGAGGATGCTGCATGGTTTCATGCTTCTTAAAAAACGTGCAAGATTCTACAGGCAGTATTGTGTACGTGTGTGTGTGTATGTATGTAGACACTAAAATGTGTACTATATATACACACTTTTTAATGTGTATATATGCCCTTTTTCATATATATATATATATATATGCACATAGGCTCACTATATACTTTACTAAAGGCTACACTGCTACAAAGTATACATTGCTATACTTCACAAAAGTGATATCCCGAGTGTAGCCTTCAGTAAAGGAGAGCAAACTTGCTGAATTTTTCCATACTGATTGTTTGCAGTTTTCTGTAGCCTTGGTCACACAGCCATGGGAGATGCTGTATTATTACACAAGGCTTAAAAAATACTGATAATTTAATGTTGCGGCATTGGTGGTCACTCTATGGCATCAGTAACTAAGGTGGCAATTTTTGTGTGTTCTTTGAGATAGCCCTGCTGCAAGTTGTGGGTTTCAGGGTTGTGTTTTTCTTCTTTTTTTGGTTTAGAAAAGGTGTTTAGTCAGTATGAAGAAGCCAGATACTGTATCAAACATTAGGTTATTAGAGAACCTCCTTCTCTGTCAAAAAGGAAATTATCAGCTAAGATTTACTGTCTGTTTATAAATTGGGTCTCTTTAACATAGCTACAAATCTCACAAGTGCAAGTTTCATGACTGATGATCGGAAATTTGTATCCTCAACCACTTGTTAGCTATGCTTGTGTGGTAATTTCGGCTGCTCTTGTTTGTTTTCATTATAGTGATGTATATAGCCTAATCTGTGGTCAGCTGTGTAAGTGCAACACTTTCTCCTTTCTAATCAGAGTTTCTTAAAACAGCAGTGTGACTTGCAGATAACTTATGAAAAGCATTTATTAGAGGCCACTTACTGTGATCCAGTATTGCACATTACTTCCCCTCCTGCCCCATTCTGCACTTAGTGTTTTTTGCGATTAACTGTTTGCATCAATTTCAGGTAAGTATTCAGTACAGTGAAGGAGATTGCAGCTCCTCAAAAAGAAAGGACAAAGAGAAGGAAAGAAAGGCTGGAGAGAAGGAGGATGACAAGATTGGGTTAATTCAGGCAACTGGGTGAAATAGCATACAGCATGGAAGTATACCTTTTCTTACTTAAGGAGGAGAAAGAGTTCTGCATTCTCTAAGTAGATAAAGATGATAATATTAAAAACTTCAATAAAAACTGTAATACAAAAAAAATTGGTTGAATAAGGCTTGTTTTGTTTTGGGAGGGGGGATCACCCAGTACTACAAATGGCCACAAGATTGATACTTAATTAACTCTTGTAGTTGATACAGCACTGCAGTTGTTCTCTATCTCTGTCTTCACAAATGGTAGCAAGTTTTCTTGGTCAGCCAAGCATGAAGAAAAAGTACTCTTCAGAATGTCATAAATACTTAAAATAATTCTTGGGCAGCATTTTGGAAAGAGCCAAAATCATACTCTTAATCTTGTAAGCAGTTTACTGTATGACCGAAAGAAGCCTGGTTGTATGATGTTCTGACTGTTGCTATCTTAGGTATGAGAGACTGTTACCAAGACCACAATGATTTCAACTTGTGTCAAAAAATGTTAATTAGCAAGAGTTTGCAGTAGTATGTTGTAAAGGTAGTTTAATCTTATTTGAAAATGGAGGCAGGAAAGCCCTGCCCTGTGAGAGCTTTTTCTCTCACCCATAGTAAAAGCCTAAGTGACAGAGATGGGTTTTGCCCTTCTAAAATTCATTTTGCAGAGTTGCTAGTGGGAGGAATTCCTAGAGGTGACAGTTAAAATAACCACCTGCTTAGCACTGTTTATTGGCCAGTGTAGCTGGAGTTGTTGATTCTTTAATGGTTCTTAATGTTATAATGTAATCTCTTTTGAGACAGAAGTGAAACTGTTTTGGCCTGAGCTCTATTGCTAAGTAGATACTCATTTTAAAAAACAAAACAAAAACTGTTCCAGGATGCGTGTGAATACAGTGAGGATGACGAGCAGGTGGACATTGAGACCGTGGAGGAGCTTTCAGAGAAGATTAACATTGCCCGTCTGAAGGCCACAGCTGCTAATATCCAACCTTCCAAACAGAAGTAAGCATCCTTGGAGAGCACTACAGTTTTGTATTTTATTGATGAGCTGGCGTTGAATGAACCCACTAAACAACAGGTTTAATGTGATGGTAAGATAAAGAAAGGCTTCTGTCAGGTCTTCCTGAGCACTGGTGCTTCCCAGTGTCTGTGAGGATGGGGCTGTCAGAGCTAAGGGTAGATTTGAAGTGTCTTAGCCTCCCTCCCCCAATTAACTTGTTCATGGGGATGTGTGTCTTGTAATGTAAAATTATTGTGAGTGAATTGCCTCCCTTCCTGCAAACTGAATATGAGCAGGGTCATCTTTGTTTTAAATATGATTTTGGAAGCTTTGTTTATTCTTGCTGGTGGACTTGTTATTTTTAGGCAGGAGCAGTCATTGGCTTAATCCCTGATCCTGTAAATGAATGTTTCGTCTTTGGGACCATTGCCCCAGCAAAGAAAGTATTTTCTTATTTACATATAGTCTGCCATGGTTGGATAGCTTGGCTTTTCTTCCTTTTTTTTTTCTTTTCTGTTTGTTTGTTTTTGTTATTGTTGCTGCCCTTGCATTTATAATGACAAAATGCAAATTAAAAACATGGCTTACTTCAGGTATGTAAAAATGGTCATGGCTATTTCTCAGCTGCACCAAACAAAAGAATGGAAAATGCTGCATCCTTAGTTCTTTTGGCTTGAAGAATTATTTTGTAGAAACTAAAAAATCTGTTTGGTGTTATTAAAATTTGTTTGGTGATATTGTATACCTCCCAGATAGTTCTTTTTTTTTTTCCCCTTCAAAGATACAGCTCAACTTTTATCCTTAGATGGTGACTTTGCTATAATTGTGAATATCTTTCAGTGAGAGAGGAAAACAGATGTCATGTTTTGTAAAAAATAATTCTTTCAAATGTGTATTGTTCTTTGTGTAGTTGAAACTCCTGAGATACAAGGAAGCTGTTATTATGTATTAGGATAGTAATAAATGTGAGGATTTTGATTGGTTGTTTCTGGTGGGGGAGGGATTGCTCAGCCATCTGTATTGAATCTGTGTTTTTTTTTAAAAAAGAACCAAAAAGTGATCAAAAAAAATACTTTCTGTAGCTAACAGTCAGAGGCTGAATTTATTCTCTTTGGCATATAGTGAAATAGTTTGCCTTTTGCACTATGGGTTAATTTTACAGCATTCTGAACAGCTCAATTTTTTCCAGGGTGATGGCATTGGAGATAGAGTTCACTTTCTTGAGAAAGCTCAACAGTGTCCTGCTTTCATGTAGTTATAGAAGGAAGAGTTAATTTCAAGGGATAAAAATGAGCAATTACAGGCTGTTGGAATGTAGTTAATGAGGATAGAGTGCATGAGATGAGTAGTGTTGGGAAAAACTTTTTACCTTTCTTCCAGATACCATGCTCGTAATTCTTCGGATGAAAAATTATCAGAAAAACCTACGAAGGTATATGTTTGCTCTCCTCTTTCCTTTTGGTATCACACCTCCATTTTAAAGATAAACTTTCATCTCAAGTGCAACTCTTAACGCGATTTATCTACCTTCCATATATTTATGATTAAATGCAAGAAACCAAATGTCTATATGGGGGGAAGGGGCTTAGTCAAAATCTCATTAAAGAAAAAGGACTGCTACTGGCATTGGAGGGTTTCAGATTCAGCTGTATGTATGGGAGGAATATCTGCCTTTTATTTATTTGTACGTTTGCCTAGGTTTTGTGTTCTTGGCATAAATAATTTTTACAGCACACATAAAATAATGAACAACTGAGAAATGTTTTCATGTGTCAAAGAAGACAGTATGTAGGATTATATAGGCACAGCACTGGGCGAAGGATTTCTGAAAACAATAGTTTAAAGAATATGTATTTAGGCAAGTTAAAGATAATGCAGAATCCTTTCAAACCAAAACTCATTGCAATCCTTCTGAAGCTTATGCTGTATTTTAGGGTGGCTTTGAAGCCAGTATCACTAACCGTCCATGCTAACTACCTGTGGTGTACTTGATGTCAGATGTAGAGCTACCTGCTGGGGTGGGGTGGGGCTTTGAGGTGGGGTGTGAGCCTGGTGAATGTCTTATACATTAGAGCAGACTGGTATGTGTGCTTTTGCCTGAGATGGAGATGGGTTCCAGGATGCTCTCCCTGCTTCGCCTCCTCCATGCATTCTTCTCTCTGCCCTTGAAGTTACGGCATGAGGCCCTTCCTTGAAAGGAACCTAATGCCCAAGCCAAGAGCAGATGCAGTTGCAGCCTTACTGTGCTCAGTCTCCCTGTGAGGGCAAAAACGGCTGTCAAGAGCCAGGTTTCAGGAGACAGTCTTCAGATTCCTCCTAAGGCCAATAGGCTCAGAAATAGTGTCACTGGACCTGAGGAGTCTTTCCACTGATTCACTGAGGTTTGGAGCAGACCTGAAATGATGTAAAAACCACGTTAATACTACTTCTTAAGTATTACTTCATCATGAAATAAATAGCATAATTGTACAAAACCTGTAGGAGTAATGATGAAATAACAAACTTTCAAATCTGTAGAGATTAGTAATTATGCTTATTGCCTGTCAACCTTTTTGGAAACTTAAGCAAATTCAGAATCAGAGCCTGTCTCTGACACTGTTTCTTGGCAGATGTCTGGGGTGATAAGTTTCAATGCCGTCTTTCACATTCTTACCTACAATGTCTCTTGGCCCCAACCCATAGGTACCCATGAAACAAACCAGAAATCAACCTAGTTTTAACTCCAGGGAAAAATTCAAGCGTCCTATATTTGATGTGATTGCTTCATTAATTAGTAGACTTTATTGACAAGCAAACAACAAAAAAATTCGGCTCAAACATGTGATCTTGCTGTAATCCTGTGGTTTACCTAATTAGCCTTGCATTGCAAAAAATAAAAGCTTATGAATAGAAGGGACTGCTCATGATCTCCTTTAGGGTTGATATGATTATGTTGGGCATTTCTTGTTGGTCAGCATTTCATGCTTATTGCGTGTGCTTCTGACACTGAACTTTCATGAAGACATAGTAGCAGAATAGCATGACATGAAATTTTCAGGTGTCTGTAGAAACCTTGTAAATCAGGCATGCCTTTTGACATTGCCATTACATTACCTTTTTTATTTAAACTGGTCAATATGGTTACTTCTCCAGCAGAAACGTCAATTCCGGAACAGAAAGCTGAAGACTGAGGCAGAAGCCTTTGCTCATTACCGCCAGACACACACAGCAAACGAACGTCGGCGACGTAATGAAATGAGAGATCTCTTTGAAAAGTTGAAGAGAACTCTGGGGTTACACAACCTTCCCAAGGTCTCCAAATCCTACATTCTCAAGCAAGTAAGTATTTTGAAACTTAAGTGAGGAGGAGAATAATTTAATCTGGACAGAGTAATTAAGCTAGTATGAACTCTTTGAGTGAGTCCCAGTGATAGTGTGAATAGAGAACTTGTTACCTTTACAGGACTCTCTAGAATAAAACAGTATCAGAACGAATCTGTATGCCTAAAAGCTTAATCTTGGTGACACAGATGCATGTTTTCAGATTAGCCCTCTCCTTGTTGTATTCTTTGTGAATTTAACTATGGAAGGTTATGTGTTAATTCCTTAGCGGTTTACTGTGTACATCAGGCAATTGAAATACATTGAAGACTTCTTTTAATGCATGAGAAGATAGCATTTCATGAAGTTAGTGTACTGATGTTAAAAACTTAATTGTAAAGATATAAATGACAGGAAGCAAAACATAAGTTGTAGATACATAATTATGCTTATCAGCTGTACTTTGAAATTGTGGGATTAAAGTCGGGCCTTTCTTTTAAAACAGCTGCACTTTGGAGGAAGGACAAACAAGATGCTTATCACTTTACAGCTTGCATTTAGGGAAAGCTGGCATTACATGGTACTGCACATGCTTTCTCCCGAGTCCTAGTTTCTCAAGATGATGATATCTAAATAAATTCTGTAAAGGTTTCTGGGAAGGAAAAGTATTTTTATTATTTCATGTACCATTTGTTTATGAATAAGTTCCCTGACACTTTTCTAGGCCTATGAAGAAATCCAAGGATTGACTGATCAGGCAGATAAACTTATTGGACAGAAGAACTTGCTGACACGCAAACAAGATGTTTTGATTCGAAAAGTATCCACGCTTTCAGGTGAGACTGTTCTTGGATATGGACTAGCTGGAATAATGAAAGAAAAGGCTTTTAAGAGTGGGAGGGAGTTTAGTAATCCTCTGTGGATCCAGGTGAGTCAGTATTTCACATAAAAATCAGACTCTTGATGCCAAAGAAAGACCTGCTAAGCTCCGACTCAGTGATGCACTCACCATGCTGATAAGAACTGCTTTTGTTTTCCTTTGTGCCTAAAGGAAGTGTAGAATGATTACTGCCCCAAGCCACACAGGCTTGGGTTCCTGTGCATTGGGTATGCTTGGGGGTTGGGGGGTAAGTCACTTCATTCTGTTGTTGGTCACTTGCTGAAAAGGCTTTTCTGCTTAGTGCTTCACAAGTGTACACAGCTATCTTTGATCAGTACCAAAACCTGTGACTCCTTTGGTCAGCTTCACAAATAATTATCCTTGTAGTGCTTTTCTGAGAACTAGTGTCTGGAAGAAGGCAGCTCTATCCATAGAACAAAATTGCAGTATATTCTGAACTACTACTCATCTAGGCATTTCAAGACAAAAACCATGTTGTATTTATATTTACATTGTGTTTTTCTGTCTTATTTGGAGATGTAGGAAAGCTGTGACACATGTTCAGCCAGTGCCAAAATGTGTGTGAACAAACAAAACATTAAACTATTCTTGTAATCGTCTTACTGTCTGGGAATAAAAACAGGAGACTACCTGTAAAGTAGAAAGGAAGTATACTGAAATCTTGTGTATTTATGTCAGTCAGGTCATGTATATTTGAGTATTTGGTAAAAAAAAAAAAAAATTAAAAAGTGTTTTAGTGAACCCTCATCTTAATCCAGAAATGATAGGATTTTGGGGCAGGGAATAAAAGCAAATAACTTTGCCGAGTAGTTTTCTGATCTTTTGCATTTCTAGTGAAGTACCTTAAAACTGATGAGAAAAATCCTCTCTCAGGAGAGGTAGTTAAATATAGACTGAATTAAAGATAGACCATGATGTTAGAATATAAATACTAAGCAGGAAACAAGCCAGTATAGTTATTTCAACTTTGATCATATTAAATTGTATGCATCTGCAGAAAACAAATTATTTATAAAATCTTTGTGTTTGTTCAAGGTTACAATTTTCATGTCAATGGTAAACTGTATGAGAGTTTGCCTCTAAATGTTGTTTGAGTAACAGGGTCCATTAGTCCAAGAAATTTCATACCAGGTAAGGGTAACATTTTGTCTGGTAGTCATACATTTATCATTAGGAGTTGTGAGGGTTTTTTTCACAGCTGTGGATATTTTCAAATGGTACTTGTTCAGCAAGAGCCTAGTGCTTGTCCAAGCTGATTTCTGCTCATCAAAGTTGCAGTTAAATTCTAAAATGTATGGATGTTTCTGAAGGAAAAAAATAATCTTGGAATAAATAGGTCATGACTTCCTTGTTATTAAGAATGCTGTTTACTTGGTGGGGGTGGTGGTTATCTATTGTAAAGTAGTTGAATGATGTCAACTTAATAGATTTTTAGTTCTGTCTTCAGCTCTTTAGTTTTGTAAATAGAATTTGAAGATAGGTTGACTCTGATAATTTTTCTGTAGGGAAGACAGAAGAGGTTGTCCTGAAGAAGCTAGAATATATTTATGCCAAACAAAAAGCAGTAGAAGCACAAAAAAAAAAGAAACAACCTGAGCCAGAGGAATCTGTTGCAACCTCAACTGCTAGCACACAGCAAGAAGGATCTTCTGCTCCCTCCAGAGAGCTGGCCCAAATGACTATGACAAATAGAAGAGGGAAGCCATTGATACTCGCCAGAAAAGGAGTCCGTGCCACAGGTGGGCTAAAAGCGATAAACATTTGGCATAAAGGGGAGACGGACATTGAAGCAGCACTCCTTGAGAGGGCAAAATGTTAGCCTGCTTATGCAGGCAACTTCATTCTTGAAGCAGAACTGAGTATAGGACCAAAAGTGTCCATCCAGTAGGTGTGGAAACCATTTGTTTTCAGTAAGGATGAGACCAGCACTACTGAGGTCTTCAGATGAACATGACTTTTGAGTTTCAGAATGATGGGAAGTAAATTCCTATTAAGTTGTCCTTTGGTCTCATGGAGTTTCATTGCAATCCTGCTGTAATTTCTGAGAGTCAAAGGTGGTGGTTCTGCTGCTGCTGACTCAAAACCTATAGCTCAGCCCCCAGCATACTGGAGTTGCTAGAAGAGATTCAGTTTTTAAAACATCACTCCCCAAACAAGCTACCTCTCAAGGTGGTGTAAGACTTGCTTTTAAATTAAATGACAGAATTGTCAGACACTTGAGAATTCTTTGGAGCTGAGAACTTGTGGAGAAGTATTAGGCTTTTATGGAGACTTTTGCACCATAAACGTAGGAAGGAACAAAAGGGTGGCAGAAATCCAAACTTCCATGGTAGTACCACTATAATACTCTGTAGGGATCTGGTGATGTTTCTTGTTTTGGTAATAATAAATAGACCTTACTTGAAGTGGTCTTGGGCTTTTATAAACAACCTATCATTCTGGTTTCCCAAGCCTCATTTTTGTCCAGTCCTGGGGAGGTTTGTCGTCAGAATTTAGATATAGTGAGAGAACTTCCTTTCTTTCTTTGGACTGAACAAATCCCCTTTGTACTTTTAGCAAGGCTACTCTGATATGTGATCAGGATGCCGCTCTGGAGAGTTAGGATTGTTACACTGCACGAAGAGATAGTACAGACTTGCTCTAGCTGTGTAGTTGAGATTCCTGGAGCCTGCGTAGCTCCTGTTAGCAGCTTTCTAATCTAGGGTTTGTAAACCTTCTAGCTGGAGTTCCTTGTGCAACTGTACTTAACCCTGGATTGCAGGGTATCATTTGCCATCAAGGGTGCCATGCCAGAATAAATTACTGATTTACATATTTCATTTTTACAGAGGACACCTCATCCTCTCTTACGCTAACTGCTGCAAGCCTAGTGATGACTCCACAGGGGCAGGTGCTTACATTGAAGAGCCCACTGGTACCAGGGCAGGTAGCAGCTGTTCCTTCCACACTATTGCAAGCTGAATTAAAGCCTCGAGCTGTCAGTACTGCCATGACAGCACAGCCAGGTATGATCATGTGAGAACATGTTAATGACAATCAGTATAATACTGTTCATAGATGTGCATAGCAGTTTACAAAGTAACATGTTATTTAATTTTTGCTTTAATTTTTCAGGGTTTTTTTACAACTTAACTCACTGAGGTAGAACCTGACTCTTGATAAGAGAGATTTTATATAATTTTTTTAACTCAAAACTATGAGTTTATCAACAGTTAAGTAAAATCTGTTAAATTTTCACTATTCCCAAGTGTGATGGGTTGACCCTGGCTGGGCGCCAGGTGCCCACCAAAGCCGCTCTTTCACTCCCTCTACTCAGTTGGACAGGGGGGAGAAAATATAATAACAGGCTCGTGGGTCAAGATAAGGGCAGTTTAATAAGTGAAAGCAGAGGTTGCGCACGAAAAGCAGAGAGAAAAAACAAATTATATTATTCTCTACTTCCCATCAGCAGGCGATGTCTGGCCACTTCTCGGGA
>JANZLQ010000032.1:18953305-18971392 GCA_026212715.1 Elanus axillaris | reverse complement strand
CCAGGGCGGTCCGCGGGGGCGGCCCGCGCCGCGGCCCCTCCTCGGGGGAGGCCGGCTGCATGGGCAGGCGCTGCGGGGCTCCGCGGGCGCCGGCCTCGCCGCTCCTGGGCACCAGGTAGGGGAGGCTTCAGGCGGCGGGTTAGGCTGGGGCAGGGTCGGGGGGAGGCGCGTCCCCTCAGCCCGCAGCGCTGCCGCCGGGGGGAGAGGGGCTGGCGGCTGTGCTGACTCGGACGCTTCTCCCTTCCTCGGCTCGCTCTCCTCGCTCTCTCGTCTCCCCCCGCCCCCATTTTGCACGGAAGCCGGGGAGATAATTCACTGCAGGCTTGGACTGGATCCCTCTCTCCCCCCCCCGGCGGCCGCCGGGGCTTCGGGTAAGGTGAACGTTTCGGCCGGCGGTCTGTAATCCTTGGCAGCAGTTACGGTTCCTCCTTGGTCACCTTTATAAATAAATAGGGGGTGCGGGGATGTGAAATACTATATGCCTTTATTATCAGGTATCCCCCACTATATATATATGTGTATGTGTGTGTCTACTTAAAGTGGAGCTAAATTTGTGAGAGTTAAAGACTCCCTTGTTTTTATTCTTGGTGTGCTTCTGCGACTTGGCGTTTAATAATCAAGTACAGCGTTGTGCTTTACAGACTGTGAAGCCTAAGGTGGAAGGGTTGTGTATGGAGCAAAAGCAAGGGGCTGGATGGACCCCCTTAATGGACTCCAGCGGTGGGAATTTTTCATGTTTGTCGTAAGATGAAACTGAAGTGTAAAACATCTACATTTTGGATCTGGGAATTGGTTTAGCTGTGCTAATTGATACTAAAAGGATGATAATTTTTGTGGAATCCTCTGGGAATAAGTAATACTGCACCCACCCTTATCATAATCTCTTGTGTTTGGCATTTCTTGCAAAGAATGAGGCGGGAATTTATTGCAAATGTCGTATTGACCCACGGGTGCATCTTTCAGTTTAGATTACTGCTGATTTGATCCTCTGGAATCTGCAAAAGGAAAGTCTGCCAGCCTCTGTGAATAGCTTTGCAGTGTAACAGGAGTGGAGTTCCCGAGCGGAATCGCTGAGAGATATGTGAACGAGTGTAAGCGAAGCTGAGCACATCGGTATTTCTGCTGCAAACCTGGGCTCGTTACCCAGGCACAGTTTCTGTGTGGGGTGAATACCCTCTCGGCACCTGGAGATGATGTCGGTCGAAGGGTCTACAATAACAAGTCGGATCAAAAATCTGCTTCGCTCCCCTTCCATTAAGCTGAGGAGAAGCAAGCCTGGGAACAAGCGTGAAGATATAGGCAGCAAGGTGAGTGCTGTGTGCTGTGGCCAGCATGCTTTAACTTTGTTGCCTAACGTCCCATCTGTACTAACAATACTGCTTTTAGAGACCTGGTATAACTGTAGAGTGATGCAGAGCAACCGATAAGTGACTGTAGTCTGTCTTTGAGTTGGGATCTTTACTCTGCTGTAGATCCTTGCTTAAAGCCCATGTCCCTCTTCTGAAACACACTCCTTTTGCTTGAGTGCTATGTACCCAGTCTGCATCAGGAAGCTTTTGGGATTTCCCACACTGTGGTGTGTGGAGTTCTTACGGGTAACTAACAGGAGAAATGTAATGCTGCCTCTTCCTCCATGTTTCCAACTGCTAACCTGCATTACCACCAGCTAACAGTACACAAAGAACTGTTCTTCTGTGTAAGCAATTGCTCTCAGCCCCACAAAGGAGTGTTCTGTGAGCATGTAGGGAAGGATGGGGTGGTCTGAAAGAGGGAGGACGTGACATGTGTCTCAGAGGTGACTGTTCAGATGGGGTCTGCGTTCCACAGCCCTGGATGGGCTTTCCTCTGTGTTCCTCCTCTGTCTGCCTCAGACCCCCTTCCCTTGGGATGTCTTGTCTGGGGTATAATTGCTTCTACCTGAAAAATTCTTCATTCTTCTTGGTGTTGTGGAGAATTCCTGACAGACAGGCACTCACTGGGAATTTACTGGTGTCATGAGGACAGAATGACTTAACCCCGGCTGCAGGGAGAAGAGGAGCTTGGTGGCATTGCCTTGTGCTGACAGCAAGTGCCTGAGTCAGGGCACCTCGTTCTGTCCCTGCCGCTGAATCACCTGTAACCCTGGGCAAGTCACTCAGCCTTTGTGTAGCTCGCTCTCTCCATAAATAGAAAGCTTAATCCCGCCCCCCTTGCGAAGT
Source organism: Elanus axillaris (assembly GCA_026212715.1). Lineage (NCBI taxonomy): Eukaryota > Metazoa > Chordata > Aves > Accipitriformes > Accipitridae > Elanus > Elanus axillaris. The sequence continues at coordinate 18,969,194 of JANZLQ010000032.1, read as the reverse complement.
CTCACTAACAAATAAGAAAAGCTTGTAATCCACGACTACAAAGTGCATTCATTTGTCTAAAAAATGTAGTGCTTCAAAATTTATTTCTTGAAGAGTGTGTGTAAAACTTCAGGGGAAATAAATGACGTCTTACCTAAATGGCCTGTCCCCAGCATGAAATCTTGTTCTTGGAACTCTGGTTCAGGTCAGAGTTTCCCTGAGATGGCTGTTTAATACCAAGGAACACAATATTCTTTTCCTGCCAAGCGAGAGAAAAACCTGCTGAGCTTCCTCAAAGTTGTCTAGAGGAGAGCCTTTGGTGTTTGTGCATGACCTTGGTGTGTGCATGTGCACGCGTGTGCTGCATTTAATGCAGCCTGTGGACTGCCAGCAAAACGTGCTATGTAGCTGTTGCTGAAGAGCAGTTTGTTGATCTGTATTCTGCAGAGACCTCTGTCAAAAGAGCCAAAAGTCACCTGTACCACCATGTGCAGTTGTCCTGGTTTCAACTGGGGTAGAGTTAAGTGTCTTCCTAGTAGCTGGTACAGGCATTGGATTCTGGCTCTGTGAGTAGGAGCTGAGGTCTGCACACTCCTTTTCAGAGCTGGGACCTGCTGCTACATACCCCGCGTATTCTCTGGTACCTGTTTCGTTTTGTTTTCCTTGCACGTGCCTTTTGGAAGAGCTCCGTTTTATCCCTTGTGCTGTCTCCCAGTGTGCAGCCACGGCTCTCTGATCCCCTGGGGATATCATGGATTCATTCCACACCATCAAATTAGGGTTTGAGGGCTGGATTTTGTGTATCTTATTAGTAAGAGCAGTTAATCAGTGAGATGTGAAGGAACTGCTGGGGAGTTTGCTGGTAGAAACAATTTGTCCTGAGGAGGAGTTAGGTGCTGGTGTTGGTTTCTTAAAGCGATCTGCTCTGAATTTCCCTCAAATGAGTTACGGCCTGCCTTCAGTGGGACAGCTGGAGTGGGCAAGGCAAAAAGGAGTGGGCCCCTTACCAAAGTTCTGACATATGTTGGATATCTGTGGAGATGCTCCCTCTGCTATGTGTGTTCTCCTCTGCCTTCCAAGGTGGGAAGCAGCTCTACTTTTCTAAAATAGCAGGAAACGGATCCTCTCAGCCTGCTGTTTGGTGTGAGTGTAAATCCCTTGGGAGTGAAATTGAGCCTCATACACATCGCTCCTGAGGGATCTTTGCTGACCTGCAGGGAGCGGCTTTTTGGGCATCTTTGTCTCTTCAGAGAAATTTTTTGAGAAATGACCGCTCCAAGAGGTGCATGTGACATGGAAGGGCCTGTGAGGCTGGTAGCTCTGGCTGGTCATCTCTGCTGAATGCTGCTTCATTACATAGGATGGAGCAGGACTGTTGCCCTAGATTAATGCCTGAAAGGTGATACTGTGCTTTGTATGTGCAGATGTAGGTGAAGAGCAAGCCCTCAGCAGCCCTGTGGTTCCTCTGAGTCCCTCAAGCTTTTATTGCAACCAGCTGCTCAATTTAAGATGGACAGGCACCCTCAGTGGCCCTGCCTTGACTTCCATGAGCTGTGATTTTCCACTCCAGTGGAAAGTGTCCCTGGTCTCCCTGCTCTTTCCTAAACAACCCTTTGGCAGTGTGAGGCCTGCCAGTCTGTCTCAGTGGTTAGGGAGAGACCCCTTGGGCAGTTTGTTATGCTGAAGAGAAGCCCTGTGAAAATTGGCTCCTTTCTGTGAGGCAGGCATGTAATGCTGGGCTGGACGTGGGCAGGCTGTAGGAGGCTGGCTCCGCAGAGACCTGTTTGTGCATTGCTCTGGAAGGGGGAGTGTGGGTAAGTAGAGATATTTTGCATGAGGGCTGTGCAGGACATACAATGTGTTACTTGGGAGCTGTACAAGAGAGAACTTGTTTTGTGACTTTTATTAGGACTTATTTCTTGCCTATAATTAATGCACGGTTTTACTGTACAGGAGATCTCTACAGGAGTAAAACTAAGGAACCAATACATAATCATGGATATTAAAAAAAAAAATAAGGGGAAGGAGTAGGAGGTCTTTAAGTAAAACTTGTTGACAAATTGGATGTAGTGTTTGGTTTTGTTGCTGCTTTTTGGAAACAACTTTTGTTTTGTGGGAGTCCTGATTTTTGTTGCTGCCTGACTAGCTCTGTGTTTAGACTTCTTTTTTTTTTTTTTTCCTTCTGATGTTCATGGCTTGAATCCACTTTTTCTGTCCTCTCTAGATCTCCGTTTTTTGTATTAAACCAATATAGACATAGACATACGGTGACTTAAGTCTAGGCCTGTTGATTTTTGGGATTGTAATATGTCATTGTGGTGGCTGGAAGCTGAAATTTCCCCAGAGAAGTTCACTGGCCTGCATTTAGTTGCTAGAGGATTACTAGTCCTACCAGAAACCTAGTCATGCGTCTGGTCACCATGCTTGTGATTCCAGTAGAGACGCGGAGTTAGAAACTGGGCACTGAGTGCCTTTGAAGCGGCATTGATCCCCCTGAATGAGCAGCACTAGCAGGACAGTGGGGAAGCTATGGGTTGAGCCATCTGCCATTGCCAAAATGTCCTGGTTGCTGTAGTATCCTGCAATTTGGCTACACAAATCTCTGCTTACAGAAGTAACGTACCCAAGCAGGTACAGTTCCTGCAGAGACTGTTCATATTGTTAAGCTCTGCTCTTGTAAATAACAAGCATCTTTTTAACTGATGTAGCTGTGCCTATTTTCGAGTGCGCGTGGGGGTATCCTCAGTCAAACCAGATTATGAATGTCAGTGTAGAAACAAATTGCTACAAAACCTGCTACAGGCTTTTCCCTAAAACGGTAAGCCGGTGAGTCAAAGAAACACATTTGGAATTTGCTGCTTCTTTCTTTGATCTCTCCTGTTTTTTGTAAATCAGAAATATTTCAAGTTGCCAGTTTAAAAGAGCGCTTCTACTAATACCTGACATTCCCCAGCAGGAAGTCATTCAGCATGGGGACTGTTATATTGTGGTCTCCCCCTTCCAAGTGTCATGCAAGCCTGTGCTGCTGGAGCTCCTGTTCCCATTCCATGGTGCTGGGTTGGACTGGGTGGCTCTGCAAAATCTTTGAGAGCTTTTGTTCTGAAAATGAGCCCTGCCTGAGTTGCTCCTAGTGGGAAAGGGTTTCCTGTCCTCCGTTGGTGAGGCACAGTCTGTTCTTACTGCCAGCCTCTGGGCTCCCATCAGCCTGATGGTAGTTCTATGGTTAGGGCAGCAGAAACACATACGCATACTTCTGTGTCCTGCTGGTGAGCAGGCACAGATTTAAGAGGGAGGAAGATCCATGAAAGCTTGAGACCCCTCATGCCTTGTCATGCCCCTTGCATTCCCAACACAGTTCTCCAGCTCCTTAATCCCCTGAGAAGCTGCAGGGCTTGGGCTAGGATCACAAGCTGTCCTGGGCACAGGAGAGTGGAGTAATGTTTCTGGCCTGGCTGTAGCTTCCTGCCCTGCAGTACACAGTCCTTTTTGTTTGAAAATACTGTAGCTTCCAACATGAATCAGTTTAGGCTGCTACTGGTCTTAACTGGATCAGCTGAGAATTGCTGAACCTGAAATGGAACAGAACCAAAACCCACACAAGTTTGATTCTCTGATATAAATGCTTCAAAAATCATCACCTCTTACTAAATCATTTAAGGTGCAGCTGGGGCTTTTTGCAGAGTGGGATTCTTTGTAAGTCTTTGGGAACAACTTGGTCCTGCAGCAGCAGAGTCTGCTGGGTTCCTTGTGGGCAGCATTTTCCAGGGAGCTGGATGTGGGGCTGAGCAGCCTGACTATGTGGGTGAGGTAGGGAGCAGCCTGTCTGATGCTGTCAAGCTTTTCTTTTGGCAGTATTTGGAAGGGTCTTTTACATAATGATGGTGCTTTTGAGGAGCTGTTCAGCACAGTATTGCCCTATTCCCCTTCTCCACTCCACTGGAGAATGAGCAGTGCTCAGCCCATCAGCTCTAGTACCTGTGCAGCCAGTGGCACAGCTGGCCAGAGGATGCATCTAAACCTGGTCTGGCCTTCTGCTGCTGTGCCTGTTCTGCTTCAACATCCATGAATGCTGCTTGGCCCCAGTCGATGGCTGGTGATCTCTCTCTCAGCTCTGCACCGCTCAGTCCGAACACACCCAGTTGCTTCAACAGCTTAGGGGCTGCTGTCCAGAGATAGAAGGGGTTTCATATCTGTCTCTGGTCAGGCTTATAACAGTGTCCCTTAAAGCAGGGGACAAAGGCTGGTTAGCTTCTCCATAGCCAGACCTGCATTTCAGTGGCATGTCTGTATCTGTAGATAGAGCCAGTGGAACAACTGAGAGTGTCATAGCTTAGGGGCTGAATCCTTCCCTACTGGGCTGCTTCGGTCCCTTCTACTCCATCCTCAAGCACATGGTGCTCAAGAGGACCCTGTGTTTGTTAACAATTTCACACGCAGGTTTTCCTCATTCTATTCTTCGCTCTCTGAATGTTGTGCCTTGTTCTGAAATTACAGGGTGATCTGGCTAGCTCTCCTGGACTGAATTGGAGCCAAATATGAGTGTTCAGTGTAACTTACAGCCACAGGGCATATCAAAGCCAAAGTTTTTCTGCTGGTGGACTGCAACACCAGTTGCTTTTGGTTCTTGAAGTATGGTGGATAGAAAAGCATATAGCAATTCAACATGCTTGGTTTTGTAGCCTGCAAATGTATCCGTGAAGCACTGTGATCCTTCTTGCCAATCTTGAGACAAGATTGCTGGAAAGGTCCACCCTTCTATCCACCCCTAAATAATGCGCTGTCTTTACCGTGAAAGGCAGCAGGAAGACCTCTCCATGGCAGGGGGGGAGCAATGATGTGCTAAGAGCTGGGGTGCAGTCAGCATAAATAACACAAACCAGATCATTTGCCTAGTGGGTTTAAATGGTTCTTGCTTCCCCTGGGTGGTCATATGCTGCTTACCTGGATGGTCTTTTAGAGCTGCTGAGGTCTTGCCTTGCATGTTGTTCTTCACCTCCTTCAGATGAGCTGGGTGTTCTGAGAAGGCATGTGGGACTTGGCTAACCTGGCTGGAGAGACTTGTAATCAGGTTTTACTCTGTCCGTGCTGTGCTGGTAAGCTGTACACATATAAACTGATGACCCCCTTTTGCCTGTGGGCTGTTCTGCAGTGGGCTGTGAAGTATGTAGCGTTTTGCCAAAGACCTGGCTGGGATGGTAAGATGGCAGATGTCAGGGCTGGTCAGAGGTGTTGCAGGTGGTACATTTGCTGCTTGCTGGTCAGAGCTGTAGTTCACTGTGGTGCAGGGAGGGCTGGTGGAGAAAGGCATCCACAGACACAGTGGAAAGAGACTTCCAAAGTGTACCATCTGTTTCACTAGCTGTGTGCTTGGTACTACCTGTGGTGTATCACCTTGTTTGTTTCAGGTGGGCAGAACAGTTGAAGTGATGGTCGGGCGTCAGGCCAGGTTGGACCACTCTCTGCTTTTGTATCATCAAGGGTCTTCAAGTCCCTGTAAAATTACTTGTATATTATTTTACTCTCCTCTGTGTCTAGTGGAAAGTAACTGCAGGGCACCGCCTTCATTTCCAGCTGAGAAAGTGGTGGTCAGCATTTTGTTGGCCTGGCAAATTTGAGTAGATATTTTGCTTCCTGTTGATCAGGTCTTAGGGAGAAGTTGCTTGACTAGCCTTGGTACAATTTCCTCTGTGAAAGCAAACACCATGTACTAGCTAGTCTTGGGCTTTTTTAAAAGGTCTCTTGTCTTGATGTTTGGGACAGGGAGTGGTGCTCGCATGGCGGTGAAACAGCGCTTAGCAGAATGGAGCCCTGACATTAGTGCTGAGTGATCCCAGCTAAGGTCTAAATAATTAACTAGCACCAAGCCCAGTTTCAGTCACTTCAGGCTTCTGTTTGTGTCTGATGTACCTGCCTCCACAGAGCTGGAAGTTTCTGAGGGCTCCTGTACGTGCGTAGCAGGGTTGTGGTGTGCTCTGTGCTCTGGCTTCCAGCTCTAGATGTGGGCTGGTCCCTGTGCCTGAAACCCTGTGGGCTCTGCTGAGGCTGTACCCACCAAAGGGTGGCTACTGCAATTCAGAAAAACCTCAAACTATTTCCTTTCACCACAGTGCTGCTTAGCCTTGTCTTGAGCATGTCTGCATGTTGTGCAAGGAAAATACAGCTGAGGCCTGTGGCTGTTGTAACTAGCAGTGGATCTGTGCCATGTTATCTGTCTTAAAAAATATTAGTGCAAAGGTGAGTTGCTGCTAGTATTTGTATGACCGTAGACTGCAGGAGCATCCCATCTCAACCTTGCTTTGGTGAGCATTGGACAGACCTGTGATAAAGTAGTCCCAGCCCAGACGAGTTTCAGGCTTAAAAAAAAAAAAAAAAAAAGGTGTGTGGGGAATGGGATATGCTTTTCCTATACAGACATGGCTCTAAACTCCCACAGGAAGCCTGAGACAGACCTAGAAATTGAATCCTGATCCTCTGAGGCCAAATCTTAGCCTTAGCCACAAAGCCCAGCCTCTTGCAGATTACCAGGGATGTTTCTCACCTCTTCCCTGTGAGGACTGTGTGTTCATTTAGGATTATTTGCTTAAAAGTCCCCAAACTGTGCTGTTGTAAATGCTGACTTGGTTCCATTGTCACTAATGATTTCAGGAGCTCTGGTGATGATGACTTTCCAACAGGCTCAAGCAGATTAAGCACTATATGAATTAGAGCTGTGGAAACCCCAGTAAGCCTTGTAATTTTGCTAGTGTCCCAGGAGACAAGTATTGTTGTTAGTTACTGTGGGGAAACTCTGATTGAAAATAGTACCGTAGAAGTCTATGAAATGCTGGTGTATTCAGTGTTTCCAAGTCAATAGCAATAAAAGCCAGTCCCGCTTGTTCTCTCAAATACAGTATTAAAATTCACAATTGGTCAAGAAGGCTAATGTTATTTAACAACTAATATGAGATTTCTTACGTGATGGAATTTGAACAATGACATTCCTTCCTTACAGTGATGGTTCTTTAATTTCTGCATCTCCCAAACACCTTGCATAGTTACGCTGTAATTTCCCTCATTGTGGATCCAGCGAGACTCCTTTCTCTGGAAGAAAGATTATTGGAGGCTGCATAGAAGCAGAGAGTCACAACACTAACAAATGGCTTGAGAGCAGGCAGATGGAGGAGTTTATGAAGGAAGGAAAAAGCAACTTTACGGCAGTGTCAATGAATTCAAAGTTACAGACTTGTAAAGCTCTCTGCTTCTGCTTTTCTTCCAAGTAGGCAGTGTGGAAAACAGTGTTGCCTGTTTAGAAACCTTTCCCTATCGACAGGCAGGCCCAGCACAGGGCAGTTGTTTGAAGTGCCAGTACTGAAGTGTTAGCTATGTCTCCTGTGCTCAACAGCGGGAGCTTTTGAGCTCTCCCAAGGGCTTTGAAATTGGTTGCTTACCTTTGAGTAGCACATAAGGGGCTGCTTGCCTTTGAAGTCTTGTTTGTACTAGGGATGCTTTCATTTGCCAAAAAAAAAAAAAAGGTGCCATTGCTCAGCCCAGGACTTTGCACCAGGGGAGCTTGAGTTCATTACACAGTCCCTAATGCAATATAGATGCTGGAGTTGCTGAAACACTGAATAGGACTGAGGGTGAAAGGAGTGTGTGCAAGACCTGCGTCCTTATTTGGTGACTGCTCTTGGTGCTCAGAACTTGCTGTGCTCAGTGCTTCAGCCATGGCTGTGCCATGGGGCCTTGACTTGGACCCTAAGGGGATGGGGATGGTGTCACAGGTATCCAGAGTGGGCATCAGTGTAAGGGTGTACTTGACTAAGCACATGCCTGTGCTTTTAGAAACAGTTTGCAAGCCGAGCTTCCACAACAAGCTGTCCTAATGGTGACACAGCATCAAAAGAGTCTATTGAATGATCCTGTCCCTCAAAGAAACAGGCTATACCAGTAAAAGGACTTCTTTTTGCCAGTTACATTTTTGTACCAATAGTAGCGTCTTTTCTGCAGGAGCTTTGTCTGGGCTAAGGATGTTTTTCATGCTCCTAACCAATGCTTCTGTGCTGCTGAAGTGTGTAACCGTGGAGCGAACCTTGAAACAGAGCTGTGTATTTTTTTTTTTTTTTTGGTAAATGCAGTTAATGGTTCTGGGTTCTGTGCTCTGCTCTTCAGACTGTCTCTAAGCCTCTTGTTTCCCCTCAATGTAAACCAGACAGGATACTTACCCACTTACTGCAACGTGTCCCAACATCCAGGGCTTTGAAACAGCTGCGTAACTCCTTGCATTTGGCTTATCTCCCAGTTTTGAACTAGATACAGTGGTCCAAGCACAGTTGTTTCAAACCTGCTTTGGGGTGTCATCCTTCTTGAGCAGCTGGGTCTGAAAGCATTGCTGACTCCAAATTGGAACTGACAAATTTGGGATCTGCTTTATTTGTTTAAGCCCATCTTGTCCCAACTCACCTGGTTTTCTTGGACTGAATCATGGCCAGACAGGCTTCAGAAACGGTTCTGTGTATCTTGCCCAACCGTGAGGGCTAGCTGGAGGGTGTTTGCCCAGCCTATGCCCCGAAGCCCGCTATGGGAATGGTGGTGGAGGGGAATGGGGACAAGATGACATAAAACGCTCGTAATGAAATGCATTGACAAATATTTCTGATGAGCGAGCAGTGGGCCTCAGTGAACACAGTCATTTCTAAAAGCCTGAGCTGCTTTTGAGGCTGGAATTAGGATTCCACCTTCTCCTGCACCGGGAGGATAATCGTACTCCCTGATAATCCATGGTTTGCGCCGCATGTCTCTGCGGGCTTCCCGAGCTAAGCTGCTGAGATGTATTTTACACGCAGTCAGCAGCGCGAATAACTGGCGCGCTGGGGGAGGATGAGGGCAGGGTCCTCTGGGCAAGAGGTGGCTTTCTTCAGCCTCCTCCACGCTGGTTGCTTTGGCTGTAACTTCTGGAAGAGCAGGTCTCTTGCACCGCTGTTGTGGTGGGTGCCCTATAGACACTTGCTTTGCAAAGTCCTTGGCCTGCTTTCTGTAGTGGGGCTGCACATAAGCTTTTTGATGTCTGAGACCTGTGATAAATTCTTTTTTTTTGCTGGAGCCATCAGGGGAAAACAAGAGCGTGGTGGCAGGGGGAGAAGATGCAGTGCCTGGACTATCTCTGCAGTGCATCAGAGCTGCTCCAGGTCCTTGGAAGGAGCATCTCTGCCCAGGAGCGTCTGAATGTAAACACGGCCATGGATAAGATGGCCAGCGGGCCGATGCATGGCCACTGCAAGGCGTGCTGGAGCGGAGGCGAGAGCTTGGTGGGCGATGTCGCACCGCGGCTGCAGTGGCACGGCCTGGCCTGCCCGCTCGCAGCTTGCTGGCAAGTGTCACGGGCCGGGCGTGCGCCTTCTGCCCTCCCTTCTTCCCCCGTCCGCCGTTCCAGCGCTGCTCCGGCCGCTGCGGCCGCGCCGGAGTCCGCCCAGCTCCCAGTGCCTCGGTCGCTCGGTCACCGGCCGGGCCGGCGCGGCGCCGCGGGAGGGGCGGTGCCTGCGGCCGCCTGTCGCCATGGAGACGCCGCCCGGCCAATGGAGGCGGGCGCTCGGGGGTGGGGGACGCCCTGGCTCCGCCCCCGGGCGGTGGCGGCGCGCCATGTGCACGGCGCTGCACTGGGCCGCGGGCGGGGGCCCGGTGCGGAAGGGCCCCACCAGGCCCCGCTCTTCCCAGGGATTGTACCCTCGGGTAAGGCCGTGCCGGTTAATTTAAACACAGGCCTTGGTAAAAACCAGACCAACCAAGCTTCCAGTCTAGACAAACCCTACATGATGCGCCGAGAGGCTGCGTTGTCTCCAGACAGCGTCTGGCCCTTTGTGGCGGAGCTCTGTCCACCCACGTTCCGGGCTGGAAGAGAGCACCGGTTGCCCTCGGTAGTAACTCGGTGCTCCGTGGCAGAGGACATGGTTGCATGAGATGCACAGGGCAGCGCCCAGCTCTGCGTCTCTGCTGAGGGAACTGAATCGTCTTGTTGGTTCAGGAAAATCTGCCTCTTTCTTTTGGGAAAGAAGAGCGTTTTACAGGGGTTTTACCGGGCACCGGGGTAACTCTGAGGTCACCAGGAATGGAGAAATACTGCTTACTGTGGAGAGTCTTGTGATATTCCAGTGGGAAGAAGAGAGTGCTTGCTGCGATAAGGCATTTAGTTTTGCCGTCAGTGCTTTCCAGAGATGTAGAACAATTGGGAACACTCATCACCTACTGCCTAAAGGTTTGTTGGCAAGCAACAGAAACCTTCTTTCTACTGGTAGTTTTTTTTCTGGCACTTAAGGCCTGTTGTACTGGGAGGAGCAACCCGGCCCGCCTTAGCCAGCAGCCCTGGCTGAGGAGGGGAGGAGGCTGTGTGAAGAATACTGTAACTCTCCAGGCAGAGAGGAGCTGGTATTCCTGCCCTGGGCTGTGAGGAATGGAGTTGTGGGCCTGAAGCATGTTTCTGTAGCATTTGGGATTAGTTGAGTGGGGCAGCTCTCGTGCTGAGGAGATGGCAGAACTGTAAATCATCAGTGATCTATGTAAGCTGTGGAAGCAGTTAGGGCAGAAGAAAGAGCGTAGAAGCAAAATCCATTATAAAATGTCAAAGTGGGTGATTTTCCTTGCTGGGGAGGGGGTCTTGTCTCTGGGCAGCAGAGGAAATGCTGCCTATGTGTTGTGGCCTGGAAGAGGGATTTACTTCCAGGTCTGCTGCCTGGGTTCTGTCCCATGTCCTGCCCTCCCACTCTCTAGTGTGATTTAGTTTGGATGCTTTTCTCAGATCCCCAGAAATGAAAGTACTGTAAACAGCTGCCAAGCAGGATTTTGCGTTGTAGAGCATACTTAAATGCTGGGGTCTGGTTGGATGATGTTATGAGTATGTTTCTGTTTTTCTGTGTGTATGTTTAATAGGAAGAACATATTCTGTTCTGGTTGAGCGTATGTTACTTTTCTTAGTGTGCCTATTAGTACAGTAACTTACAACCCACTCTTTTCCCCTGCTTATAAAGTGACGCTGGTATTGTGTTACAATGTAATGTACACAAAGTCTTGCACAACTCTTTCGTGTAACATTTTTACAGTCTTGATGACCCTGAAGGGTTTAAAAGGAAACTGAATGCAAAATCTGGCACCATTTCTGCGGATACTTAAGTATGTGCTTAATTTTGTGTGGAGGTAGTATGAGCATGAGTAGTTCCATTTCACCCAATGGATGTAAAGATATGTGCTTCCGTGGCTGATTGCAAGATCAGAGTCTATGCGTGATGATTCATTTCATGCACATAACTATGTGTGTGCATGCCTTATATGTATATCATGCAGTTGTCTTTATCATGTTGTTTTGACCCGCTCAGCTGCACGTTGTCCGTTAATCCATATTCCCTGGGCATGTTGCTAACCAGTCCTGTGAGGCCTGGAACAGAGACTGTTTCTCTTTCCCTGTTTCCCATCCCCCAAACAAACAGTTAACCAAAGAAATTCCATTTTTCTTTTGTGACCCCATCCTCATCCCCGAAATGTGCACTTGGTTTCCCCTTTTCTCCCCAGCTAGAGGCTCCCTGACAGAGCCTCCTCTGATCCAAGCAAGATGCTGACCTGACATGTTGTGGAAGGGCAGTTTCATCCCTGAAGTTACAAACAGGTTTATGCAAGGATAAAGGCAGGTTATTTATACCCCAGGACAAGAGACGCCTGTCTCTGCAGAGGTCTGAGATGGTGGTCATTAACTTTTCCACATCACATAACCAAAGATGCTGTGCCTTTTTAGATACTTCTGAAGTGTTGATTATGCTTTCCTCCTCTTTAAAGTCCAGTCCCATTGGATCCAGATATAAGAAAAGGCAAGATTTTTTTTTTTTTGGACACATTAACCCCGCCCCTCCAGTATTTAGCTGTTGCGGAGAAAAATGTGATGAAAGGTTGGTTTAATGTATTCTGGGAAGATTGGCAGAGCTGTCCTTGCAGCCCATGAGAAGGACAATCTGGTGAAAGGCATGGTAGTTATCACCTGGTAGTTGTCTACACGTGGTAGCGGGAGCACCCTCCTTCAGGAGAGGGAATATACACTGTGTCTCCCTGTGGGCTGCTGCCTGGGCTTTGGCTCACCCGGGTTCAAGTTAAAACCTAGGCCTAGCACTGGGATCGGTATGAGAGGCAGGCGCCTCTCTTATCTACATGTCACTGAGGTCCTTGCAACCAGTGCCGAGGGAAGCATGTTTTGGATGTTGGTCCCTGGCTCCTGCGCCTTGCCCTTCTTGTTTCTTTTCAGTGCATCAGCTTATGTGTATCGGACTAAAGTCAGACTCATTATAATATGGTAGCACTACTGGTGTTTTCAGTACAAACAGGGTTTGCAAATAGAACTGTGCAAATCTGACTGTCTTCTGTTTGTCCAGCCCTTAAGTTTATAAGATTATTTTAAAATGCAAGTGGGTACTGGCAGATGCTCTATATATTGCATGTCTGCCCTTATGCTGGCCCACACCCTGGTCACCTCTGTGTGGTCTCCTGGCAGTCAGACACTGTATCTTGATATGACAAGAGCTGGCTGTTAACTTACAGCTATAAATCTGTTGGGGGCTATAGTGGAAGTCTGTCAGTGCTGTGCAGGTGGCGAGTGGCTTGCTTAGCTTCTGGGTAGATGACTTTTTTTTTTTACATTTTCCTAACACAGCTTGTACTTCTGCAGTGGTAGAGCCTATTCTGGTCACAGTGGAGCAGCAGAGTTAACAGTGTTTATGGGACATTCTTTCCAATTGCTGTGGTCTAAACATATGTACACCAGCATTGAGTTACTTCTGCCTGGAAATAAGCCACAGAGCTATATATAAAATATGTTTGAACTGTTGCAGTAATGTTGTTGGTATAAATAGGAGAAAGGGGTAGCACCAGGGCTTCCCTTCATGAGAGCTAATTCAAGAAGAATTCCTGGTGTTCCATCTTCAGTGGAAAAGGCTGGGGAAGGTGGCTGAAAGCAACAACAAAATGCCTTACGGCTAGCCTTCAGGGAAGAGCATAAGGTGCGAGATACTTGGGTCTGGAGTGTTGGCTTCCTGCTTGACAGTTGCTCAGCTCTTTTCTCTTGTGGTGGAACATCTGTCAGAAATCCTGCAGGGTTCAGTTTGCAGCAGCCTGGTCCCCCAAAGCCACAGAGTTTGGACAGTGGCAGTCTCTTGGTTTCTTGTGACTCCAAAATTGTTGCTGAGTTTTCTTGAACTCCTGGCAGACATTTCCTGCTCAAGCTATTAGAGAAGTAGTCCGGGTACTTGTGAAGCTTCTAGTTGCCTTGGTCATCATGTTGTGACATATTGTAGGGAGCACTATTTTGAAGTGACATCATTGTGTGGCTTCACAGGTGCGTTGGGATGCTGCTGTCATCTTTTGAACCATGTGAAGTATGCATAGGACTTCTCCCAGGCAGTGCTTGTAAGCAAAACAACTGCAATTTCTAAGTACCTTTCTGGTTCTTTGTTTAGTGCAAGTCTTTGCTCCGTCAGCTTGGCTGCAGTAGTGGATTGTGCCAATTTATGCGGTCCTTTCTGTCACTAATAGATTTTTATCTCACCCAAAAGAAAGGTAGGAAGTGACCTCTATAGAAATGGCAGAAAGTGCTGCTAAGCACTGAGCAGCCAGTTTTAGTCTTTGATTGTGGCTGGTGTTAATTCCATCTTTAAACTCTTAAGTCCTTGTTTGTCTTTGGCTAATTTGTAAGCAGATCCTTCTGCAGTATTGTCTCCCAAGTGCTTTATTGCAGGTATCAACCTGTGATGTTCGAAGGACATGAGAGGCAAGGTTTGCAGGTAGAAGTAATGTCTTTTCTTAAACAGATTGATACAGTTAGAAGAAGAGAGAGCAAGGTTGTGGGCAGGTGGGAACAGTTTCAGGGTTCAGTGCTCCATGAACAATTCTCTACAATAATTTCTTTCTGCAATTGTTTTTTTTTTTTTTTTTAAGAGTCCGAATCATCAGTTGCATTCTTAACAACTCTGACAGGCAATCAGCTCTATTTCATCCAACACCTCCTTTCTGGTCAGTGATGGGAATTGCAGCCTGGCTTCATGCAGGGGCCAGTTCCTGTGCAGGGGTGACAGTAAAGCTTGTATCCAGCAGTTGCCCACAGTGCACCACAGTAAGGAGTGGACACAAACTGCATAGAAGCTTTATAGCTATCTTTTTGCTGGAGGACATGAAATATAGTTTGAGCAGGGTTAGCATAGTGTTCAGTCTTACCGCTTGCCCTTCAAGTGTTTTTCTGCTTCTTATATCCTTTGTTTACACTGTAGAAATGTACTTAGGACTAGTAGTTCAGGTATTTCTGAACTACATGTGTCGCTTAAAGTTATTTCTTACCAAGACAGATTCTGCTAAATGCTTCCGAGTAAGTGAATGTGTCTAAAACTATTGACCAGAAAATCGTGCATTGGGAACATTGACTCTTGGCTGAAGACTGGAGTTCTGTAATCTCTTTTTTTGTGTTCTGCTTTTTACAGCAGTAATTTTTGCTAAGAGCTAAACACATAAAAACAGAAGTACTTTGTGAAGTGTTGAAGGAACAGGAGTTGGTTGTGTGCCTGGATCTAGGGTTTTCTGAATTTCTAAACAAGGGCAGGAAAGAATAGTGGTTGTTCTAATGATTTGCTTTCTTGAAGAATGGCAGGAGCTAGGTGGTAACAAAAACAAAGGGATTTTTAAGCCTGTGGATAAAAATTGCTTCCTTTAAGTGTGGTTTTACTTCCTCAGGTCTCACGTTTGGTAATTCTGTTACCCATGTTCCTGAGCCTAAATGTAGGCTAGGGGAGACCTGCTTTTCCAGTGTTACTCCCTGTTTCAGGGTTTTAAGTCACTTAGATGGCAGCCTGCTCCATTTTTCTTTTTATTAAATTGTCTTTAGTGAATTCCTCAATTAAGTAAGCTTATGTTGGACTATTGTACCTCCCGTGTACAGGATTTGTTTCCTTCAGGAAAAAAAACTGAAAAGGTGCTTGGGAAAAATCACAGGAAGAAGTGATTTAAGGGCAAAGTATGTGAAGAAGGAAGGTGGGCTGAATGAATGATTTAATGAGTTTGTTTAAGACTGCTTTGTAGTTACCTTTATAACTTCTTGTCTCTCTGTGTGGTTTATTGTCTAGTGGTGGTTTCCTCTGTGTATGTGTGTGAGGGAGAGAGGATTGATGGTGTTTCTTGCTGCTGACTTGCAGGGGGAGTTATCCAGATCTTTGGGGTGCTCAGTTGTCATGGTTTAACCCCAGCTAGTAACTAAGCACCACGCAGCTGCTCGCTCCCCACCTTGTCCCCTCAGTGGGATAGGGGAGAGAATCGGAAAAAAGTAAAACTTGTGGGTTGATATAAAGGCAGTTTAATAGGACAGAAAAGAAGAAAATAATAATGATAATAATAATATGACACTACTACTACCTACTACTACATGAATTGGAATATACAAAACAAGTGATGTGTGGTGCAGTTGCTCACTGCTCACTGACTGCTGCCTAGTTAGTTCCCAAGCAGCGATCCCCCCCCAGCCAACTCCCCCCAGTTTATATACTCGGCATGATGTCCCATGGTATGGAATACCTCTTTGGCCAGTTTGGTCAGCTGCCTTGGCTGTGTCCCCTTCTAGTTTCTTGTGCCCCTCCAGCCTTCCTGCTGGCTGGGCATGAGAAGCTGAAAAATCCTTGACTTAGTATAAACACTACTTAGGAACAACTGAAAACATCAGTGTGTTATCAACATTATTGTCATACTAAATCCAAAACATAATACCATACCAACTGCTAGAAAGAAAACTAACTCTATCCCGGACAAAACCAGGACATGGATCTAGGCTATAAAACTTGCAAGAAATTCTAACCATTTGGAAAAGACTAAACCAAGTTCTGCAACTGGAATAGCTATGACTGTGAACAATGATTGGGGGGGGGGG
>JANZLQ010000032.1:18932740-18953205 GCA_026212715.1 Elanus axillaris | reverse complement strand
TGTTTGCCCCCCCCCCCCCCTTTTTGTAGTAGTTTGCATCTTTGAAGCAGAAAGATGTCCCAGTGGTGCATATCTGATTGAGCACATGTGGGTTTGCTGGAGTTGTCTGTGCCGGTGGCTGAGCAGCAAGTGCAGTGGTGGGGACAGACACTGCATTACTGGTGCAGGACTTTCCAGCTGTACTGGAACAGGAGAAGGTGGCAGCAGGGCTGTTGAGGAGACAATGGAAATCAGTGCTTGTGCTGTTAAGAGACTCTTAAGTTTGTTTACTCAATCTTTGGCCCATGTTCCTGTGTATTGCTTCTGGAGGACATGGTCTTCTTTCTGGCTGGCAGGAGAAATCTCTTGGGTGCTCAATATGTATGTTGACTGACAGATGCAAAGAGCTGCTTAGTTCTAGGATGTACGAAGGGCAGATGATGATAAAGGCTCTTCTGTAAGAAGCTTACTCCTCAGGGTGGAGGGCAGGGAGGAGTGCAGGAGGGGATTGCCAAGAGCTAGGCAGTGAGTGGTGGCTGGGGGTGGGCAGGAAGCTTGGATGGCTCCTGTATATCCTGATTGGTTTGGGGAAAAAAAGAAATCTTTCATGCCTTCCTTTGATTCATTTTTAAGCATTCTTTAAAAATATTGTCCCTAGCCTCAAGCAGGAGTAAGATACAGCAACGGTGCAGCATGGTCCATGCAGCAGAGAGCTGCTAGAATTTGGGAGGGAGGTGAGGTTATTCCCAGCTCTGCTGCTAATTTGTTGCACAACCGTGATCAAGATGTTTTACTTCAGTGTTTCTGTTTTTTTGTGACCTAGTCCTCTTGTATCTGGTTATAGATTGCAAGCTGTGTGGGAGTACATGTTGCTACCTGCTGTAAGCACTGGAGTCCTTCATGTTTGTTGGGACTTCTTGCAAGTACTGTGAAACAAATACTAAACAGTCCAGACAATGTTTAGGGAAAGATTGAATACTAATCTCTTTACCACCTGCCTCCTTCTGTAGGGATGTTGTCTGTATGATAAATGCTATGTACTCACTCTGTCCCTCCTATTGTATTTATTCCAATCTTAGCATCTTTTAAATTGCTGATAAGTGTTTTTTTTAATATAATTTAAATCGGCTTACAACAAAACCATTTTCTAATCCCCTAAGGATGCGAGTATGTACTTTCCCACATAGCATTACTGCAGTCCTAGGGAGATGCATGCATGGGAGGACAAGGTTCGAGTCCTGGAGTGGTTCAGGTGTTACAAGCTGGAGCCTTCAGGCACTGGGGGAGGTGAGCTTTCTGACCTCCTGTGGTGGAGACGTATCTGCTCTGTGTAAAGAATCTGGGCATAAAAAGGCAAGGCTTTTACATACAGTGAGTCTCTTTAAATCTTTCCTAGGGACTTAAATACACTACTCACAGCTGTCCCTTTCTCCAAAGAACCTGTGTGGTTGCCCTCATGGCAGTGAGGACTGGGTGGGTAAGGACGAGATCTAGAGACACAATTTAGAAGTGGCAGTCGATGACTTTTAGGATGGAACTGCTGTGCAAATGTGGTGGTGGTGAAGGATAAAAATAGATTGATTTGGCATGGGGTGTTATGCATTAACAAAGAAAACACAAATGAATTATGAGTGTCACCTCAGGCAGGCTGATCAAAAGGCTTTTCTTCATCCTGCACTGCTCTAGCTTGTGTGTTTCTACTCTTGGGCTCAAGAATGACCACCAAGTTCCCCCTCCAAGCCTTGTCAAACAGTGCACTGATCCATTTATACCAAAAGTAAGCTCCAGTGAGAAGAAATGAAGGGGAAGGGAATTGTAACATGGTGCTTTTCTTGAAGCGCTAAGATGTGGCTTTCCTTCTCTGGTTCCCCTTGGCAGGGTAAGGTGTGGGGAAGGCTTTCTGTGCCCTCTCTTTCCGTCTACCTTCCCTGTGTCCAAGTTATTTTGAATGTACATGTTGTTTATAGAGTTCAGCGGGAGGTGATTTAGGATGGAGCTCCTCACCACGGCAGTATCGGTATTAGAAATGCCATGTTCTGGCCCGTTGTTTGACTTCTCCGGAGTCAGGAGTTATGCAGAGCTGCCACGGTTTCCTTGGATTGGATACCCATCTCTGACTTGAAGCTGTGGACGTTTAACCATCGGCTGTTTGTGTTTAGGAGCTGGCCCAGCGTGGAGCTGGGGCTGTGGGGAGGGACTTTGACAGAGCCACAGAGGAGTAGCCTTGCCAGCTCGTGCCCACATCCCTGTTTGGCTCTCTTCCTTGTTCTTGTCACTTGCTTCTCATGAGTGCTAAAGCTTGGGCGAAACAGAGGGGAAGGAGCTTTTCCTATCTAGGAAGTGATGATTAATGATGATAAACAGTGACCCTTACACGGAGAGAACCGTTTGTTCCTGCTTGATTTCAAACCCTTATATGAGTAACTGAAACACTGCCCAAGGGAGCTGTATTTACTTTTTTTTTTTAAAACTTCTACTCACTGAAGCACTTTCTTTGCCTATATTCAGGCCCTGTGCGTGGATTTGGAGGAGACCAATATATAACACTGCCAGAAGGTTGAAAGTTGCTTCCTTTGATCTCCACTGACAGATTGATGGGGGAGCATTGCAAGTCCTCACTTGTACCTAATCCTCTTACAGATAGTTCTCCATGCAGGGGAAGGTGAATTGGTTTCTTTTTCTACTACTGAGGAAAAAAAGTCACTAGACAAATTGCCTATGTGGGAAGGCAAAAGCACCCCCAACATAAAGTCTGCTTTCTTGCCTGCTCTCCTTCCTTATGAAAAAGTGATGCACATCTGCAAATTGGAAAAATCTGTTCCTTGTAAAAAAGTGATCCTGCACAATTCCAGGTCCCGAGAGCTCAAGGAATGGCTTCTTTGATGCCTGCCCACACAGGATGTGTCTCTCTGCTGTGTCCCATAGGGCTCGCCTGCCTTTGGAGTTGGTCGGATTGACTTCATGTGCAGATGCTTAGTCTGGAATAAATCAGGATTGACTCCTTATGTGCCAGCAAACCTGTAGCCTGTTTGATGTCACTTTTTCTTTTTAAAAAATATACATTCACCACACAATCTTCACAAATGTCGCTTACATCAACAAAAAGAATTCCCCATACCAAAGTTAAAATAGCATCATCACAACACTGATGACAGTGGACAATTTACACACACTCCACCCCTTGTCCTTTCACCACATTTGTATCTCTGAAGCTCAGATATTTTGGAAGTTTTGTGAAATCTCATGAAAATCTGAGTCGGGGCTGCTTTTACGGTGAGAATGATGACTGAATGGGAGAAGGAGAAGTTGCTGCTTGCCATGTCTCCAGCAAGGGTTGGTAAGGTTACATGTGCCTCTCCTCACCCCTGCAGTATTTTAGAAGAAACTGGTCCTTGTTGTGGGGGTGGGGAAGAGAAAATTGGTGTTAAGTGAAGAAACAGAAGGTAATTATTTAATGATGGCTAGGTCATGCTGCAGAAGCTGGTAGGAAATTAACCCTCTATATATCCTTGTTTGCAGGCCACAGGGACACTTGCAGATGTGTGCTGCTGTCAGTTCTGAGTTCCCTCACTACAGTTCCTGGTAGAGGTCCTTTTAATAGCCTCCCACCCACTTTCCTGGGGCTATGCAATGATATTTATGGCCTCCCTGGGACTGCCTTACTCCAGGTGCGTGAAGAAGGCGGTAGAGTGCAGATTCAGCATGTAGCCCTTGACAGCTGGGGCTGATGGGTCAGGAATGCACTCCTGACAGCTGGAATCAGACTGAAAGCAGCCAGCATGGTGGGGAGGCAGGCAAGAGAGGCTGTGTGGAGCGATGGACAAACACACGCATGCTGTGTGCAGGCACGTGTGGAAAGGCAGCCTGCAGGGACACTGGGTTGCTCATGTTCCCTTTCTTCCACTTTGTTCCTGTTTTGTTCCTTGTTCTCTCAACTGCCTGGATAATTTTTAATAAATGTGTGCACACCCCTGTGCAATCACTGTAGTGACACCTGGCAGAGCCATTAGAACTGAGGCTCAGCATTTCCATCAGAACATCTCCCCCATCCCACCTCTGCCTTTTTGCAGGTTTACAAATGTAATGTAACACTTCCCATAACTCAGCAATTCAAAACCTTTGGGCAAGTCAGTTTCTACCCTTGCCACTATTATGCCAAGATGCGTCATTCATAATTTGTGTTGTGGGAGATTGTTCCCTGATGTTCTTAAAGTGGTTATCTTGAAATCAAATTACCTAGAATTAGCAACTGCTTATTGCAGATGATGATGTTCTGGTCAGGTAGGTTTTTTTGTTTGTTTGTTTTTTTTTTTTTTTAAAAAAACTGGTTAAAATGTGAGGCCTTGTTCAGTGGTCAGAAATAGCTCTGAATCCTTTCAGCGCACGAATGCTGCTTCAAATTGAGCATTGGCTGGAAGCACCTTGAAATGTTGCAACAAGTCTGTGTGGTGGATTGCATGAAACAAACCAGTTTGATGGTCTTGGAGTAGTTCCTAGAGGGTCAGTTAGGCAATTGGTATTAGTCTGCAATGATGGC
The DNA here is from genome assembly GCA_026212715.1 of Elanus axillaris. Taxonomy (NCBI): domain Eukaryota; kingdom Metazoa; phylum Chordata; class Aves; order Accipitriformes; family Accipitridae; genus Elanus; species Elanus axillaris. The sequence continues at coordinate 18,948,689 of JANZLQ010000032.1, read as the reverse complement.
AGTGAGCAAGGCTTCTGAAAGACATGGAGGCTGCTCTGTCAAGGCAAAGATTCTGAACTGGTCGTGTGTTGGAGCTTGGCTTACTACTGTTGCTTTTGCAGGTGGAATAATTTCAGTCTCCAGGTTTGTCAAGACAGTGCTCTTTGCTAGCATGGGAAGCTGACATACAGAAGGCTCAGGCTGGAGAGGAGGGAGAGGGTAGAAAAGCCTCTTTAAAAAAAATTATTAAAAAAATATTTAACAAGTGCATATTCTTTGTGCACATGCAAAAACAAGGGGAGTCATTGGGTAGGTGAGGGACAGAAACCAACTGTGGAGCTGAGTGGTTTTGTTGTTTGTGTGTTCTTGTAAGTCAAACATCCCCTGCAGTTAATTCCATCCGCAGTCTTCAGCCCTCCCCGTGCCAGACCAACAACAAAAACCCCAACTCCTGAAAAAACAAACAGGCAGAGGAACCTGGGCCAAAGCCAGACCTTTGCCTGTCAAACTCAAGTGCAAAATGAGTATTTCACAGCTTTGTTATAAAGCCCTGAAATGAAGGCTTTGACAGCCCCTTAAGTAGAATAGTATACTGTAATTAGTGTTCTGTGTTTAATGTGCCAAACGAAGCACAGCAGAGCTAAATGTAAAACTTCAAGCCTTTGTTTTTCTGCAGCAGTAACAGGAGATCAGACAGCGTGTTCAGACGGTGGATTAGAGCCTACAACTCATGTGCTGGTCTCTGGATGGAGGTTAAATGTGCTTTTTTTGCAGTGGGGCTCAGGGGCAGCGGGAGAGATGTACAAAGAGTGCCAGCTGTGAAATTTGGTGCTCTCTATCAAATTTCACTTATGTAAGAAGTAGACAGCTATTTCTTAAAGGCTGATGCTGACAATGTACAGCTATGGTGCATTTTCACGTATTGGATGCCAGAGTGCATTGATAGTTCTTTGCTGTGTTGCAGCACAGAAAGCGTTGGAGTGTAGGCAGCAGTGCTGAAAACTTTGGGAGCAGAATATAGGGAGACAGACATGAAAACCAAATGCTGTTATAAAACTCCAGCTGATGATGGAGCTCCCTGTGTCAATGTATTGCTGGGACTGAAGAGTATTGGGGTCTCAGGTCGAGCCCGTAAAAGCACTATTTGTAAGGCAAAAATGATGATTATGTAGCCACTCCTCAGACAGGATGGTAACTGGTTACTTGGTATGCTAGGGAAGGCTTTCCAAAGTAAACCTTATGGGTTATGTATCTCTAGGATTTCTGTGTCCACTGCTCTCTCAGGAGCATGTGTCTTTGCAGATACATTATTAATATGTCCACATGCAGGCAGGAGGGGGATGCGGGCAGGCATATTGTGCAGTGGATGGTAGATGAACTCTGATGGATGTTGTCTTTTTATGCTGACTCGATGCTGCTAGTTAATTAAATGGATTCAAACGTTAACTGTGTTATACACAGGCCCATGGGAAGGCTTTTAAAATAGAACTTATCTGCATGTGGACTTTTATTGAAGTAGCCATTCTTCTACTGAGTGGAATGGAATAATTGTGCTGCAACAACTCCCTGTGAGGATGCTCTTGTTCATGAATAAGTGCTCACAAAGGCATGGAGAGGAAGGGGGAAGTTGAAATCAAACTGTTGATTCAATAATAGGATTTCCCTTTCCATAGGGGAGCAGAGAGGAGAGAATGGGGGATAAGTTTCCAAGTGCAAAGCAGCAGGAGTTCTTATCTGTGACTTTGAGCAGGATGACCTCCTTGCTGCTGTCTAACTGATCTTGGATGTCAAAAAAGCAGATCAAGTGTAGGTTATTAATGGGAAAAAAGGAATGGAGAACAAACCAGAAGACTCTATTATTCTGCTCTGTAAACAGTTGCTGCAGCCACACCTGGAAAAAGCTGTATGTAGTCTTGGTTTCCTTTTCATCTCAGGAAGGATATAGTGGACCTGGAAAGTGGTTCACAGAACAGCATCAGAGCTGATCAAAGATATGAAATGAGTTTCAGGAGAGCCATAAACTGAGTAAGTGAAGACTCTTGTACTTGGAACACAGATTATTTGGGGTGAAAGCACAGCTCCTTACAAAATCATGAGCCACCTAAAGATGGTAAGTGGGGATTGACTGTTCACTCTCTCTTCCTGTACAAGAACTAGGGCACATCAAATGAAACTAATAGAAGTGAGGTTTAAAACAAGCAATGAAAGATGGTCCTTCTTGCAACATATGTCAGACTGGTGGAGTTCCTTGCCAAAAGATGTTCTGAATGCTGAGCTTTTATAGACATAGTCCATAAGTTCATGGTAGAGAACTCTACTGAAATAGGTTAAAAAACTGAGAATATCTATTTTGAGACTGGGAGACTGACAGGAGCTGAAAGAAACAAATTTGTTTTCCCTGCTCTTAAACGTTACCCATGTATTTGTTTATGGTACAGTTCTTCCTAACTTTTCTCCTTCACTTATGGCTGCAAAGGGAAACAGGAAAGAGGGCTAGATACCGGTGTCTCATCCAAGATGGCCAATCTTGTGAAGTCTGGAACAGACACATCTGCTTGCTGGACATGGTTTTCCCAAGCTGTAGCCTCCTGCCTAATGCTGTAGGTACTGGGACAGATGGGCAACCTTCTACAGTAATACCAGTTTTCTCCCCTCGGTGGTCTTTTTGAGCCCCGGAGAGTTGCATATATCCTCTCAAATGCTTTGCTGCTTTATTTCCATGCTTAAATAAATTGTGGGTTTAGAGAACGATGAGGTTTTGGCCCCAGAAGACAGCGTGGGTAGCATTAGAAGGCAGGAGGCGAGGTGATCGAGCCAGAAAACTTTAATTTCTTGAGTATATGAGTATGGGGAAGAGGGGCTGAAATACTACAGAACACCTACTTAGTCTTTTGCTGGCCTGGGGAGGATGATGGGGTGAGTAGCAGCATCATTCAGCCTACAGCTGAAACTCTTAGAGGAATGCCTGGTATTAAAAATGGCTTTCTCCTGAAATTTTCTTTTCCTCTCATTCTTTAAGATGAAGCCAGACTGCAGAAGTCTGCTGGTGGGAAAGCAGGCATAGACACAGGAGCTCCTACCCAGCAGCGGTGGCTCAGTAGGAAAACAGCACAGCTGTAGGGAGATTGCCTGTGAGCTCTGGTCAGGCAGGACTGTCACTGGGACTAGGTTGTCTCCTTTGGCACCCATTTTGGTGGAAATTATTACTGTGCTGGGTGTGTTTACTATGCTTTCTAGCAGCATGCTACTTTAGATGTGCAGGCCACAGCGTTTGCCTCCTGTACCTCCTGTGTGGCTTTGTAGTGTGATTGGTCCCAAAGGGATGCAAATGGTGGGAAAGAGGATAGTGTTTGCAGGGGGTTGAAGTTGGGCTGATCCTTCAAGGATTTCTGCGTTGTCCTTTTAGCATGTGGAAACAATTGCTTGTGGCATCTTCCTCAAAACAACAGAAAGAGCTCACGCAAGTATGAAACTCACTCTCTGAGAGCTGGGAGCAGCTAGTCATGCATCTTGTTTCTTGCAAATACAAACAAGGCTGGCAGGGGCTGTTTAGACCAGCCTTTCCGAAAGGATTATCAGCACCTCAGTGGTAAGGCAGAGGTGGCATGGCTTTGTCATGCATGCGTGGGCTTTCCCCTTGTGCTGCGTGGAACCGTGCCCGAGAAAAGCAAGGGCTGCCATCAGATGTGGTCTTTGACTTCCATGGGGGGTCTGGGCTGCAGCAAGGTCACTCTCCCTGGGAAGGCCTGGCTGCTATGAATACCTGTCAGTACCTCAAGTCCTGCAATTCAGGACTCTGCTCGTCTTGTCCTACCAGGTGTGGGAACTATCTGATGATCTTGGGATCTGATGTGGAAGGAGCAGGGTAAGTGATCTGCTTAAGCACTAAAATTTCTTTACGTGTTTGTGCAACTGAGTAGCCAAATTTAGATTTAAGCCTGTAAAACAGGTGAATACCAGGTTTTGCAAGACAGGTGTTAGCTGCACAGCTGATTCTGTTTTTTGTGCTAAGAGTGTGTATTGAGCCTCCAAATTTGAAAACAATGTTGACCTTAAAAGAATGGAGATGGGGTGGTCACAGTTAGCATAGTGGCAATGCAAAGTGAGCTGCAGAAGCACGTTGTGTGTGGATCAGTTCGATAACACTCGCAAATCACGTAGAGAACCTTGACTGAAAGTGCCAGATACTATTAATAGAAGCCTCAAGATGAAGTAACAAATGTGGATAGCTGGCCTCCTCTCTGCACCTCTAATTTAGGCGCACAAAATGACAGGTTTAATCTTGCAGTTGTTCCCAGGCTTGGATGAGGGTGGTGAGGTGGCCCATTGATTGCATGTGAGGCCTGAGCAAGCAGTGACGTGTCCGACGACTGTGGGAAGCAAACTGGGCCAACCTGGGAGCTATTGGTAACAAACATGGTATCTCAGATCTGGAGGGGGACTGTCCAGGTCCGGTGGTTAGCTCAGATCAGACTTGAAAAGGTGCGTCAGGGAATTTGTTTCCGATTCAGATGTGCTGAAGCACCACCTGGGAGACGTGGCAGTGGTTATGGCTGTGTAGGACTGGGAGACTGCACTTGCCACATAAGGAAGTGGGTTCCCACCTTGTTGTAAGTTGTAACTTCAGAAGTGGGGTAATGGCAGACCTGTATCAAAAAATTTGCCCTTTGCTGAGAAATCTTAATTCCAGATTAGGAAGTTAAAGTTGGTGTACTTCTGCCCTAATTAACTATATTCATAATTTGTTTTAGCTGGCAAGTGGAGAGGAATCCAGTTTATATTGTGTTGTTGCCTATTGTTTTTTCTCTGAAATGTTTTTCATTCTTCTGTCAAGGTTTGTGACAAGTGACTGACTATCTCTTGCCCGAATGTCACCTAGTTTGGAGGTTGGTCATGGGGATAAGGCTGTGGTGTATTGTGGGCAGGGTGGTGGGAGTGGAGCTCGCAAGTGTCAAAATTTGTGTGTATGCCTTTTTGAAGCAAGTTGGTTTTAATACTCAAGGATTATCATGCGGAGGTGTTGTAAGAGCATCCATTGGGTAGGCTCATGGGGTTGCCCTTCAGATTCTTTACATTAGGAAGGTTTTAAATCTAAGACTATAAGCAAAAGAGGGGGAGTCTTCTTCAGAAAGTTGGTTATGAGTCTCTGGACACAGGTATCTGTTTTTATGGCACTAGGTCTATCAATACCAGTGGTATGGCCTTGATAGTTGTTGTCTTTTTCTAATGGAATGAGTGATCTGTTGGAGGCCAGAAGATGCTCACTGGTAGTGGAGTAATTGGACCCAAAGACTGAGCTAATCCTTTTGTGTCAAGCTGTGTGCTGACCATAGGAGAAAGGTAGACTTTCCACCTCCTAGCATTGCACAAATAGTCTGTTGGCAGAGCAGCGTGGGGCCTCCACAGGCCCTCGCGTGAGAGAGGAAGCTGGAGCAAGTGTGACGTTTTACTGTTCATGGGGTGAGGGTGCCAAGGTAAGTCAGTTAGTGCTCTTGGTCGGTTTATCTCCCTCTTGGAGACTAGGAAGGGGGAGATTTTTCTACACCGAGTACAGGGTGGGCTTTGGAGGTGCAGCTGGATTGATCTAGTTGCCAGTGAAAGGGGACAGTTTTCTTTTCCCTGGCTTTGAGCTCCCTGTGGCTTCCCCAGACTGGCAAACAGAAAACAAAAACTACAATATGTTTTTCTGCTGGTTTTCCCTGCTGGGAAGGCAGCTGCCATGCCAGTGCTGGTGTGAGGGAAATGGCGGGGGGTGTGCGGGGGGTGTGTATCACTGGGCTGAGTGGGGATGAGGAAGGAACTGTCCCTCCAGAGCAGGCAGCTGTAAGATCAGTTCAGCTGTGGCATAAGACTGCACACTGAGAGGCTCGATGAACATCCTTGCAGAGCAAAAATTTACCTGTTGGTGAAAGTAGGTTGCTGAATTGCTGCTGAATAGCTACATAGTCAAGGTCAAGTAGTGCCTTTTAGGATTGTTGCAATTCCAGCCAGCCTGAGCTAAAGCCTGTGCTGAGCAGCGTAAGCACAGCATTGCTAAATTGATGTTTGCTGACAACATCAACTAATTGGTGCCTTATCTAGATTGGAGCACTTGAATAGCACATGTCTTTTCCACTTCCTCCTTCACTGTCAAGAATGCAGTTTCTATAGGAGTTTAAACCTCTTTTAGTTTGATGGGTTGGGAACTGCTGATACAAGCTGGAATCTTAGCAGTAGAAGCATTGAGTTCTTTCTGTGCATTTGTGAGGCTGCTTTAAAAATAAATGTGTTCTGAAGTATTATAATTGAGCCTGGAAGAGTGGATATCCTCCTAGCTTCCCTCACTCTCCCCTCAACCCCCAACATTTTTGTTCCAGCTTAACGTTGGAACAAAACTATTTCCTTTCATTACCGGTGGATTTTTAAATGGATTTTTAATTGGACATTCTTATACTAAACAAAAATCCAGTGGATTTTTGTAAAAGCCATGTTTCCAGAGATACTAATTTTGCTAGGGAAGGAGACAATTTGGTGTTCTCTCATACTGTCTCAAAGTATCTGGGGTATATTATTACTAAAAGGGAAAAAAAAGACAAAGTTGTTCCAGGGGCTGGGATATGAAATCTTCCACGTTCCATGTCACTGGTTTGAAGGCAGGCCAAATTTGAACTAGTTAAAGCATGGATGGCTCACTTTAAGTGGTGGCACCTCAGCTGTACTTTACCTGTTGAAGCAAGGTGGTTCTCTCTGTGAGGTTATTTCTGTCACTGTCTCTAGTAACCTGGGCCATGAGCTTAGTGAGACCTTGTTTCTTCACCCTGTAGCTGAACTCCTCAGGTCTGGTAAGCTGTGTGGTCAGGGTGGTGTGGGGAACCTGCCCTGCCCCTGCCTTTTGTGCACCATGTTGGTATAAATACAAGATGTTCGTCTTCAGGGCAGCTATTAAAGATAGTAGTAATTATTACAATAGTAACTTCTTAGGCCATGTCCATGCCCTTAAGGCCTTAACCAGATACAACTTGGATGATGATAATTAAAAACAGAAGACTGTGACCCAGTAAAATCCATGAGTTTGGCAGGGACAGCATGGCTGAGGAGGAATGTACGCATCAAATATATAATAAATAAAATCAAGCTGTGCAAATGTAAAGGAAAGAGAATAATTTTGTGTCGGTCAAAACAACCACAGGGCTGAGAACTTGTTTGTGCTCAGAGGTTGAGTCCTTTCATGCCACAGACCAGATCTTGTGCAGTGTAATCCCACTGCAACCTTTTGCTTTGGGGTAATTGCTAAATTCTAATGCTTTCTCTGCTAGGGATTGCTCCCCAAAATATTGTGTCGTGTCTGTCTATTCCTCTCCCTTCCCCTTTTGTTTTTGCTTTTCCCAGCTTCTTGCCACAGAGGCGTAGCTGTGACTTTTTGTACCTTCCAAGTAGCTCTTCCCAGTTGCATTTCTTTTATTTTCCTAAAAATAGTTGGGAGAGATTTGTTCAGGGGGCAAAGCAATCATTTTGGATTATGGTCTCTTGCATGGGTCATTGGTATGCAGGCTTGTGAACCCAGTCATGTAAGCTGTTCTGTCTCTTGAGATTCCTGGGGAGGGATGCCCTGGTCCACTGCATGTGATTTCCAATTCAAGCAATGTGGGGAAAAAAAAAAAAAAGAGTATTCAGTTCCTAGAAATACAGGGCTTGCACCAGGCTAAAGAGAATGGGTCAACCTGGGAACAATTTTTGGGAAAGAGCTCTGAAGAAACTGGCTTGCTGCTCTTGGTGGGAGGATGGGAATCGCTGGGCAGTGAACGTGCATTCCAGCTTCTCACCAGTACTATCTGCTGCTTGCAATCCTGTGTCTTTGCAGTGCTTTGCAATGCTCTGGCATAGACGAAGTAATCAGTGGATTGATAACTCCTTCTCTGTACCTCAGCAGTATGTTACTGTGCCTGTGTTGAAAACTGAGTAGGGTTGCTTCTGTAACTGGGTGTTTGTCAGTGAATTTTAAGGTTTTGTGATTTGGGAATCACATTTTAAGGTGATTCTTCTCAGTGCCAGCATGAACCAGACCATCAGCATCTGTGTATGGGTCCATTTGAACTGTACTCTTATTTAACATTACTTCTTGTTTTGTTTTTCACGTGCACTAGGTGACTTTGGAGAAGGTGTTGGGGATAACTGTGTCGGGAGGCAGAGGATTAGCCTGCGACCCCAGAACTGGCCTCGTTGCTTATCCGGCAGGGTGAGTCACTAACTACATTCTTCAAAGCTAAGATAAACCAGGACTGATGTATTAGCATAAAGATTCAGGGTGTTACCACTGTGGTCTTCTATAGGGAGACTATTTACCATTCTTTAGTCTTTTAACAGCAGAGAATGATGAGACTCAGCACTGTTAGTGTAACTGGCAAAGGAGAGAGATTGCATTTTACCTGTAAAGTTTCAATGGGATCCCTTGTAATGGAACCCCTCTCCCTATTCTTTCTCTAAGCTGGGTGTTAAATTGTGGGCTTTTTAAACTGTGCTCTGTAGTGTGGTGAACTTGCACATAACTCCATGCGATGCTCAAGCCAGCAAGTACCTAATGGAGCAGGTGATGAATTGACAAAAGCCTGAATTAACAGTGAATTGACAAAAGCCTTCTTGTATGTGCCCTGCAATTTATGATTTACCGTGTGTGTTCCTCATCCAAATGCAGAGAAAGATTTTAGGCTCACAGCCCGTTGCATGTGGGTTCTCTGGAGTGCAACACCTCTATCAACTGCAGTCTAAGTCCAAGTAGAGATATCCAGAAGGAGACTGAGGGACAGCAGAAGAGTTACCTAGAGGGAGATAGCTGAGGGTAGGAGAGGTGGCTTTCTGAGTTGCATGTTTAGCAAAATCATAGACATCTGGGCCCAGATCCTGATCTTGCTTAAGGTAGAGCTCACCCAAAGGGCAGGTGTCCATGGAGGAACAGAGCATGTCATTGTTGCTGATCTATGGGATGGGACTTGTCTGAAAGAATGAAGCCCCTGAAAATTTTTAAAGGGACTGTGAAAGAGGCGGGTAGAGGTCTCATAACAGATGGCATTTTGAAAAGCTGGGGAGCAAAAACGTTATATCCTGCTAGTGGAAGCATGGCTGTTGAGATGGGATATATGTATGACTTAGATGAAAAGATGATACTGTAGTGGGAATAGATTGGGAAGACAGAAGAGTGACTCTTGAGGAAAAGTCTTCACTGCCTAATGTAACACTATGTGGGGATCTTCCAGGTGGCTAGGTTGCAGAAGTCCATATGAGGTTGGCTCTTCCTCTGACCTAGCTTATTCTGCTGCTCAGCAAGCTAAAGGAGAAGAGGAAGGGCAGTATCTCCAAGACATGAAAAACATCTTGTAAGACATGAAAGCTGGAATTAGAAGAAGGGAACTTTCACAACAAGTATAGGTGACATTTGCAAGTGTACAAGAAACAGGCCAGCAATACTTAACAATTCTGCGTTTGTGGCCAAAATGAGAGATGGGTTCAGTAAAACTGGTTAGAAAATTTTGCCCATCCTGGTGATATCCTAGTTCACAGAATCACATAACTGTTGTGGTTGGGAGGAAAGCCTTGAGATCACCTAGACCAATGCCCATGCTCAAGCAAGGTCACCTAGAGCAGGTTGCCCAGGACCATGGCCAGGCAGCTTTTGAATATCTCCAAAGATAGAGACTCCACAACCTCTCTGGGCAGCATGTTCCAGTGTTTGACTACTCTCACAGTAACAAAACAAAACAAAAGGTGGAGTGTTTGTTTTTTTTCTTTTTCCTCTGTGTTCAAATAGAATTTTATGTGTTTTAATTTCTGCCCATTGCCTCTTTTTTTCTGTCAATGGGCAGTCTGTTAAACTGTAGGCAATTTGAAATCCACATCTGCACTTGACAGTATCCTTTATGCTTGAACTCTTTGGAACCAGACAAATATATTCCAGTGTGTGTTGCCTCTTCCTCTGCATCTTTTCTGACCCTGAATATGTTCACACTTGAAGAGGGCAAGGAGAGAGAGAAGAGAACAAGTATAGTAAACATGTTTTGGGATCTTGCATAGCTAAAGATAGATTTGTTTTGTTACTAGCAATGTCCTCTGATGAGCTTCTGCTTGCCTAACATTGATTTAATCAAGCATGAGGACACCTGGGGATTCTTTTGGGTAATTAAAAGGTTGTGTGGTTCCTTAGAGTTTTACAGGGGAGTTCCTGTACTTGTTGGTGGTAGCATCTCATGGCCTGGACAGGAAACCTATGGAATATACCACGTGTGTGTTGTAACAGTTTAATGGCTTGCTGCTTTTGTGCCACAGCTGGCCTGTTTTGTGATACTCTTGTGATTTGCTGCAGTCAAGACAATATCTGACAAAACTAACATTAGATAAGTAGTCAAAACCTGAGAGGGGTACTGGTACAGACCTTACTAAGTTGGTGCAAGTTCAGTTTGTTGTTGTTGGGTTTTGTTTGGGTTTTTTTCTCCATTCTCATTTCCAGTGAATTTCTCTTGATTTGCAATAATCGTGGAATTTCTGGTATGTTGATATTATTTATTTATTTTTGTTTTTATTTGTTTGAATTTACTGGACACCCAAGCTTCTTACATGAGGCTGATGTAGCAGACTGGGTATGGCTCATGCACAATTGTTTCATGACCTGTCCATGCAACTTGGACATCTTCAGGTGTGCTCCAGGTGCTCCAGTGATTTCCTCAGCCTTCGGCTCATCTACTGAGGTTTTGCAATCCTGGCGTGCAGATGCCTTGCTCCTCCAGTCTGTCCTACCCCTAAAAGCTGAATTTATGTAACAACTCTATATTTTCCTAAGAACACTTTCAACATACCTAGATTCATTTGCTTAAGATCAAAACAGTTGCCCCAGGCAACCTGACTTCATCCAGGCATATGAATGCATATGTGAATGAGAACTTGTGCATGAGAAGCTTTGGCATTCTTTGAGCAGAATCTTAACTCTGGTCTCTGGTTTGTCTAAAGTAATTAAAAAAAAAAAAACAAACAAAAAAGATTGCTTTTCTGGATTGTCTCTTTCCTGGAGTTTCTGGATCTCCTGAGAAGTTTCTGAATCTCCTGAAAGATGCAGTTCCCAATGCAACCCAAGTTCATTCCAACTCCGCAGTGGTGCCAAAGAGCTGAGTGTTACATTATTATCTTCCTTCCTTCCCACTGGCTTTTGAACCTTTTATTCTTTCTCTTCTTTTATCCTAATGAGGCTTTCACTCTGGCAGTGTGTGATAGCAGCTTTGCTGACCCTGGTATTGTTTTAGTTTAGGGATGCCTATGTTACAGGAGGACTTTTCTTCGTGTGCTGCCATAAAGACTAAAGGCACTGAGTGCTGCAGATATTCAGGCCACTACTTACATGTAAGGTTGTTGCCTTGGGAGGTAAGACAACATAGGAGAGAAAATTACATCCTTTCTGAAGGTCTTACATCTGCTGCCTGCACTTGCCTGTTCTTATGCTGGCAAGTGAAATAAACCCCAAGTTGCTGTTAGGGTTAAGCAGCGAGTAACAAAGTTACAAGACCGTGTGAGGAGTGGGGGGGAACAGAAATGTACTGAATTTTTTACTTCTTGTGGTAGGACTGGTGCTCTGTCCTCCTTTTCTTTCAGTTTTTTCCCATCTTTGCTTTTTCCCTGCTCTTCTCTCATTTTGGTTTGTTCTCTTTTTTTTTTTTTTTTCCTGTAGCTAGTTGAGGTTCTGTTTCCTAGAAACAAGAATGGAAACAAAGCTAAGAAAATCCTCTGAGGATGACTAGCATTAAAAAAGGAAAAATAAAAGTGTGTGTGGGAAATGTCTATCGATTTAAATTCTAGACCAGCTGCTCAGATAGCTTGAGTCAGCTTATCTGGTTTTGGGGTTGTGTTTGCTGTTGTTTTTTAAGCCTTGTAGGTTGGTATGACTGACTGATTTATTTTCCTCCTCTTCATTCTTCTTTCTTTGGCTCTCAATTGGTCATGATAGCTGGTTGGGAACCTTGTCTTTATGTGAGGCACATGCCTGCTTGGGGGCACAGCCTGTGCTTTTTCCTCCATAGGAGCCAGAAAGTAGGGCTTTGCGCTGTTCAGTGCGTGATGTCTTTTAAACCCTATTTTCTTATGTTCTGGTCACCTTAAGTCTCTCTCTAGCTCTGCTCATCAATTCCCAGCCATTCTGATAGAAGTCAGTTTTTTTTTTTCACAGTCGTGTCCCTTGCTGGGGAAATTGGTATTTGATACATAGCATATGTAATGAGTTGATTTGCCTCAGCTTGCATATTCTTCCCCCTACCTTCAGCTCTCTAGCATAGCTCTTTATATGCAGCAACTCTTGCTGAAGGCAGACATGGGTTTAATATAGTGAATCCTCTCTGAGACGTAGTGAAATGAGTTTCTTTGGGTTTCTCTCAGAAATTAATGTAGCCAGCACAGACACAGCCCCCCCCTGTGTGTGTGCTGTACATCTGCTGAACAAATGATTTGGATGTCCCCATATTCTGTACCATTCTGTACCATCCCTTGTTTGTAGATAGGAAGGGAAGGACAGTAACAGAAGGAGCTATATGATCAAAATTAAGATGAAGCTATTAAGTCTTTTCTCCTGCTACTTTTTGCCGCAGGATCTTCTTGAAGACCTAGACATGTTCTTGCTTCAGCTTTATCACCTCAAGGTTTTTTTGAGATAGGACAGCTAATACTCAGAAGTGAATAATGGTATGTTGTGTTCAAAATCAGGAAACTGAACAGCTGTCTGGGTCAAGTTTTACTTTACTGCTGCTGTGCCATGCATATTGGACATAAGTGCAGCAGCCTCTTGTGTGCCAATCTGCACTGCAGCGGAATTGAGCCACAGTCTCCTCTTGTTTCACTGTCTTGCCCTGTTCCACCCCTTGTCCTTGGCTGGTTTGCAGTATTGAGTGGAAGCCTCTTAACTCCGTCAGCCCTCTGATTCATGCCCCTCCTGGCTCCCTGTCCACAGATCCAGTGTGAGGTCCTGCACTGACAGGGCAGTGACCAGCAAAGGGAGGAAGGGGAGGAGCGCAGCGGGAAATGAGTGAATCAGTTTTAATCCAGCCAGGAGTCTGCTCAGCACGTGTGGAGCTGTCTCACATAACTGAGTGGTAAATCCCACTGGAAGCTGAAGGAGTGAGGATTTTTCTTTTCCAGAAGTGGTTGTTGGTTTGCTCCCAAATACCTCTTTCCAGTCCTAGTAGATAGGCTGTAAGGCTAAGTGGTTTCCTGCCCATCCACATGTGGAGTCTCTTGGAAAGTTTTAATCATTATTTTCCATCATTATATAGATAGATGACTGAACAACATAATAAATTATCAGCTTAGAACAATTTCCCTTTACCTTAAGCTGCATATAACCCACAATGGAAGAATAACATTTAGGATAAACATTGCATAACTTTACCAGGCATGACATTGCCTTGTTCTTTCTTTCCTCTTTAAAGTGGAAGGTTTTGATCAGTAGGGTACAGGAATGAATTGTGAGAGGCAGATCTAGATGACTGCCGTTGAATGAGGCAAAATGCTGTTCTGAACTGAGGTCTTTTCAAGACTCATGACCATTGTGGCCAGTTTAGAATTGGTGGCTACAGAGACAATGAAATCCCAATTTGTAAGGTGACAAGTGTTCCTGCCTTATTTCAGAGCATATTTTTCTTAATTGATCACTTTGGACGCCACAGTGGTGGATGCCTTTAGAAAGCTGTAGGTACACAGGAGTTGACTTCTTTACAGACCCAATGTACCTTTTGGTACATGTGCGGTTTGTGCAAAGCCCTACTGCTCTGTAAAAGACAGTTCTTCACTAATTTTTCCCTAGGATTAATGCTATTGGATTATATCCCAAATGCAGCTTAAATGGGTACAGGGACATTGTAATACTCGAACTGCTGGGTTGCCAGTAGATAAATCCAGCTCTGCTTGTGCTGGCTCCTTCAGTTTTACTTCATCCAAGCTTCTGAAGGAGAGTTTCTGGGCTGTTTTTGCATGTTCTTCTCTAAAGGAGAACCTTGCATTGTTGTAAAGACTGTAGAAACATACCATAAAATGAAGAGAAGTTGTCCTCTATGGTTCAAAGCAAATTTCAGCATCTTTGGCTACACCAGCGGCAGCTTGCTTAGTCCTCTTGAAAATGGGACAGTTGCCTTTCAGGGGTTAGACCTCTTCCCCTCCCTGTCTCCCAGGATTCTGGGCTGTTGTTAATGCATTTCTTGTATGAGGCTACTGTGCTTGTACATGCTGTCTGGGGAGATTTTCCAGCTGGCACAATCATAGTGGTGGACCCAGAGTGGAAGATAAGAATCCCCTTCACTGAGATTGTTAAACACAATTTGAATTGAAGAGCTGTGACTGCAGCTGGGTTTGAGTTGGGCCATTGCAATCAAACCAAACCAAACAAATTTTGCTGTGCCAAGAGGGAGCAACACCAGGTTTCAGTGTCCTGAAGGTGTCCAGAAAGATGATGAAAAGTAGCCAAACCCTTCCCTCCCTTTCCTTTCCCAGCAATAGCAGATCTCAGAAAGAAGCTGGGATACTTTGTTTAACTCTTAAATCTCCCTCTTAAATACCCACTGGAGGGAAAGGAGCATATCTGCACTGAGGCATGAAGACCTGAAGTGTAAAATGCTTCCTTTCACTCCTTGCTTTTATTAATATAGATTAGACAGGGAAGGTGGGCTGAGGAAGGCTAATCCAGTCTTAGTTTCTGGCAAGTGAGCAAACTCTTTGCACTTGGGACAAGAGAATGGAGATCCCCTTTGCAACAGTGCTTTATTCTCAGGCCAAAGAATGATAACTTTGATATTTTAATTTGCAGAGGTGGATTTAAGGGGGCTGTGGCCTCACCCCTTCTCTCTTGCTGTTGGCCTGTGAGATTAACGGGTAGCAATCATACAGTCCTGGAACAATTGCCCTCTTCCCATCTAGGTAGCAGCTGGGTCCAGGCCTGAATCCCCATCATTGCACTTAAGACGGAAAAGACCCTGCCTAATGGAATAGGTGCAGTCTTAGTTGTCTGGGTTGTTTCCACATGCCTGTACAGCTAGGCAATAACTTCTGCATTGGTTTTTGCTTGATCTCCCTTTTTATGAGTGCTGGAGACTCTTCCACATTGAATACATGTCTCTGTAATAAAACTGCACCTAAAAAGTCGAGTTGTTTGCCAAACAGTTGTGTATTGATCCAGTTGAGCTGTCTCACTTGGTTTGGCAGAAAAGGAGATGAAGAAGCAAATGAAGCAGTACTAGCGATCACGTAGAGCTGCAGGCAAATTCCCCTGGTTTAAGTCCTTAGCAGAATGGAGTCAAGCCTGTCAAATCAACTTCCAGGCAGTTTTGTATTGGGTTTGTGTGGCAAGGTTTTAGTAGTGGGGGGGTTACAGAGATGGCTTCTGTGAGAAGCTGCTGGAAGCTTTCCCTATGTCCAACAGAGCCAGTACCAGCTGGCTCTAAGACAGACCCTCCGCTGGCCAAGGCCAAGCCAGTCAGCGATAGTGGTAATGCTTCTGTGATAACCTATTTAAGAAGGAAAAAAAGTTGCAGGGGACACAGAAATGGCAGCTGGAGAGAGGAGTGAGAACATGTAAGAGAACCCTGCAGACCCCAGGTCAGTGCAGAAGGAGGGGGAGGAGATGCTTCGGGTGCCAGAGCAGAGATTCCCCTGCAGCCTGTGGGGAAGACCACGGTGAGGCGGGCTTTCCCGCTGCATCCCAGGGACGTCCATGGGGGAGCAGATAGCCACCTGCAGCCTGTGGAGGACCCCATGCTGGGGCAGGTCCTTACAGAAGGAGGCTGTGACCCTGTGGGAAGCCCACGCTGGAGCAGGCTCCTGGCAGGACCTGTGACCCCATGGAAAGAGGAGCCCACACTGGAGCAGGTTTTCTGGCAGGACTTGTGACCCTGTGGGGTACCCACGCTGGAGCAGTGTGCTCCTGAAGGACTGCAGCCCGTGGAAGGGACCCATGCTGGAGCAGTTCATGAAGAAC
>JANZLQ010000032.1:18918383-18930696 GCA_026212715.1 Elanus axillaris | reverse complement strand
CCCCCCACCCCCAAAATCGCAGGGTTGGGGACAGGAAAATCATAGACTCGTAGAATAGTCTGGGTTGGAAGGGACCTTTAAAGGTCATTTAGTCCCAACACCCCCTGCAGTGAGCAGGGACATCTTCAACTAGATCAGGTTGTTCAGAGCCCTGTCCAACCTGAGCTTGAATGTTTCCAGGGATGGAGCATGTACCACCACCTCTCTGGGCAACCTGTTCCAGTGTTTCCCCACCCTCATCATAAAAAGTTTCTTCCTTATATCTAGTCTAAATCTACCCTCTTCTAGTTTAAAACCGTAACCCCTTGTCCTGTTGCTACATGCCCTACTAAAAAATTTGTTCCCGTCTTTCTTATAAGCCCCCTTAAAGCATTGAAAGGCTGCGATAATGTCTCCCCACAGCCTCTTCTTCTCCAGGCTGAACACCCCCAACTCTCTCAGCCTGTCCTCATAGGAGAGGTGTTCCATCCCTCTGACCATTTTTGTGGCCCTTCTCTAGACCTGTCCCACAGGTCCGTGTCTTTTCTGTGCTGAGGGCTCCAGAGCTGGACCCCAGTATTCCGGGTGGGGTCTCACCGTAAGTATGTTGTTCTGTATTTGGGATGATAGTGAGAGTTTGTCTGAAGGACAGGAAGACTTTTCTGAAAAAAGCCGGCAATGGGGAAGAGGCAATGTATTGTAGAGCATGGAGAACTGAGAGGTTTTCTTCTCTATTTTTGGTCTGCTGTGGGACTGGATGGTAGAGAAAATCATTTTGCTTCTCCCAGCTTGCACCTTTTTCTAAAAATAAGTGTAACAGTTTTCTATTTTCTCCCTTAAAGAGCTTTAGATAATAGGTGCTGGGTATTAAACAGATGACTTTAAAAAAAAAAAAAAAGACTTAAGAAGTGTTCTTGTACAGCAATCCTTACTCTTGCTAGTTTGGATGCTCTTCTCCCAACATCACATACTAGCCAGCCCTCAAGGTGGTGGAGTCCACAAAGACATGTTGTGCTGCTTCTGCTGAACATCCCACAGCTGGTTCCGCACATAGGACATGAGCTTGGGTGACATTGTGGTAGGTATATGAACAGAAAGTTAAGGACGTGATTAAGGTGAAGAACACCAGATGCTGACAACTCCACTGCCTCTGTGTCCTCCTTTGTACCTGTTCCCAGCACTAAGCAAGCCTGGTTCTTAACAGAGAGAGGAGAGCAGAATGGGGCAGTAGTGGAAAGACATGCTCTCAGAATGGTTTTGTAGAAGGAAATTGGATGGAGGTTGCATAGGGATCTCTTCAGTTGTGCATTTTGCTTTTTTTTTTTTTAACATCAGAGCATTTTTACATGAAATTTCTTTGATTACTTCAAAGAAATATATAAAAGCTTTGCTTGCTCTACCCCTCACCCCTCTCCTCTCGTGTACTATATACCTTTGAACACTGACCCTGCAGTACCGTAGCATGGCATACAATTGTGTTAACTATAAGCAACTGACAATGAAGTTGGGGGTGGTTTTTAATGTAAGAATAAATTGCAGGACGCTTATTCTGGGCCAAAGAAGGCTCCTTGCCTGCAGCATGCATGCAGGCAGCATGAATGTGCTCTCACCTCCAGTGATGGAAATCCTGGAGAAGGGGTTTCTTTCCCTATGTGATGCTATGGTGCTGTGAGTGAGCCATAAATAGTTTAGTAGCGTGGGTAGGGCAGGTCTAGTTCGATAGCTTCAGTCCCACACTGCCTCACACAACTGGTGTGGCAGGTCCAGGCACTGCCTGTGCAGTGTGTGTTCAGGGGCCAGAAGTGTTAGCTGAGCCCTCGAGAAAGGTTATGTTAGAGTGTGGATTCTTGCTGTTGCCAAAAATGTTAGTGATGAAGAAAGCAAGAGCAGGGAAAGGGGAATGCTTTTATCTTTGCAAGGCTAAAATGAAAATTCTTGTGACAAAGAAAAAGCACTTAACTTCCCTTGAAGCTTCCCTGTGCTGGATTCCTGAGGCTGCGAGCAGGGACTTGTAGGGCTTCTTGAAGGAGTCCTGTGAGTTTGCTGCTGTTTGGGTTGCCTGACAAACCATATTAAGGAGAACTATATAGTACATGCTTGTTACTCCCTCCATCCTAGTTCCAGGGCAAATATTCCAGTTCTCTCAATGGGAGAGTGTTATCATGCCTGTCAGAATACCTACAGGAGTTGCTGTTTTAATGCTTATATTGGTCATATCTGACTATAACTTGCCTTATTAAGAGAAATGCTGACTGTCCTCATCTTTCACTGTGCCAATTGTACGGATTTGATTTTTAAATTGGGGGGAGGCAAGCTAGAAATAATCCCTTGTAGATGGTTAGTCTGTTGCTTTGTGCTTTGATCTCATTAACCAGCATGTGAACTAAAGGGAAGTCACTATTAAAAAAAAAAAAAGGCAAAAAGAAAAAAAAGCAGTCCCGTGGTGAGGGTCACTTGCAGTTTATGTGCAAAGAAATTGAAGCGAGAGAATAAGCATGTCTACTTTATTTAATAACAGAGCTAAACACTCTGGTAGAGCTCTGCAAGTGGGAAGCTTTGACAGGTTTGAAAAGCTATTGCATGCTAGTGGTTGCAAAGCTCACGCTGCCTTGGCTATTTTGGAACATATAGGCCTTTTCTCAGCTTGAAGTTCTGCAAGCCCCTGGCGTTTGCCCATTTCCTGAGAAAGGAGGGGGGATGGCACAAGAGCAGGAGTGCCCAAAAACCTGTGTACCTGCAGGTAGCAACCTGCTCTCTTCTCTACCTGCTCCGTATCTCTCCAGCAGTTTACCTCCTAGCAACCAGTGCCTTGGTGCCGCAACAGGACTTGCTTGGGAGCCAAGTCCTGAGCTTGCATAAGAGCGGGGAGGGGGGGAATGGGGACTGAATAGCGAAGTCTGGGATGAAAATGAGATACCAGCCGCCTCAGCCGAGCTCCACCCTTTCTAAGAATCTCAAAACAGGCCCTGTGTCTCCTGGCAACCTTGACACAAATCATAGAGTTTAACTTTAAAGAAGTACATGCATTCCAAAGGACGTATCCCATCACCAGGTGTCAATAACGGGGAGCTGGTCATTTTCCTCTTCCTGGAAGATCTGGTGCTGTAGATGGGCTTGGGTTTCATTTGGTGTCAGAAAGGAAACAAGTTAAAGGTGAAAGAGCATCATGTTAGGACAGCTAAGAAGTGCTGAGGAGCAGTGTATTTTGTTTATTGTAAGCATGCCCAGACGTACCCTGACTATTGCTTAGGAACCAGATGTAGGACTTAGCCCTCCCCGCTAGGCTAGTGCTGGAAGCTGTGCCGAGCAATGCACGCACACGTGCACCAGCCTGTTGTGCACCTGAACCTGGTTCTTTTGGCTGGCAGCGAAGGATCGGCAGAGCTGATACCAGCCACTTCCTTGCCTTTGGTGTCAGTTGCTACGCTTTTGCAATGCTGACCTAACACCTCTTAGTCTTGGACTCTAACCTGGCCACGTTTCTCTGACAAGAGATGTAGACATATAAGAAAGCAGACCTGAGTTTTATCATGATTGCTTTTCCTTCCAGGAAAGCTGTCTTTTCAGGTCTCCTGACAACTGATGCTCATTAGCTACTCTGAAGAAATAATTTTGGTGCATTTAAAATGCTCTATATTATGCTGAGATACAGGCAAGGAAGCAGTAAACATTCATCTTCCATTACAGCCAGAGCTGTCACGAGGCTTCTAAAAAGATAACATAGGCAGAAATGAATTTTGCCAATCTGGCAACATCTGAGCTGTTTCTGCTCTTGAGAAGTGGTGGGGCTGGGGCAGAGAGCTCTGGACATTTGGGCCCAGGAGCGCAGCAGGCTTCCCATGGGTTGTGGCACTGACAGCAGCTGTGGGGAGAAGCAGGTTTCCCCCTGCCCCTTCTTTCACCATCTGCCAGCTTGACCTTGTAGGGCTCTGAACAGCCAGGGTTCGCAGGAGGCGTTATTGCCTTTTTGCTGGTCTTGGTAGCCTGCTGTCCGAGGCAGCTGTGAGCTTTGCCTGTGCCTAGAGGAGCTGAAAACAACTGACCGTTTGAGTGGGTGATTCTTTAACTCCATGCTTTCGAAGAAGCGGGTTTGGTTTTTTTTTTCCTGACACTCTTACAGAGGTATGTGAAGGATTATGCTTACTGAAGCATTCAAGGGGAAAAGCTGCTCCAGTTTCTCTGCCGCAGTGGGGGCTTTTGCCATCTGCTCTGGAACGCAGGAGAGATCAACGCCGGGTCGATGGGCACTGGAGGGGCCTTCCCAGTGTCTTACCCTCTGTGTGGCCATCCTCCCAAGGGAGATGGTGGTGAAGAGGGGGCTGGAAGACAGACCTGCTTCAGTCTGCTTCTTTCTAAAGGTTAATTAGATGAGAACAGGGAGAGAGTTAAATTGTATTACTTCTTGTTTTGGTCCTTTGATTGATGCCACTTTAATATTGAGTACACTGCTTGCTCATGGTAAAACAATTAAAGCCCTGAGGCATCTGCCATGAGCTGTCATGTTTGTCTGCTCCAGATGATTAGTTTGATGTATAGATCTTTCTCCCTGCTCCTGAGCTGCTCAGGCACAATGAGGGAATACTCTGGCTGCGCTTGCTGCTGGAAACGGAGGTGTTGGCCAATTGTTTGTAAGCGGGATATATTTTTCCTTTGGGACTTGGTTTTAAAGGAAGACACTCAGCTTTTGAGGCTTTGTGGTGTGGTGGCAACTGCTCTCGCAGAGAAGTTGGTGCAGACCTGAAGTGTAGAGCCAGATGTTCCCTTGTAAGCCCAGCTGGGTCTGTGAATCCCTGCATGGAGCTGCTTGCTCCCAGGAGGATGCCTTCAGAAACAGCTCCCATCTTCTGTCATTATACTGTTGGGCTGGAGAGCTGAATTTGCTCAGTGCTTGATGGCAGATTTGATTATTCTGCAGGAATTTCATTGTAAACTTTGCTTCTCTTTATCTTTCTTGCCTTTCCCTCTGAACTGCTATTTGCCTGGCATTTAAAAATCTTTTTTCTTTTTCTTTCTTCAACTTGTCTTCAGTTGCTGCTTCTTCCCCCAGATCTGTGTGTTTGCAGTGCCTGAGACACTCCCCTTGGGCTTTGTTACACTCAGTGGTGTTTATGGGCGAAGAGGAAGCACACCTTATGTATGTGGGCTGTGTGTGTGTACAAATAAAAAAGGACAAGAATTATTGTTAGCATAACTGAATGCTTAACACTCAAAGAATCATTTTACTCTACCACTAATTATTACAGAAAAAGAAAGAATAATAATATATTAGAATGCTTCCATATAGAAAAAGTCTCAGTAATTGTGATAATGCAACTAGAGCTGAAACATTTCATAGTTTCTGTTAATTTTTCCTGGTGTTATGCTCACCCGTGTGTTGCTCCTCTGGCTCTTAAATTCATTTGTTGGAGGATAGTACCATAAATCTTCAGCCTTTGTAGCCCTTCACTGGGAGGAGTATGATGTGGATATTGCTGGATTCTTCCTCACTCCAGGGTCCACCTGGGTAATTTTTTATATGTTTGATAACACATTTTCACACCTTTCTCAGTTGGTCTGCAGCTCCATGATGCTTCTGAATTCACTATGTATGGTGTCTTTCATGCACATTGGATATTACTTCTTTGTTTTCTTTGTTACCCCTAAAACCTCTTTTGTTGAGCTCCAGGTCAGTATTTCTTTAACAGACTCTGGGTGAGTTGCTCACAGCTGTGGGGTCTCTTCTGCCGAGCACGTGCCTCGTCTCTTATCCTCCCATGCCTGTTCTCCCCTGCATCTCCTGTATGCTGCATCCCTGCATCTCCACTCCTCGAGGCCTCTGCTATTCACATCATGCCTGCATTTCTCTCCACTACATTGTTGTGTTAGTTGTAAATATCTCAGTCTACATAAAATAACTGCTCGTTACTGTTATTTATATAAAACTATGGTTGTAGCACACAAAGATAAACAGAGGCAAAACAAATTAGCCATAGACACCTGGTCAGTTAGAGAAATTGCTGTCACAGCTCAACCAAGTAAAACAGGGCTACAGGCAGGTCAAGAAAAGTTCAGAGCGAGCAAGCCCAGGAAGCCTTGAGGCCTTTCAGACTCAGTACAAAGCCTACAGCCGGTTGCTGAGAATGGCAAATTTGGGGCTGTCAGCCGGATGCTGATCGGAGAGGGACTGGCTCTTGAGAGCAAGTGGAGGGGTGGAGCACAACTGGGGAGCAAGAGATCCCCAAAGCAGGTGTCTTGGCTGGTCTGTCAGGACAGAGAGTTGTTCTCTTCTACTTGCTGATTTGCCCATGACAGCCATAACTTTGGGAGGAGACCTCAGCATATGGAGACAAGTTCTTTCTCAAGAATTAACACAGTATGCAGTGATTCTGTAGCATCCATCCTGGAAAAAGTTGCATTCCCTGCCTCGTGCGAAGCTCTTCAGGTTTTCAGTCATGTTCTAGCTGTTTGTTTCATCTCTCTTGGTCACACCTGGGACCAGCCAAGTTCTGCTTAAGGCTCCATTTTCTAGTGCCTCTCAATCTCTCCTGTCTGACTGATCAGCACATTTTCTTGTCATGAACTGTCTCAGTGATCCTTTTATTTCTCCAGCCTTCCTATCATCAGTTGCCCATTGCTCTAGCCCCCAGGGCTGCTGCTCATTTGCAACGTTCAGTTCGTGTTTGCCAAGAGTGCTGAAATAAAATGCAGCTCTGCAACTCCTACTCCTAGCCCAGTTGATTTAATGCTTCATGTAGGCGTATTGGTGGCATTGCTTCCCTGCCCCTGGGGAAGTGAGTGGTTTGGGAGGGAGGGAGGGAGGAATGTACACTCTATGTATATGTGTGTGTGTTATAGTCAGCCATGAGTCATATGTATGCATTTGTGTGTATATATACCTATGCACATATATATGTGTGTGCACATACATTTGTCATTAGTGCCTTATGTCCTTTGAAGCTTTTCAGACATGCAAGCTGACAGGCAATTCACTGTGTGTATGTGCAGCTGCTGCTTTGTGAAGCTTCACTGTTCCACCTAACTTAGCTGCAGGCTGGAGGAGAGATGGGATATTCTGCAAGGCAGGGGAGATGGCCTGTCCCCAGTTCTGCTGGGGCAGGGTTTTACCCCTGGCTTCTCATCCATGAGTTTTCCTCTCCTGGCTTTCGAGTGTCAAAGGGAATCAGGATGTTGTGAAGGTGAAGTTCCTGCTGAATCACTGGTGACTAGGCAGCCGTGAGCCATAACAATTAACTGGAATCATTTTCATCTTCCTTGCAACTGTAATGATTCCCAGTTGGTAAGCTGGTTTAAATTCCGTGGTTTTTCTCTGAGCCTGTTTCTCCCCTCTTCTTTCCCCATACGCTCTTCTTGCCCAAGTATGTCACAATCTCTGTCTGGCTTAGCTCTTTGCCTCCCAGAAAGGTGCCTTCTTATTGTGCAGCTCAGTGAAAAGCCATCACTCTCCTGAGGGCACTACTGCTGCGTCTCTGGCTCCAGCATGGCTGCTACGGAGTTGCGCACAACTTTCCCTGCGGGTGACAGGGCCTGGGCTGTCTTTTGTCCCTGCATCCATTTCATGCAGAGTGTGGAGTCTGAGTTTGTTTTCCTGAATCATCACTCTACCTTACGTTTGCCCAGTGTCAGAAGGGTTGCCGACTTTAAAATTCCTCCTCTTCCCTCTTCTGCTCTACCTCTTTAAAAAGAGACTTTGAAATAACCTAGCATTGGAGGTTTGTGTGCTAGAGATGGAGTTTTCCATGTGTGCTAGTTCCAGGGCAGCGAGGATAAGTTGCAGTAAGATTGGCTGGACCTGCTAGAAATCACTGCAGCCAGTCCTTGTGGGCAGGCAGTTCCTTGCTCTGGTAGGAGGTGGGCAGGAAGACTCCTGCAGAGTTTCTCCTCTGTTCCTAGTAAAGCTGAAACCTCAGCGGTATTTATGCGTGTGCAAGAGAGGCCTGGACTGGTTGGTGCACAGTCACAATCTCTGCTTCTTATTGGATCTTTTAATCCATTTATGTGCGGGGGTTTTTTAAAGCATTTTTAAAGTGTTTTGAGTGTATTTTCAGATCTGTGCATCTGTTCTCCGCTATCTGCAGCTTGAGGTTGGATACGCGGCTGGTTGTTTCAGAGTCTGGCAGGCGTAAAGTGGCTCTTGAGAGCTGCTGGTGGAAGCTGTTGGCCATGCACGGCAGGAGTTTGTGTTGACGCTGATAAGGGCAGGAGCTGCAAAGCTGCTTCTTGGGGCCTGTCCCCTCACCGACAGCAGAGCCGTACATGTAGGGAGGCACAAACCACACTGGCAGCAGCAGATCATGAGGATGATCATCCTTGCCCTGTGGTGGGGGATAGCAGTTGCCTGTTTTTCTGGATATCATCAGATCACATAGACACTGGTGGGTTTTTTAGGTGTGTGTGGGTGGGCATTTTCAGGTTCCCATATTTGGGGGTGTAGTATTTGTTCTCTTGCATGGTTTGCTCTTCTGTCTCAGTCCATTGAAGGCTGAATGAGAAGGGAGCTGTTGCTGGTATTACCCTACCTCAGCTGAGGATAGTAATTGGAGCACTATCCTGCGGTTATGCAAAGCAAATGACACTGGACAGAGACAGGGTATTTGGCTCCTTCATCTCATGTTCCCTTGTGCTGGACACGTCTGCCCTAGCAGTCGGTGCAATGGGTGATGTGAATTCAATAGGCTGAAATGGTGGTGGGAGCAGAGGGTGCCATTGTCCCTTTGGGGATTATCCCTACAAATCCTTCTTGTCAGTTCTGCTCTGCCTTCTTATAGATTCCATTTACTGTGCTGCTCTCCCTCTTCTTGTGTGTAGGTGCCCACTGGCTTAAGATGTCTCTGAACATCAAATTTCTGGAGGCTGGAAGAAGAGTCTGGACAAATATCTCTAAAATCTGCCCTGTTCTTCCCTAGGCCTGGGCTTCTGGAGGCAAGATGTTGGACCTTAGTTTGGCCTGGTGTGGCCATTCTTCTTGTAGTTTTTTTGGAGCAGAGCCTGTTCTGTGGTGTGCTTGAGCTCCCAATCCTGCAAGTTTGGGGTGCCACACAGCCTTTTAAACAGAACAAACACGTCCCTGGTTGGCAATCAAAAATTCCTTCTCTATTAGCCTAGCGACACTCTAGATGTATCCATCTCTTTCTTTTTCACAGTGGGTTTCTTGTTCGGCATTCGCAGCATTTCATTAGCCTGTGCTGGTTTCTGAAGCATGAATTTAGCTGCATCTCTGACTACCACCCTTCCAGTCTTCTTGGTCATGGTATGGTGCAGGGAGCTCCAAAGGCTTTTCTGCTCAGGCAGGAACACCCAAATCTTAACCTCTCAACAGGCACATCTTTCTTCTCAGCATGCATTTAATTAATATAGCTTGCATGAAAATACCTATTCAGTTACATAGTCAGCATGCACATCCTCTCTCATCGCTGTTAACCCACTCCCAGTACTGGCTATGATTTAAAGAAGCTTTTTGGCAGGAAAAGTTGCCACAGAGAAAATTAACACCAGCTTTTGTAGACACTGCTTCACTCTGATCAAGCTTCCCCTTGGCAACCAGTGCAGTGTAAAAAAGATTTTGTTCTTATCAATGTCTTTTTCATGCATTTAGTGCGTAGGAAGCTATTGTGCTCTCATTTGAATAGCTTTGGGTGGGGGGAAGAGAGCAGAGTATGAGCCAGAAATTGAGAAATGGACCGATTTTGAAGGGATGGGACTGTTTGCTCTTTTCATTTACTCTTGCAGCAGCATGAAAGGAATATATTGTGGGGAAAAAAAGAAAGCCAACATTTGTTTTGATGTCTTAATGGAGTTTTCTTTCCTCCATACAGCATCCTCTTTATAGCATAGGCTGCATGCATTTAGGAGAGGAGGACTTGACCCAAGCAGGACTTGACCCATGAACTCTGCCTCCTGTCACATGTCCCACAAGATAGGGCAACGCTGAGTTGATGGCAACTTGGAAAGGAATGCTATCACGGGCTTTTAATTTTCCCAGGCTCTCTGGAGGGGAGTGTGGCCTGCAGAAGAAGGAAAGAGGAAAACTGACTTCTGTAAAAAATCTGTTTTTTGTTAGCTTACTGAAGAAAGGTGAAGAAGGAGGTAGCTGAGGGAGGGCAGCTCAGACTAGAGGGATGTGTGATGAAACAAGAGGACAATGAGAAGAGTAAAATGCTCAGGAACTAGGGTTTTGGGAAGAGCAGGAGTGAAGCCAGTAGGAGAAAGGCAGAAGTAAAGGTAGGGGGGAGCTGCATGGAGTGATCCACTGCTGCTGACTTAGTGAGTCAGATACTTCGGGTAAATGTGATACTGACGTCCAATTCCTCTCCATTCCTGCTCCTATATTTAGCTTAGGGAAATTGCTTCTTTTTTATATTTTGTTTTTTTTTCGTCTTGCTGGAGCCAATGGAAACTGCTGACACTCCCTTCTCCCCCTCCTCCTCTTCCCCTTTGAAACAACACCAGCTTTTTATCTGCATATATGGTACATAGTTGTGCACGTATAAGATAGGGCTGTGCCTTCATGGAGGTTTGGAAAACTCTGCAAGGAACCTTTCACCACTTTCTTGTTGGCTGACCCAAATGGGCTCCCTGATGGAGAGAGCTCAGGTTGTCTGCAAAAACCTTTGACATTGCTGTGAGAGCTGATTCTGTCCTTCCCTTGCGTTTGAGGTTACCTGAATGTCCCACAGGAAAGAGAACTGGGAGACATTCCACAGCCAAGTTGTTTTTAAAACCTGCTTGCATCAGGACGGTATACTTAAATGTTGTAGAGTGGCATCATAGACCTAGAAATAATACCTTTAAATAGGTATGCCATTGCCAACAGCCTCTGCAGGAACCAGTGTGCAAACAAACAGGACACTGTTATCAGCTGGCTGATAAATGGTTTGTACAGCAATACTTCATACAGCAGTGAATAGTTTCTATAAACGTCTTAGAGATCAGAATATACTTGTGAATTAAAAAGGTGCTGTAGTTGTCAAGCTGTGCCCGCAGCTGCAGAGGAGGTGGGGTTTGTGCTGAAACAAGGGTGCTAACAGTGTTGACCACCTAAACAGCTAGAGTGCGCCAGGGTCAGTGTTTCTCTCTGTAGGTCCCATCTGAGGTGCTTTTAGAGCTAGTCTCAGTTTGCATGTTGGCACTAGCATTTAAAAAGGTCTCTTCAAAGGCATCTTGAGAACTTGAATTCGTTTTGAAATCTTCAATTTGGGAAAGGGGTGGGGCAGGTGGAAGAGGTGGTGTGACCATTACAGAAGTGCAGGTTTGAAGCACTTTGCTTGGTCTACATCCACAGTTGGAAGCTAGGAACAGAAAGATGTGCGCTCTTCACACTGTCCTTTCCATCCCTCTGGCTGTAGAATACTGAATGCAGTTTTTCAAAGGAGCAGGCAAAGGTGGAAGATGGGTAGATGGGTGTATGCTCTTGTATACAACTAATTTTCCATGGTAATTATTATTTTAACTGCTGTGAGATTAAAGCCAGCATAAACGGAAAGGAGTAGATACTTTGAGTCTCCTGAGGGCTTGGTAGCCATGCTAGACTTGGAGGCAGTGTGGAGTAGGTAGGTCAGTGATCTGACCATTCAGTGTCTCCATTCCCTTTATTTTGCTAGATCAATTTCCTTTGCTAAAACAGAGCACACCTAGAGTACTAATGGTCTCTGAGCTACCATTTTTGGGGAACCACTGCAGGTTCTGCTGGAGAACAACTTGCTGGCTGCATGGGGTGGAGGAGCTGCTCTGGGACCAACTGAGCTGAGCTGTGAATGTCTGAGCAGGCAACTGAGACCACCCTGAACACTCAGAAGAGATTAAAGTGCTAGAAATGGTTAACTTCTGCTCATTGAGATGTGCTCTCTAGGATGGAATGGACTAGAAACCTTCCCAGGCATTTTGAGAGGAAGCCAGTTTTCAAAGTTGGGTGCTCCTGGCTCCCAGAACAGTATCTGTCCTGCTGTAAGATTGGCAGTTTGTGGCCTACCATCTGGCTGGATAAGGTGTCCTTGGAGTTGGCTGGGGTCTTCATTGCCCTTGTGTATGGCAGACAGGAGGGTGATGGTGGAAAATTGGCATGGGGTAGCATAGTAGTGGGGTAGCTTTAGTTGAGAAGCAGCTAATTTAAGAAGGCAAATTTAGAAGACTAGTTTATCCTGGCTAAATGACTTTATTGGCATAGAAGGTCATAACCAATTAGCAAGTTATGTTAGTTATTAGCTTACAACTCAATGTAACAACATACAATCTTGTTTCACCGAGTCTGAGTTAAAATTACCTTTTTGTGGCATACATCAATGCTCGCTGACCAGTAAGGAGACACTGCAATTTATTCTGCCCCCCCGCCCCACCCTCC
>JANZLQ010000032.1:18863429-18915805 GCA_026212715.1 Elanus axillaris | reverse complement strand
CTGCCCCCCGAGAGCTTTTCTGAAAAATCCCCTTTCTTTCTTCCTGACCTTCTTACTCTGTTCTAGACATGCTGGTTTGGTGCCCAGTACATAGGGTCACTTTTATGGCAGGGCACATAATCCATTAGGGCCACTGCACAAACTTTTGTGGTTAACCTTTCTGTGTAGCTTGAGCAATCAGAGACTCAGGGCTCCCAGGTGCTAGAAAGGTAGTATTTATGGTACTAGCACATGGTACTTCTCAACATGGGAGAGACTTGTGATTCCCCCACCCTGGGCTGCTCTTTTTCTTTGTGATTTCTGGTTAACCCCAGTTCAGTCTGTGAGATAAGGGGATGAAACAGCTTTTTGGGGCTGCTTTTGCTGCTGCTCTGCCAGCAAGGATAGCTCTTTGTTTTTCTTTATATACATG
Organism: Elanus axillaris; assembly: GCA_026212715.1. Classification (NCBI taxonomy): domain Eukaryota; kingdom Metazoa; phylum Chordata; class Aves; order Accipitriformes; family Accipitridae; genus Elanus; species Elanus axillaris. The sequence goes on along the minus strand of JANZLQ010000032.1, from coordinate 18,915,393 downwards.
GCTATGTCAACTCTTTTTGTTCTTCTGTTTCCTCCATCTAGGTGTGTTGTTGTGCTGTTCAACCCTAGAAAAAATAAGCAACACCATATTCTAAACAGTTCCAGGTGAGTGAAATTTTAAGCTGGGCTTGCTTTCTGTGGGAGGTGAATTTAAGGTTTTTATAGCTTGAGTGAAGTGCAGGAGTCGCTGTTGCTCTAGGCTAAATCCCCACGGTGAGAGCTGCCTTGGGGAGAGGCTGCCTGCCAGTTTGACTCCAGCTCCTTCTAATGTGAGATGCTACTGCTAATGAGGTACCACCTCATAAACATTGTGGTCCCATGAGGAACTGCTAATGGGCATGACATGGAGGAGATCTTAGTAGAACTCCATGGTATCAGACTTTTTTTTTTTTTCTCCACCTAAACCGATGACCTCATTACTGAAGCCAGGACTGGGACATGGTCCTGGAATAAAAAGCACAAGGATGAACCTCGACTTTTGGAGCTTTTCTGGTGCTGTAGGCATTGTGCTTGAGACTTGGGCAGCATGGAATCTCCATGGCAAGTGTTAGACCTCTGGTAAAGCAAAACCATTGTGTCAGGCTGTTATGTGTGATTTTTAGCCTCTTTCCAGTTCATCCCAACTGACTCCCCAGTCATGAAGTACTGAAATGAAATCACATGTTGGAAATGTTTCTCAGTGTCCTTTTCTCTGTTTTAGGAAAACAATTACAGCACTTGCTTTCTCTCCAGATGGAAAATACTTGGTTACAGGAGAGGTAAGTGTGAGAGGAGAGAGGGCACACCTTGTCCATCGCATTTTGAAGCAGGGCAGAGGGTGTTAAAAGAAACAAGCCAGTGAACTGCCTTGACACAGACAAATCTGTTCCAGTGTTGCATCTCTGGGTGCACCTACTGGGTTATGGGTGGCTCTGGGTGCTCCTGCTGGCAGTTTTTCAGCACGTTGTCTCTGATTAGCTTGGGGGATGGATCTTCTGGGGTGGCATCTGTGGGCTGAAGATAGAGGGAAAATAAGTGGAAGGACACACAGCATGGCTCTGCTGTAGCATCAGTGAAGAGTACTTGGATGGTCCTTAATCTTGGTCTGAGTTTAGCATTGTGCCTTTAGGATTTCAGGAAGTAACTGAAGCCAGTAAGAGTGTCATGGAAAAAGTGAAAAGTGCATGTGGAATGGAGTTTTAGGAATAGTGACAGAAGGTGCTGGTGCCTGTGGTTTGGCACTGTATGTTTGGCTGGGGGCGACAATTGCTTCCTCTTTCCAGACATGCCCAAGGGGAAGAATAAGGATGAGTGCACTTTTTGTCTGTTCTCCATTAGAAGTTCAAGACATGGGCTGTGTCATGAAGCTGGAATTGCTGGATGTTAGAAATCCACAGAAATGCTGACTGTCCCCCATATGGTTGGGTTCTTGTGTGTGATTAATGGTAATTTACCACTAGTCTCTGTGCCTCTGTAAGGCGTGGGGAGGGAGCATGTGTGAAATAGGTCCCCCCCTGAGCCTGAGCCACAGAGATGAGAAGTATGGCACAGCCCTATGTCAGAGCCGTCAAGGCAGAGGCTGTTCGCCCCAGAGGTCCCTAGTGCAGCCACCCTGATGGCAGCTGTCATGTCACTGGGTGGCTCCCAAGCTGGGCCTGAATCCTGCATGGTTCAGGCTAAGGATAGAAACAGCAGTGTTTGGGGATGGAGGCTACCTTGACCCAGAAAAAGTAAGCACAAGTTTTTCATCAGATCATCAGAGATTGTTTTTATTAACTTTTTAGCGAAAGGTTGAGGTTTTATAACTGTAATTTGTTTTAATGCCTCCTAACACTCTAGAAGTTTTAATGTAATAAAACCCTTTTATATTGAAATTATTTTATATATATGTTTCTTTTTCTCCCTGGTGTTCAGTTCTGATTATTCTGGTGCCTTTTTTTTGTTTGTTTGTTTTTAAATCTCTGGTGCTCTACTCTTTTCATGTGGGTTAGAAAAAACAGTGAAAAGTAAAGTGGGTGTTTTTCTTACTAACAACTCAAACTTTTCAGTTTGAAACTTCATTGAGGTAAACGGCAAGTTCAAATTTAAAAAAAAAAAAAAGCCTTTCCAGTTATACTTGAAAGCTTTTTTTTTTTCCTTGTTGCAAAACATGTCTCCTCTTGCCCTGTTTTAAAACCATTTCTCTTTTCGGTATCCTCCTACGTGTCTGACATTTGACTTATTACTTAGTGTAGCAGTGTCCCCTGCCGGTGTCAGCAGTCTTGTCTCAATTCAATCTCTGTCCCATAGGGAAATGCTTTCTGAGTTCACTTTTTCAAGCTCGCTTTTAGCAGCCTCATGCTATTCTGCCTAGTAACACCTTAGTTTTCTGCATGACTGCCTTTTCAGGAAGGAGAGCATGGAGGTTAGTCCTTGGCCACCATACATATTAAATGTTTTTTTTTTATATTTCAAATCTGGAAGAAAATGGATTTTTTTCTTTTCTTTTTTTACCTTTTTTCTCTTTTCTTTCTTTTTTTACTTTTTTTTTTTCTTTATCCCCATGGAGGCATAGATTTCTCATCCATGGGGATCACACAGAGCTCACTTTTGGTGAGCATTTCTTAAATGATGAAATACAAATTCAATTTGTTAAGGTCTTGGGGTATATGCTAAGATGCTGGGAAATATATATATGTATGTATAAACATATGTATATATGTATGCGTTTAAGTACAGCAATTGCTTTGAAGAGCAGCTGATTCAGCTCATTGTAACATCTTGCCAGCCACCTTGAGACCTGAGCTCTGCCTTGCAGGAGGGAGAACTGTACCAACTGCAGTAAAATCTGACCATGGCGTTTTTCCAGGCCACAAGCAGTTGCTTGGCAATGCTTTCGACCAAGACAGTGTCCTGGGTTTGGCTGGGATGGAGTAAATTTTCACAGGAAGCTGGGAGGGGGTGCAGCCAGGACAGCTGACCCTATCTAGCCAAGGGGATATTCCATACCATGTGATGTCATGCTTAGTATATAAGGGAGCGGGCTGGGGGGTTGGAGGATGGGGAAGGAGGAGAGATGGAGGAGGAGCAGAAAGAGGAGGGATGACAGAGAAGGAGGGATGGAGGAGGAGAAGGAAGGATTCACTGTATTGGGGTCACATGAGGATCCACCTCCACGGGAACCACTGAGTGCCCTGTAGTCCCCCACCCCCAGGAGCATCATCCCCCACCGCATCCCACAGGTGATGGGACAGGCAGTGAGAAGAAGGAGTCCCAGCCCATGGAAGAGGATGGGGTGATGCTGGAAGGACCCAGAGAGGAGCCCCAGAGCCCAAAGTTGGGCAAAGACCATAATGTTCAGCATCAGCCGCATGATAAGGTAGCCAAGTACCAAGATCTCGAAAATGCTCTCTTAAAAGGATGTATGCTGAAGACCTTCAAGAAAACACAACCCAACCAAGGAGTAGCTCCACACAGAAGGTGTACAAGTGTGTGGACTGCAAGAAGATCTTCACCCAGGGGAGCAGCCTGACCCATCAGTGATGGATCTACACAGGAGTGAAGCACTTCAAGTGCCTGGATTGTGGGAAGAGCTTCACGCAGAGCATGGTCCTCCTGTGTCACTGGAGGAGGTACACCAGGGAGAAGCCCTTTCTCTGCACCATGTGTGGGAAATGCTTCTCCTGGCACTCAGACTTCATCACCCACCAACGCATCCATAAGGGAGAGAGACCGTACCCCTGCTTGCACTGCGAGAAGACCTTCTGGAAGAGGTCTCACCTCAGGAGGCATCAGCAAGTCCTCCACAATGGCACCAAGAGCACCCAGCTGAGGCCAAGACAACCACCCTGGGTGCTGGGGGAGAAGTTGAGAGGAAGAAAGAGCAGACACTGACGAGACAAAGGGGTGGCATGAAGAACACCCACGCAGCCATGAGCAAGCTGGTGGCCCATGCCAAGCAGAAGACCCATAAATGCCCAGAGTGTGGGAAGACCTGCTGGAGAAACAATCTGAGATACCACCAAGGAAGTCACATGGGAGAACGACCCTACAAGTGCCCAGATTGTGGGAAGACCTTCAATGACTTCTCCAACCTCACCCACCACAGGATCCATAAGGGAGAGAGACCATACTAGTGCCCCGAGGGCAGGGAGTGCTTCACGCAGAACTTGAGCCTTTCCAGGCATTGGAGGACCCACACTGAAGGAAAACCTTTTTCCTCCTGCTGAGGAGGAAGGAGCGTCAGAGACAATGTGTGATGAACTGACCCCAACCACCATTCCCCGTCCTCCTGCCCCACTCGGGGTGGGGAGGAGGTAGAGAAAATGGGGATTGGAGTGGAGCCTGGGAAGGAGGGAGGGGTGGGGGAAGGTGTTCTAAGATTTGGTTTTACTTCTCATTATCCTGTTGTGATTTAATTGGTAGTGAATTAAACTGATTTTGTTTTTCTCCACAAGTTGACTCTGTCTTTTGCCCATGACCAAAAGTGGTGAGTGATCCCTCCCTGTCCTTGTCTCGACCCACAAGCTTTTCTTCAGATTTTTTCCTCCTCATCCTACTGGGGCTGGGAGGGTGAGGAGTGAGTGAGTGGCTTCGTGGTGCTTTGTTGCCGACCGGGCTTAAACCACGACAGGTGATTTAAAACACACACAATTCTGAGTTTTTAAAACTTTGAGTTCTCCTTGTGATGAGACTTGCCTCTCCCACACAATCAAATGACTTACTTAAAACTGATCAGAAAAGGTACCGTTTTGCCATGTTGCCATGGATATGTTACCTTGCAAGCTACTGTTTTGGCAGACTTCAATGAGAAATTATGAGCAGGCTCTTCAGTAGGATTTGCCCATCAGGCATGTTTTTGGCCAGCATTTTGGCTTATCTTGTGTGCCTTCTTTTATTTTGGTTTAATAACAAACAATTAAACAAAAGAATGGAATTATCTGGCTGAAGGTGCTGAAATGGCATTTCTGAACTCTATGACTTTCTGTTTCTCTGGAGAAAAAGCGTAAAACCAGAGGCTCTGTTCCCTCAATGTCTTTTTATCTGACACTACCCTGCCCTTAGCCTTTCAGGCAGCATGCACCCGTGTTTTACCTTTGTGACAGAAACGATGCTGCTGGTGTCCCAGAGGCCTCCCTCAAATGGTGTGTGATAGTTTTCACAACAGTCATGTCATGGTTTTGTACGGCATGACCTGGCTTGAGATGTCAGATGTCCACGTTGTGTTAGGTCCAGAGGACGTGAGGGCCTTTTGGTTCACTGATCCCAGAGATAAGATCTATTATAATCCTTTTCATTAGCTGGCTGTTGAGTTCCCATTGCAAAGATCAGGGATGTGCATCAAAAGTATTGTTCTAGTCTCTGGCTGTTTTGTGAATAGCATAAGAAAAGGATTAAAGCAGAGGAGATTGTATTAATTCTTTCAGACACCTGTTGAAATGCATATGTTCCTTAGGTTGTCAGTCTCAACCTGGGCTTTAAAGAATCGAAGGAACCTCTAACCCTATTGTGAATGCACCATCTAGACATCTTTTTCCAAGCCTCCACACATTTATGTGCTCAAATCTGTCAGAACTGACCTCGGGGGTTACATTTCCTGTTCTATGTCTGCTCTTGTCCCCTCCAGAGTGGACACATGCCAGCAGTTCGGGTATGGGATGTGGCCGAACGAACCCAGGTGGCTGAGCTCCAGGAGCACAAGTATGGTGTGGCCTGCGTGGCCTTCTCCCCCAGCTCCAAGTACATTGTTTCAGTGGGGTACCAGCATGACATGATTGTCAATGTGTGGTCATGGAAGGTAAGTTCTCCAGGAGGTTGGGTGGACCACAGGGTATTGCTAAATTAAAAGGAGTGGACAGTCTGACTGTAAACTATTGCAATTCCATCTTGCTTTCTGCTTTTTCTTAATTCTCTTGTTGTTGTTTTGGTTTTGACATTCATAGACACAGACAAGTTTGGACATGAGAGCAAGCTGTTGTCCCTTAGGGAAGGTCTGTGTCACTTCAGTGAAGGGATAATCTTTATACTTGGAGACGTGTGACATCTTGCTGTCCAGCCAGAAAAGCCTGGACTTTGAAACCTTGTCAAAGACTTGTGCTTTTTTTAGAGGCTTATTAAAGACTAATTTATGAGGTTGAGGAAGGAAACTCTCATCAGCCAGGGATTTCTTTTGTAGTGTAGTGGATGCTCTTGGCTTGTTTTGTTTTTGTTGTGTCACAGTTTGTGATATCTGTTCCCGTCTTTGATAGCTGATAAAGGGAACACAGAGAAATCACAGTCAGTGAAAGCTGATGGAGGTCTGTCTGCCACTGGGTTGGGGCAGCACTCTGTGGAAACAAAGCCCATGCCTTATCCTCTAGAAAATATTAAAGTGTGTGCTGTTTGTTTATAAGAAAAGAAACATTTATTGTCAATAGGTCTGGACTCTTCTGTATTAATAAATGCTAAGCACTTACTCAGCTCCTGCTACCTCTTCAGGAGCTGTAACCCTGTCTAAAAGAGATGTGATTTAAAAAAATTTTCAATGCATCTGTTAATCTCACATGATCATAGCATGCTTTGGGTTGGAAGGGGCCTTAAAGATCATCTAATTCCAACCCCCTTGCCATGGGCAGGGACACCTTCCACCAGACCAGGTTGCTCAAAGCCCCATCAACCTGGCCTTGAACACTTCCTGGGATGGGGTGTCCACAACTTCTCTGGGCAGCCTGTTCCAGTGTCTCACCAACCTCACAGTAAAGAATTTCTTCCTAATACCTGATCTAAATCTACCCTCTTTCAGTTCCAAAACCATTACCCCATGTCCTATCATTACACTCCCTGATAAAGAGTCCCTCCCCATCTTTCCTGTAGGCCCTCTTTAAGTACTGGAAGGCTGCTATAAGGTCTCCCCAGAGCCTTCTCTTCTCTTGCAGCTTGTAAGTCTGTGCTCATTTAGTATGTTACTCTCTTCTTCACATTTCCTGTGCTATAGTTTAAGATCTCATTGTTAGTTCTCTCCTGCATGAGCTGAAGTTTGACCTTGCTATTTTTTTTGTATAGCTGAACTGTGTAGTGATAAAATGTTAAGTGTGTATGTCAGTGTTGAAAATCGAGTGCTCAGCCTTTTGGTTCTTTATAGTTATACAAATGAAAGTAGTGACTTAAAGATGGTCATAATGCATGACATGTGTGGGACAGTACAAGTGGCTTTGTTTTCCCTTGCTTATGCAGTTGTTTCTATTTACTGTGATCCTATTTATAGTTCTGTGCATGAGAGCTTGTGAGGTAAGGACTATCTCACTCTTCGGCGCTGAAGAACACGCACTTTAAGCATACACTCCAGACTGTGACTATCGTGAGGTCCAGCTAGCCTTTATTTTGCAGGCTGGATACCAAAACTAGGCAGACTTTACCTGACCAACGTCAAAGAAGAGTAAGAGACCAAGATGTGGAAACAGATCTCCTGAGGCACTTTCCTGCACTTTTAATGACAACCTTTCTTCTATCCACTGTGCTGCTGCTTTGATTTCCCCGTTTTTCCTGTCTGGGAGACTTAGTCATTTGACTGTGATGGAAAAGAAAACCCCTGTTGACTGTAGGGTCCCTCTGCTTCCCTAAAGAAAGGCTACAGCAATGATCCAGATGTTGGGGTCCGCAAGTGTTCTAAGCCTTTCTCTGTGCGCTCTCAAAAGAAGTTATGTTAATGGCTGTCCCCCTTGCTTTTCCCCCAGTCTGGGTTTGGGAGTCCTCCATAGTGATGGTGCAGCAGCATAGGCTCCTCTATTGCTGGTTTCTTCAATTCTATCAGCCTGCATTCCAATGGGCCCCTGAGAGTGACATGGTTTGTGTGCTGAGGGCATTGCATTGGGCAGACTGGGAGCAACCGAGTCCCTGAAAGGAAGGATAAAGAAAACAGAGTGAGAATAAAAAGTGGTGCAGTGTTGTCAGCCATGTGCTGCATGGTTGAAAACCCACCACAGGCAGGGGGGAAAACTTTTTTTATTCTCACTGCTACCAGTCCCTGGGGAAGGGCAGAGGGAGGAAAACCGAGCGCTGGTATTGTGGATAGGGAGCTCCTGCCATCTGACTGTTCTGCTTGGGCAGTGTCTGTTCCTGTTTTCTGTCCCTGCTGTGTTCTTCCTTCTTTGCTGAACCCTTTGATGTTTTGAGGTCCACATTTGAGATGTAGCAGATCTTGCTTTGTCCCTTCCAATACAGGCATGGTCTTTTTGTGTTTTGGGTCTTTCAATAAAGTGCCATGTCTTTAAAGAGAAGAGATAATTTATGGAGGAACCAGTGCTGTTTTCCCTGCAGAAAATACCTGTTGCCCATCTTGAATGCCTTGCCCTCATTGCTGCCTGGAGGCTGGGAGAGCTTCTCCTTGTGCTGGCATACATAGCTTTTGCTGTTTAGAAAGGGAAATGAGTTTGCTCTGAGCTCCTGGCCATTGTGAAACCAACATGTTTGTCATGGCTCAGACAGCAGTTCCTGCAGGCACTAGTGCCTGCTGATTTGTTCTCAATCCCAGTCAATATGGAAGTGGAATTGAATGGAAATGAGAATTGTACTATCTGCCAAATCAGTGCTCCCAGCTAATGCAGGTTCTTTTCCCAGCTGCAGCACTTGTACTGGATATGTGCCTGTAATTAAAATGAGTTTCCCTTGCTTCTGAGCAAAGAAATTAAGCTATCTAAACAATTATGTTTCCAGAAAAACATCGTAGTGGCAGCCAACAAAGTCTCAAGTAAAGTGACAGCCGTGTCATTCTCAGAGGACTGCAGTTACTTTGTCACTGCTGGAAATCGACACATCAAGTTCTGGTACCTGGATGACAGCAAAACCTCCAAGGTGAGAGAAGGCGCATCAAGGCCAAGCTGTGAGCAGGCATTTCCATCTTACAGCAGGGTAGATTTTGCCCCAGTGAGCTGTGGGAACTGGGAACTCTTTGATTTTGCTGGGATTCAAGGATAGCCCTCCACCCCTGGCTCTCAAGTCTCAGTCTCCCCATGGGCTGGTAGCACTAAAAGGCAACGAAAGCTTGTCTTATCCTGTGCTGAGGTAGGGCACAGTTCCTGAGTTGTATAGCAGCATGCTTGTTTTCTAGTGGTTGCATGTACTGAAGGACAAAAAAACTAGAAAAGAGCTGCAGTCATTGAACTCCTTGGAGCACAGGGGTGGGGAGAGCTGTGTGATGTTGGTATGAGCATCTCAAAAGGTTGTTAGTGTTATTTTGAAGCAACATTTAAAGTGTTTAAACTTTTAACTGTTCTATTCCTTTCTGGCGGACAGAATCCATGTATGATAATTTTTCTGATACTTATGAACAGATGTTCCTACTTCATGCTTGGACCCTGCTTTGGCATTTGCTATAAATCACGGATTGGTCATGGAAGGGTTGTTCTTCCAGGGATTGATCTGCTGTCTCTGGGTCATGTGTTTGGATGCGCAGTTTTGGTGGCACTAATAGTGTTCTGTTCCACTGATATGCTAATACTGATGGTTCCAATACACTGTGCAACCAGTGGGTCTGTAGCAAGTAAAACATGTCACTACCTCTCCTTGTAGGCTGTTTGCAGCTCTCTTACTCTGAGGTACTTCAGCACTCAAGGCTTGATGTTCTAAAAAATATCTGTCTGTCTGGAGACACGCTCTATTTCTAACAAACTGTTTTTTATTGGTAGGTCAATGCCACAGTCCCCTTGCTAGGTCGCTCAGGATTGCTTGGAGAACTGAGGAACAACTTCTTTGCAGACGTGGCTTGTGGAAGGGGCAAAAAAGCTGACAGCACCTTTTGTATCACATCCTCAGGCCTGCTGTGTGAATTCAATGAAAAAAGGCTGCTAGACAAGTGGGTGGAGCTGAGGGTGAGTTTTACATCCTCCTGTCCTGCAATATTTGTGTCTGCTGAAGCAGAACAGGGACAACAAATAATAAGGGCACTTGGAGCGCAAGCTGACCACCAGCAGTGAGAGTCATTGGGCCTCTGCCACTTTGTGACTTAGTCTGGAAGGCCAAGCAAAAATAGCATTGCATCTTGGCAAAGGTGTTTTATTAATCATTGAGGCTCGTTCATTCTTAAGCCTCAGAATTACAGCTACTGCTCTTCTGGCAAAGCAGTGTCCTTATGTAGCTTTGGCAAACCCTATGTTGTCCCTCCTGGCTTAGCCTGGACAAGTATGAGTTTTAGAAGGATTCCGGTTTCTACCCGCTCTGTGTTGTCTTACTTGGCTTGTGCATCTCAAATGCACATTCCCAATGTACTATCTGGTTTGGCTATTATAAACACCACGTTGGCCAATAGTTAAGAATTTTATCACGCTTATTTTCCTTTCAACTGAGTGTAAGATGCCCACCTGAAAGGATCCAGTGTACTAAAATCAAGGGAAAAATCTTTCCACTCTTTCACTCAAGTGAAATACCTCTTCTTTTCTTTCCTTTCCTCTCTAAAATCTGCCTTTCACTCTCGCTCAGAATACAGACAGCTTCACAGTAAGTTGGAAAAAAATTTTGCATTGAACCCATCCCCTTATCACCACACTCCATTTTGTACCATTTTCTGCCATTTGTACAGATCCCAATGGGAGGGAAAGAAAATCCATTTTTTTTCTTATCCCCTTGTGACAGGTAATGTATTGGCATGCTAGTACAGGGTGAGGTGCTGCTTGCCTGCCAGTGGTGCTGAATGTCACAGAGGAACAAAAAACCATGTTCAGAGTAAGACTCAGCTGGAGCAAATGTGTAGCTCTGCTGACCTCCCACCACAGTGGTGACAGAGGAACCGGGCTCTTTCCTTACCACTTGGAATCTGCAGTGGACCTTGGCTGGGAAACTCTTCAGAAAGGAAAAATGGATTTTTAGGCTTTTCCTTACTCCCAGGGCTCGACTTCACTTCAGCTCTTCTGACCATGACTCCTTTGTCTGTCAATTTGCTATTCTCCCTGTCATGTGTCTGGTGACCTTTGAAGTGAGGGTGCATTGCTTATTCACCTTCTTGTGTGCTCTGTCCTCTTCAGACCACTGTGGCAAACTGCATCTCTGTGAATCATGACTACATCTTCTGTGGCTGCGCTGACGGCACTGTGCGGATTTTTAACCCTCTGAACCTTCACTTTGTCACCACACTGCCGAAGCCACACTTCCTGGGAACAGACATCGCGAGTGTGACTGAGGCCAGGTACCATGGAGAGGGTGGAAGGGAGCAAGGGAGGCTTGTGGGGGGTTAGAACTGTTCTCCAGACCTTTGCCATCTGGAGTGTGCTCTTTTTATGGATTAAAGTTGGCAGCCTGTTGCAGATCTCCCTGAGTTGTTGCAGTTTTGCCTTGTGTGGCTGGGCTACAACCCAACTGGTCACTGGACTACACAGCATATCTTGCTCCTCATCTCCCTGGGATTGTTAGGGTCTGGTGGCCTTTTGAAATTGGTTGCTATGAGCAAGTGGGCAGTGGGCACAGGATGCTGTGGCACACTTCAGTTGTTCCTGTACCATGGCATATCCTTTGCTTATCACTGGTAAGGGCTGAAGACTTTCCTCCGTAGCAATATAATGATGTTGCTAAGGGATGCCCAGGCTCTGATGGGTAATTTTTTCAAAGGCTGCCTTGCAATCTTTTATAGACCCCAATCTACTGTTGTCTGTAGTCTTTCTCCTCCCTCAATCTTGTGCATTCTGTTGTCTTGTTTTCCTTGCTCCAGTATCTTCTGCCTTGGCTCTCTGTTTCTCACCTTCTGAGCTGGGTAATGTGATTTCCATACAGTTCTGTCTGCCAGCTTGCAGAGGCTTATGCTAGAGAAAATGCTTCATGTGTTGCTGTTTGCCAGTCCTGGTTGGAGGCTTTCCCAATCTTCTTCTGTTGCCCCCTTTCACTTCTGTCACTAGTGGGGAAAGAAATCCAAAGGGGTATGAATCTACCAGCCATCATTCCACTGGATATCTGGAGTTCCCATGTCTACAGATACATACTCTTTTTTTGGGTTGGTGGTTTTTGTTTTGTTTTGTTTTTCATGTGTCAACAGGTTTTCTCTAAACTTTTCTTGGGAACTTGAGGTAAAGGTTCAAACAGTGCACTGTGTAGTCCCCCTCCAGAAGATCAGTGGGAGATAATGATATTCCAGTAAGGGAACTGGAGAAGGAACTCTCTCAATTTAAAATGTTACCAGTTTCTGGTAGTGCTAGAGTCAAGCAATTGAATACATGGACCCTTTAAAAATACTCTCTGCTGCTGTCATGCATCAGAGCAGAAATATCCATGTGATTCTTAAACATGCATTGGTAGTGCTGATTACAATCTTAACAACAATTTTTTAAAAAAAATTATTTCCAAAGAAGCTTGAAAACACAGGACTCCTTATATTCCCATGCATGCCAGAGTCTCTCTGTGGGTTTCCAGTTGCCGGCAATGAACTGCCCACAACTGTATCAATGACTTGATTTTTCCATAGGATCTGGGCTGCACTCTTCTAGCCCTCAAAGCTGTGCACTTGCAGAAGCAGGGCTCCAACTATCTGGTGTGCTACATGCACTTTGGCCCTCATTCTGGCATCTCCATCAGTCCTTTTAAATTACCTGCTCTCAACACCCTAGCACTCTGGCTATAATTACCTTATTCGATATCATTAACATCATTGTGGGATGGCTGTGTTCACCTCAGGTCAAGAGAGAAGCTCCTTCTTCACGTGCATGGCAGCAGGATTTAACAGAGGACCCTTGTAGAGGGGATACAGGGTTCACATGGTGTGATCTTTGTCTAACCTGGGGAAAGAAGTGTTTTCTTGTTCTGCAGAATTCCTGTTTTTAAGTTTGCATCAGAGAGCTTGCCTATCTTGAAAGGACTGTATCCATCTGCAGTTGCCCATTTCATGAGCTCCTGTGAGCAGCACCAAGCTGGCCTGTGTGTGGGGCAGGGGTGGAAGGGAAGCATGTCAGACAAGTGGCCGCTGAAATGAATCATTCCTTTGTCCCTTGTGCTGGTGTGCCCCTGTCTTTTGAGTACAGTACCTACTCTTCTGCTTGGTCCCACAAAGGAGCAGTTCCTGCAATTGGTAAACAAAATATAGTACCCACCAAAAGATGATCCTCCCCCTCCCCTTTGTTTTGAGATTATTTGACTTGGATTTTACCACCTAGATACGTTAAGGGTAAATGATGGTGATCCACAGTGATGATCAGGTGTCCTGTTTGGTCCTTCTTCAGAGAAGGTCAGTCGCCTGTCTGTGGTGGGACTCCGAGTTGGATGGCAAGGAGGATGACTTTTGCCATGGGACTTTCAGGATTCTTTTGGGACTCTGGTTGTTCAAGAGACAGGTCTTCCCAGCCAGCTACTCTGTCTGCCTATAAATGCCACAGTCTATTGTTCACCTTGCCAGTGCCCTGGGGGAGAATCTGAGCTCTCATGCTTCACATCCTTGCTCGGACTCCAAGAGAGCGCAAGTTAACCAGGCTGTTGTTCTCTCTCTGTGCAGTCGTCTTTTCTCTGGTATGGCTGATGCGAAGTATCCAGACACGATTGCCTTGACCTTTGACCCCACCAACCAGTGGCTTTCCTGTGTATACAATGACCACAGCCTGTATGTGTGGGATGTCAAAGACCCGAAGAAAGTGGGCAAGGTGTACTCTGCTTTGTACCACTCTTCCTGCGTGTGGAATATTGAGGTATGTTGTCTGCAGACACAAGTTCTGGATTGTGAGTTGCAGCTGAGGAAGTCATCCGAAGAGCTGCCAAATTTGAATGCAGGCACTTGCTGCAGAGAGAAAGAATTGACTCAGATTTCCTCCTGTGGATAGTGTGGTTGCTACGGGGCTTGAGTTGGAGCTGGAAACAGTTCTTTGGCTGCACTGCAACGGCTGACCAAATGCATTAGATGCAGTGTGTTGCTGGGAAAGAATATCTCACCATTGAAAGGTGAGAGGTGGGAAAAGGAGCAGAACTGGACAAAGCTGAATGCAGGGGCTCCTTTCACAAAATGTACAAGAGTTTACTGCTGACCTCAAAAAAATTGTTTGAGGTCTGTGGTGAGCAAGTGCTCCAAAGTCAAAGGAGTGAAACAAGTGATAAGATCTCAACTCTGATCCTTCTTAACCTATTTAGCAGGACATCCAGAATTAGCCTCTCAAGTGGCTGTCACCTTCCAGTCTGTCTAGTTGGCTTTCCCTCAGAGGGACAGAGGGAAAGAAAGGAGGTGTAGGAAACAATGTAATTGCTAGTATGTTGAAATATGTCCAACAGTGGTCAAGAGGGAAGTGGAAAGAAAGTGGGAAGAGGTTTAGGACTCTGCTTGTTATTATTTATTAATTGTATCTCACTATTTCCTTCTGGATTATAAATTGACAGTAGTAGTTGAAAGTTGCAAACAGCAGTGCGAGGTTGTTGTTGCATGGTCGCTGTTGCGTGCTCTTTGAGACGTTCTCTTTGAACTATTAGAAACAAAGGATGCTGGCTTGTTGCACACTTCTTAAAGAAATGCTCTACATTCGGGGAAATGAGCATTTGTTTGAAGTGAATACAAAGCTCTGGTCTGCAAACAGGTTTTCATTAGGAGAACTGGCTGGCTCTCGCCTTTACAAAACAGAGAGCACAGCCCTTTTATCTCATTTTGTTTTGAAACTTGCTACCAGCGTCTAGGATATCAGGTGCCAGGCAGTTGATTTTTACCTGCCCCTAGATGTATCCAGAGGTGAAGGACAACAATCAGTCATGCCTGCCCCCTGGTTCCTTCATCACCTGCTCCTCTGACAACACCATTCGTCTGTGGAACACCGAGAGCTCCAACATTCACGGCACAGCCCTGCACCGCAACATCCTCAGCAATGTAAGATTCTAGGTTTTGATCACCTCCTTGCCCTTGGGGTTGCTCTTCCTCATGCACAGGTATTCCCAAGTTAAGGCCCAAAGTTCTCTGGATCTCTAAGTCAAACAAGCTTCTCTGTAAAGAGAGCACAAGCCTGGTAAAATCTATGAACCTGAAGAAACATGAAGGGAGTATCAGGTGGAAAGACAGGGAGTATCAGGTGGAAAGACAGGGAGTATCAGGTGGAAAGACAGTTTGTCTGAAATGGTCCTGGGGCTATTGCTTTTTCCATAAACCACCCAAGGATTTGCCAAACTTAGTCTCTTCCAAAATGGCTCATACCGTATGCTTCAGGAGAGCTGGTTCTCTTTTTCTCCATCTCTCTAATGTGTAACCACTTTAAGATTTGTTTAGAAAAGGTACATTAAATGAGGCAGAGGTTTGGGAGAATTGACTGAGAAACAGTTTACACTCACTTCATCTATATAAGAGGGAGGATACTCATACAGAACAATGATTACATATGGATATTTGCTTCCGTTCTCAGTTGTGTTGGAAGATCCATGGGCAAAGCAGCCCTGACCTGCCTGTTCTCAGCTATCTGCTCATGGTGGAATAAGCTCCTGCTTTTTCTGCCAGTTCTCAAAAGGCATGGGTTGACTTGGATAATCCCTAGAAGTCTTCCAGATTCCTGCTGTGTCCCCTGCTACACTGTAATCACAAATCCCAGAGCTTGTCTGTTGTGTGAGAAATGTTGTTAGTTTCTAGTTTGACGGGGAATCTTTTGTAAAGGGTGATGGTGGGACACAACTGTGAAACTTTCATCCTACAATATGAAGGGGCTGAGTGCTTGCTCCTAGCTAAAAGTACCTACCGATTACAGCATTACTGCCAATGAAGTGTATGTGTTGGCCAGGAGCCCAGTTTCTAAGGCAGATGCTTCACTTTAATATTTTGTAAACAGTTAATATTCCCGGGTATATTGTATCCCCAGGACTTGATGAAAATCATCTATGTAGATGACAACACTCAGGTACTTCTGGACACTGATTACAACTCAGCAGGAAGTGCAGACAAAGCTGATGCACAAGTGATGGATACGAAGGTGGGGATACGCACTGTGTGTGTGAGTCCCAGTGGGGAGCACCTGGCCTCAGGGGACAGGATAGGCACTCTCAGGTAATCACATAGAGCTTCCTGTGCAGACTGCAGGCTGCGCAGGCATCACAATCAAAACCAGGTCTTGCAAATTTTATTAAGCATACTGAAATCAGCCATGTTGTGTCTTTAGGATATATGAGTTGCAGTCTCTGAGGGAAATGCTGAAGGTGGAAGCCCATGACTCTGAGATCCTATGTCTGGAGTACTCCAAACCTGACACAGGTAAATGCAATTGAGCGTCTTCCCTTTTGCATATGAATGTAGTAGTGTTGAATAAGTGAGAATGTCCAGCCATGGTATGTCAGAACTTTCAGTGGTGAGCTACTTCTGGATTTCAGAGCAGACTTGTAGCATTGGGCCAGTTGAGCTAGACTTCAAAAAAGGCTTCTTTCTCATACTTTTCCTTGCAATATAGTAGGTTGATATTGCAACTTGTTCTATCTGTTGTTACAGTGTGAAATCCAGGGGCCTTCCTTTGTGTCCATCCATGCAGTTAGCTACAGTATAATGTTTTGTCCTCAAGATGACTTGAGAAGCTGTTTTAAAATAGTGACTGGAAGAGCGAATGACTTTTTAGTAATGGTCTTGCACTCCTTTTAACTTTCTGACAGGCTTAAAGCTCTTAGCCTCTGCCAGTCGGGATAGATTGATTCATGTCTTGGATGCTGGAAAGGACTACAGCCTGCAGCAGACTCTGGATGAGCATTCTTCTTCCATCACTGCTGTGAAGTTTGCAGGTAGAGAATCACGGCCTCCCTCCAAAGCTGGATTTGAGCACTGCTGTTGTTCCGTTGTAGCCGTAAAGTAATTTTAAGTACTTAAACCCTGGGTTAGGCCAGGCTGAAGCTGCAGCTGCTTTTTTGTCATCTTCTGTAGCCGCAGTCCTAACAGAAGGTGATGTATGATGATACTTGCCTTCTTTTCCCTTTTGTTTTTTTTCTCCTCTCCTTCCTCCCCACTCAAAAACACCCTCCTGATTGAAGTCCTCAGCATTTCTTTGGAAAGCTGTTTTCTGTAATGATTTACACCCTTTAACTGATGTTAGGTGGCTACACGCTGTTCTTTGTGAGGAGAACTGTGGAACAGTCATCCTCCAAAAAAATACCCAAACCCACAAAAACCATTTTTGGATTAAATAGTCACAAGTAAATTTGTCATTGCAAACCAGCATAAGACTTTGCATTTATGATAACAGAGCACATTGCATCCCCAGCACTCAGTTACTACTGATGGTCAGACATCAGTGTGTTGTATTGTGCTATTGTTGGGGAACAGCATGAGTTGGCTACTCTGCCAGGGGAAGCCAGTAGCCAAGGGTGGCAGGAAGGCAGGCAAAGGTAGTGGCCTAACTGGCAATGGGAAAGTCCCACAGTACTTGAACAAAGTGAAACAGATGAAGTCCAGTGACAGTAATTAGATCCAGCCAGTAGTCCAGATCACCAGACAAATCCATAGTGATAAGACAGGTCAGGAATTCATGGTCAGGATCAGTCTGGAGACAGTGAGCAGGGTCAGCCGCATTTCAGTGCCTGCCAGGCAAGCCCTTAGCAGCAAGGCAGGTTCAAGTTCAAATCAGGAAGCTGAGTCTATGGGTCAGGTCAGGATTCAGTTCAGTAGGGTATGTGGCCAGGCACAGGTGTGGCTGCAGCGCTGCTGCTGCTGTTGCAGTGTAGCTCAGCTGGGGTTCAATGATGAGAACCTCAGCTTGAAAGTAGCTCTCAAGTGAAGGGACCTTGCGGAAGCTTCATAGCAGAGGCTCCCTGAAGCTGTTGTGAGGCTTTTTCAAGGTTTTCCTCAAGGAGCTCCAAGGCAGGCAAAATTTTCTGTGACCGGTCTGTCTTACCAGTGAGCTGGCCTTTAATGCAGCCAGCTAAACTCCTAGGAGATGAGGGAACTGCACTCAAGGCTTGGCGGTGAAGGCCTTTGTGCTAGTCTGTGAGCTAAGTGCAGTTGTGCTCTAAGTGGGTGCAGTTCAAGTGGACTTGTGTGATACTGGATCCTTTTTCATTATGTGGAATTTTATCAGGTGTTGCTTTGCTGAAGGAGCAGATGGGTTACAAAAGAGGGCTAAGAGAAGAAGGGAAGCCTGACCCTGCAGTAAGAAAGGGCAGCAAGAAATACGTGACTGACTTTGAGGACTGAAAAGTGCCTATTGCCTGTTTTTAGCTCATACTGAGTGTGAACTTGTCATATTGCCAGAGTGCTGTGGCACATAGAGAATAAGCATATGAGCATACTGTTGAGGGAGAAGACAGAATTACATCCTAATCTGTTGTGTAAAGCCTCCATATTAAGGCCTCATGCACTCTGAGCATTAACAAATGCTGTCCCTGAGAAGGGGCTTCTGTTTTGCTGCAGCATCCTGCTGCTTAGGTAGGAGTCAGTCTTAGCTAATCAGGACTGGAATAGATGAGCAGTGGTATAAATTGAAACATTTCCTCCACCTTGTATCTTTGTGTTTATCTTTTGATCGGCTCCTGCCTTTTTGTTCCAGCCAACGATGGGAAAGTGCGAATGATAAGCTGTGGGGCAGACAAGAGCATCTATTTCCGCACTGCGCAGAAGGTAACCTTATTACAGCTTTTTGTGCAATTTTTTTAATAATCTCTCCACAAAGGAACTACTTTAAAGAGTGATATTAGAGTTTCTGTATGAGCTTGTTGCTATTTCAGCCTTGGTGTCTCCCACTGACTCAGTGCAAGAGATTACATTTGGAGAAGTAGTTCTGTGAAGCATGCAGCTGCTCCCAGCCTGACCTCTCTCAGCAAGATGCAAAGTAGAGAACTGTGTAGGATATCTGCTTTTTTTTTGCTGCCAGGGCTATTGTGAGGAGTGGTGAAAGAATATGGGCTGGAGGGGAGTTCATTGTGCCTCCAGTCCCAGCTGCTCCCAGCAGACCTGATTAGTGGGAAGGGATTGTTTGTGCTGGCTGTGTGAGAAGACTCATCTATATTTAGAAGTTTTTAGTAATGGGTTAACTACTTGATTTTGACACAGTCTTTACCCACATGCTTAGACAGGAGAAGGGGTTCAGTTTACACGAACACATCACATTGTTAGGAAGACCACTCTGTATGACATGGATGTGGACCCCAGCTGGAAATATGCAGCCATTGGATGCCAGGATCGTAACATCAGGTTAGTTTACTTCTTGTCTCGAAAATATTTTTGCAGTAATAAATGAGTTGGCCAAGGCAGCCCCATCTCCGTCATTGTTCCTCTAGGTTCTTTGACACAGCATTTTCAGACAGATCCGAGGCTTCACCTAACATTCTGTAAGGTTGAACTCTGCCTTTCCCCTTGCTGATGAAAGCTGTGGATATATGCAAATGCCCATGGGACTCTCGGCTTCTTGCTGGGTTGCTCTGCAGAGCAAAGCCTTTCTATTGGGAGAGCAAGTGTGCCTTCCTTCATACATCATTGAGCTGTGGGGCAAGAACTTTTGTGCTGTGGTAATTTTTGCTTTTAAAGGTATGTCTAGTGAGAAGCTGTGAGGTCCTGTGGAATATCTGGGACTGTAGGAAGCTAAAACTGAGCTAGGTGTGACTGTCTTCGGACAAGTGGAATACATTCTCTGCTCCCTTTTTATCCATTTCTTCAATCTGTTTGCTTGTACCTTCAAAGCAAAGGAGACACTCTATAGTTGTATGTCTCCTCTTGTTGTATCTGGGTGAGAGGCCAAGAGTTTTTGGTCATAGCTAAATACCACTACTGAATATAATTTGGTTTTGTACTCTAATGTAAATAAAGGGTCTTGCTCTCTTAACCCTTTCCTTTAGTATGAAGAAGCCACAGGTATTTTCATAGCAAGGAGGACTGACTGAAGCTTATTAAGAGCCATTCCTGCAACATAACCATTGGCCATTACAAGGCATGGCAATTTGATCTCCTTCAGTGCCATGATGCTATACTTTGTTTTGATTATTGGCTTGAGAATCGAGCCTCAATTTTAATTCAAATAATCTGCTTGATATTATATCATCCAGTCTTGGGCCTCTACATTACTTTCGAGGTTCTTGAACTATTTAAATGATTGGTGGTTATAGTTCATAGAGGTCATTTCTCCACTTCCTGTGGCTTGGCCCTGCTCCTTGTATCTCATGTGGAATGAGGAACAGAAAGAGAAAAGGATCCTGGTGACAAGATCCACAGTGCAGTACCTGGGCAAAATGAGCAATGTTGTCTTATGTTATCCCCCTCAGGGTTTTCAACATAAGCAGTGGGAAGCAGAAGAAGCTTTACAAAGGATCCCAAGGTGAAGATGGAACCCTAATCAAAGTAAGTTGTTTCTTTCTTTCTTCCCTTTTCCTTTTTCCCAGCTCTTCTGAATGCAGCTCAGGGCTAAGAAAATGAAATAAAAATCTGAACACAGTAAGTTTAAAAAAAAACTTTTTTTTTTTGCTTGCTCCATCTCTGTACTTTGTCCCTTATTCTCCTGCTGCTTTCTCCTACCTCCATCCTTAAGGGCTGGTAAAGTTTTTGGGTTCCATCAGGCTAAACCAGGAAAAGATTCAATGAATGATGAAGTTGATATATAGCTTCTCTCTCTGTCCTATTTCTGAAGTGAGGCACAGGCCCATGTTGTAAAAGCAAGTAGAACTGCACCAATATCTGTCAGGAGATGATTTAGTCCGTTACTTTAATCCTTTACTTTCTTCTTTAAAGAGCTCATTCTGGCTTTTTTTGACTACTTTTGTTAGACTTTTTAAGGTGGAGCTGCCTGTTGATCAGCGTTTGAGAAATTTGTGGTTTCCAGAGGGCAAATACAGGTGAAACTCTTTAAGAGTTGGTGAAATTAAGTAGCATCTGCCCTGAAAAGCCCATATTCTTTGTGTCTTGGAGTGCTGGACAACCCTGGTAGTGCTTAGAGAGAGTCTGTTCACGTTTTCCACCTGCTGAGTGCATCTAGGCCTTGGGGTAGGTTAGCATGCCTGCTTCTGCCACTTCCCTGGGTTTCCCCTGGTAAACCAGGTGCATTCAAGATTCAGTGTTAAGAGCTGATGACAGCACATTGGGATGTGGAAGAATTGCATTCTTGTCTTCAAAGAGGGAAGACCAATTGATACAACCAAAATATCTCTCAAGTTACCAGACAAGCTTCTTCAATTGCATTTGTTTTCAGTAATAATTTTTCTACTTTTTAAACGAAATATTCCTCTTCAGCTGCACAGGCCAGCAGTATGATTATTAAGGGCTGGGAGGCGTGTCCTATGAGGAGCAGCGGAGGGCTTTGGGCTTGTCTAGTTTGGAGAAAAGGAGGCTGAGAGGCAACCTCATTGCTCTCTACAGCTTCCTGAGGAGGGGAAGTGGAGAGGGAGGTGCTGAGCTCTTCTCCCTGCTATCCAGTGATAGGACATGTGGGAACAGTTCAGAGCTGCGCCAGGGGAGGTTTAGACTGGACATTAGGAAGCATTTCTTTACCGAGAGGGTGGCCAAACCCTGGAACAGGCTTCCTAGAGAGGTGGTCGATGCCCCAAGCCTGTCAGTGTTTAAGGGGCATTTGGACAATGCCCTTAATACCATGCTTTAACTTTTGGTCAGCCCTGAACTGGTCAGGCAATTGGACTAGACTATTGTTGTAGGTCCCTTCCAACTGAAATAGTCTAGTCTATTACTGATATGTTGAAATAACTGGGTAAAAAGGGAGAGGAAAGCAAAGAGCTTTGTTCAGTGTCACCTCTTCTGTTTTACAGAGAAAGATATGTTCTCTTTCTCTTTGCCTATTATGATTCTTACAGTTTTTTATAAGCCAGAGTAATGAAAATGAAAAATTGCTGGTAAGCTCAGGTGCTTGATTATATCTTTCTCAGACCACAAACCATGAAATGTTCCTGGGATCTGGATTTTTCATTTTTAATATCCTTTATGTTTTGGGTTTTTTTTTTTTATGTGTGGTTCAAGTGGGGAATCTCAATTATTTTTAATGTTGCTTTGTTCATTTTTAGGACAATTATGTAACCAAGAGATTATGATTGTCTCTAGAATTTAAACTGTCTTGGCATGTCGTTCTGAGATCATAACATTCATTGCAGTTTAACAAGTAGAACCCCAACAGTGACATTGGAAGCAAAAGATACAGCAACAAAATAAATATACCCCCAAAAAGTTATCATTATTTAAATACCATGTCTCCCTCAAACCCCAGACATTTTCAGTCTCAGTTCCTTAAAGTTCTAGAAAAGACAAAACAGGACATTTGGTGACAGCAGCTGTATTTGGTGTGTAGTGCTGCCTTAAACCTAGAGGCATTTGGAGGGAGTTTTATATTTGATCCAAATAAAGGAACAAAAGGGTGTATATGAAAAAGAAAAAAAAAAACCAAACCCCCAAACCAGGAGTAGCAAATGCTGGAGATTTGACAGCGTCATTATCAAAGATAATTTCTCAGCAGTGTTGAGTTCTTTTTTGGTTTCTCTCCTCAAGATTGGAGTCTTAATATTTCACTTCACTGTATCAGTTCTGATTATTTTTGGGGGTGCGTGAGAGGGGGAGGTTGGCATGTGTGTATGGTTTTTTGTTTGTTTTGTTTTGATCTTAAAATAGAAGAAAGTAAGACCCCAGTGGTTAAAAAGAGGTAGGAGAGGTATAAGTCTGTCCAATGGTGGTGGTGCATTCACACTCATGAAGGCATTTAATGTAAGCATCTTTAGTCTCTGATTAGGTTGGAGATTAGTTTTAACAGTTTAGTCAGGTTGGAGATTTGTCCCAGGGTGCTAGATAGCCTGGTACTCATTTGGAGTCCTGTAGGAGCTACTTGCATTTTATTCTATTAACTACTATGAGTGTCGTGGGTATTCTGGACCGTTTTCATGCAGTCTGAAGGCACTTTCTCACCATGTCTTTCCACCTCTTATCTCCTAAACCAGGTGCAAACGGATCCCTCTGGTCTTTATATTGCAACCAGTTGTTCTGACAAGAACCTCTCCATCTTCGATTTCTATTCTGGTGAATGTGTTGCAACCATGTATGGACATTCAGGTAAGGGATGTAAACTTTTGGAAAAGCATTTTTTCTGCTGATGATTATATAGTAGGGTCTGATGCTTGTCAGAGCTTTCTGAAGGTTCTTTCCCACCAAAGTTTACCGAATAGGTATTTTGGAGTAGGTTACAGTTGGATGAAGTTGTCATAGCTTATTTCATTGCAGTTTCAACTTTTTTCAGACTGCATTTTGCATTACAAAACACAAGCACGCACACACCTGTCAGGCCATGTAATTGTTTATGCGGGTTTTCTAATAGCCTATAGGTTAGCCTGTGTTTTTTCAGTGTGTATTAAGTTTCATTATGATATACCCTCAGCTCCTACCATGGAGGGTCTCTTCTGTTACAGGCAAAAAGAGACTTCAGTCTTCATGCTCATTTTTGCTGTGGGCTACCCTTTCCATGTCAAGCCTAGATTCTTTGTTAAATGGTTATGGTAGTGGAGGCATCTTGATCTGTGAAGTATGTTGGCGTTAATCAGAATTTGAGTTACTGAGCACAGCTAGGCTATTTGGCTAATGATCTCTTCTGCCCATTGGAATAATTCAGGAAAGGTTTTTTTTTCCTTGTGCTTTATTTCACACAGAGATTGTAACCGGGATGAAATTCAGTAATGACTGCAAACATCTGATCTCTGTTTCTGGTGACAGGTAAGAGGGGTTTGCTTGTCTGTGATATCAGCTCATGCCATCTCACACTGGATTTAATGTGTGTCCTGAAGGAAGGTACAATTTTTTTTTAAAATGAGGGATGTTTTATGAATTATAAATAAGCCTCAGAGCTTTCTGAATCCTAAATGCATGCTGTTGGCAAAGCTGACAGAGCTTATATTATCCTTCCATGGAATGAGACGCCCATGTGAATTACTTCCCTTGTGGTTTTCTGAGGGTAGGTACTTTTCTCCGCTGGAAAGGAGACAGGGATGTGGCTTGTTGCCTTACCAGCTTACAGGTCTGTAATGTAAGGCAGCTTTTGATGTTCTGACCAGTGGTGCCAAAACTTTGTCTTACAGTACTTCTGCTGGTGAGGTTTCACCAGGTGAATGAGCCTGTCTAGCAGCAAGAGGGACAGGTCTATCCCTGCTCTTTGCTCCTGTCCATACAGTCCTCTTCCCCACTCCTCTAAATCAGCTGTGGTGCGCTGACCCCTCATTAAGCTGATTCAGGTCACTACATCAGCACCTCCCCAGCTGAGTTTTCTGCTGATTTAGTGAGCTAAATCAGCTCACTAAAAGTTTAAATAATCACCAGACTGAGCCCAAGGGGAAAAGGAGAATATATGCCTAATATGGTGATTGTAGAGGTGAGTGGACCCACTTGTGGAATCAGTGAATGCTTAAATCAGCTGAACTGAATAAAATTTTTCCTTTGAGGAAGATGGTCCCTGGGGTGTTATTTCAAGGCCACAGAAACACAGATTCTCTCTCTTTCTTTCTCTTTTCTATTAATAAAACACAATTGAACCAGGAAAAGAATCTTAGTGTGCCTGTTGTTACAAAACACACAATATATCACCTTAAATCACATCAGTTGGTTATTTCTGTCTGTCAGTAAAAAGTAAATAATTTAGTTTTCCTCTTTCTTTACCATTCGTGTGTAAATAGATTAGGGGAAAAGTTGCAGAAGAGAGAGTCCTTTTGTTGTGGATTTCTGATAAATTCCAGGAACATGGAACATTTGAGGTCCCCAGTGATACTCATAATTCAGTGCAATGTTCCCTTGTTGACCATTACCATGAGGGAAAGGGTAATCTTCTTCACTAAGGGTGTGGAGGACGTGGATGAGAAGTGAGGAAAGGATTCATGAAGAACTTTGCTGTAAGGAGATGAGAAAGCGTGTTTTTCAAAGGAGAACAGGGAAAGTAGTCTGTTCACACACAGCAGCATGTGCAAAGAATAAAACTGAGAATAGAAAGAAAAATAGTGATGTAGAAGGGCACAAGGACTGGGAGACCCATGTGAGAAAAGTACTGCAAGAGGAAAACAAGGCAGCAAAAGGTGTAGGTGGAAGTATGCTTCTGTAGAGCTTTGAGTTGAATGCTAATGCATTTTCAAGTTCATACTGTTTGCTGCTTATCTCTAGGTTTGATAGCTGTGGGGGTGGGATAAATGAACAAGCTAGATTTGCTTTCTGAAGTTTGTTTCCTGCTTTTCAGTATTTTTCTCAGCAGCAGATTATGGTTGTAGTTACATTTGAGGGAGCTGCTGCTTGAGGGGAAGCAGCTGGCTGCCCTGGGTTGCCATAGTTCCCAGATGTAGTGCCTCACCACTTTCTCCTGGCTGAAAATCTGGGGTGAGAGGATGACAGTGTGTTCACTGTTGATGGGAAGTGTCTGTGTGTGACTTTAGTGGCTGGGAGTGACACTCCTGAGCTTTGTCACAAAAGTGGCAAGAAAAGAATTTTTAGTTTTTCATTAAAATCGCCACAGGCTGCAAAGTGGGGTTTCTGTTGTCTTTTTGTGTGGTAGGGAAATAAAAACCTTTTTTAATGTCTTCTCATGAGAGGAAAAAGATGGAGAAGATGCAGGCATTCAGGATCCTGGTGCTTTTGGCATTTGCCTCAGGTCAGAGACACCAAAGTTCATGGTTATTGTTCAAAATGGCAGACTAGCAAGGAAGAGGGGAAAGCCCCTCATTGAAAACTCCTTCATGAATTGGAGTACCCATAAGTATGGTGGCACTGATGTGTCTTGAAGAACTGGATTAAATCCTTTTTGGATTCCAAAGTAGGGTGCAGGATTCTATAAGTGATAGCAAGAGCACCACCTCTATTTCTACAGCAGTGTAAGTATACCAGCTAGACAGGAAGGATGGGTGAGATGAAAAGAATTAGTTAGCACTGAGGTTAAATTTCAAAGAAAATGCTGGTGATTTTACTTTCTAGTAGCTGAAGATGAGATACAGTATTCGCACGAGGAATATTCTGAGTGATGAGGAATTTTTTTTTTTAAGCCAGATTTCTGAGGAAAATGAGACCACACTCTTTGTTTCCCTCTCTCAAATGCTTTTGAATCCATTGACCAAATTCCTTAGAAGTTTCTAGGAGGGGGTTCAAGTAAAATATTATGAGCACCCTGACTGCAAAAAGTACTGCCACATAAGCTTAACGGTTATTATACCATGGAGACTCCATGGGATGGCAGGCATTAGGAAGGCCTTGCCCATAGGAGTAGTCGCAATCAGAGACTGAGGCTCAGCCACTGTTAAAGGATGCAGATGACATATGTAGGCTCCACTTATCCTCCTTACCGTGGAGGGACTTGTTTATGGCATTTTCTTTAGCAGCTGGTCAGATAGTCAAATAAAGGTATAGGATCAGAGATGAGTCTGTGCAAATACCTCTGCAGTTGCTCTCGCCCACAGAGAGTCTTTGCCAAGCAGGTTTTACCCATTTGTTACAAGGCTTCTGACAGGACTTGAGTTTCTGTGGAGCTGTTTCTGCGTGTGTGTCTCCCCGCCACAGAAGGGCTCTTGCTTGTCTCTGCAGTGGGAATTGATAATATCAATAAACTGAATGGAGACTTGACCCCAGCCTCACCTTTCCCTCTTTCAGCTGTATCTTTATCTGGCGTCTGAGCTCTGAGATGACGATCAACATGCGGCAGCGACTGTCTGACATGAAGCAGAGAGGGAAGCAGGCAGAAAAGTCTCCTCCACACAAGACAGCTGGACTCATGAGGTGAGCAGAGTAGACTGAGAAGAGGTGGCTGGCTTTGTAGGGTTTAATGTGAAAAGTGTGGCACTGGGAGACAACTGTAATGTTTCTGCTGTCTTCACTGATAGCGTCTTCCAAAAGCTCTCTTACTTTCCTGTTGGATTTGTTATGGTATTTTGTGCCCTCTTTCTTTTGATATAGAAGCCTGACTGTGATTTTCCAGACAAACTAGCTTAGTGTTGCTTCACTGATTGCAATGTGTATGCAATGCCCCTTCTGTCTTAATTTAGTTTAATGATGTGGTCAGAAACTTTAATAAGCAGTTTACCTAGCAACACTAAGGCTGGTACGCAGCATCCCACCAGGGAAGCCTTGTTCCTTCATGAATAAAGTTGTCTGAATCTAGGCTAAATGCGATTTAATGGCTGTTTTCTGCAGTGTCAGTACTGAATTATACCTATGAGCTGTATGAGTTTGCCATATTGATCATAATGCTGAAACAGTCCTTATAGTTGTGCTGTTTATTTGTTAACTATTTTCTGGAGGCTTTGAAAAAGGTCACCTAAAAATAATTGTAGTATAAATAATAAATATAAAAATAATTTCCATGGGAAAAGTTCTTGGCAGCTGAATCATTTTATTTTTTACTTGGTAAACAACGTATCTAAAAACAAACTACCACAGCCTACAGGCTGAATAGATCTAAATTTATCTGGTGACCTTTCTTTAAAAAGTGGTGCTTAAACAAACACAGACCCTGTTTTTAAACAGAACAAGAGTGACAGGGGATTATGGATTTTTAGTGTAATATATTTGGTTTCTCTGTAGTTAGTAAGTAGCTGAGACTAATTTGACTGTAAGCAATGCAGGAGAGAGTCCTGACTGAGCTGATATGGGATCAAAGTGGAGAAAAAAGAATAAACACAGATTTTTGATGCCATGTCCCACAATTTTGCTCTTTCAAATAACTACAAATGAGTTCTGGATGTAAAAGTTCCAAAACATTGGAGGACTTGCTGCACTGGTTGTTGTGTTGAGTATCACAAAGACCTTCCCACTCCCTTTGGGAGCAAGTAATGTTGAAACAAGTCTGTCTGCATAGTTTCATTTGGAAAAGTCTTGATCTGCTCATTCTTGAAACAAGTCTTGTCTAATAAATGCTTTTGGTAATGATGCTGGGAGAACTCAGGAAGCCTTTTTTCTAGCCAAAATTCTGAAGCTATCAAGCAATGTGCTTTTTATAGCAGACTCTCCATTATTCCAGCAGCTGCAGCCTTACCCTACCAAGGCTGAGCCTGTGACAGATAATCTCAGTCCTCTTCCGCATTAGGTGATACTTGTTTCCGTCACAGACGCTTGCTGAAGGGCGGTGTTAGTGCCACGCCAAGCCCAGAACTTTATTAAACTTGTTTGGTAACCTCTTTGCAAGTCTGGAATCTACATGTTTGGTCAGCTTTGAAAGCTTGTTTTCAGTTTTGATCAACCACTGTGGTCACTGGAGATCAGCAAACACATAACTCCAGAGCATTTTGGACTGGGACTGAATATGGAGGAAGAGCCTATTGGACCAGCATTACTGAGGTGGGAGAAGGAAAACTAATGAACTTGAGTAAGATTGTTTTTCTAGATGCCCTGTATCTGTTCTGGCTGTGTTTCCAAAGTCTGTGTAGGTCGGAGTGGAGAGTTGGGTTGTACCTTGTGGTGTAAAACTGTTGTCTCAAAAGGACTCACAGTAGTATAAAAAAGCTCCCCGATGGTGATATGTCATTCGTTCTAGTAGATTTTCTCTAGAACAGTATTGCTAGAATTTGGTGGGGCAAGTAATGCATTCTGCTAGTGCCATAGTATGAGTGTATGACAGGATAAATAATCAAAATAATCCTGGGGAAACAAAACTGACTTTAGGAGGCATTGGGGAGCTGAAGATTTCAAAATAGGGACAGTGCTATCTCTATCCAGCTGTGACTGGAAGGGCAGGGATTGGCCCAGGTGAATAACATCTGGAGTGTAAACACACAGAAGATGCCTTTCTGGGTCAAACCAGTGCTCCATGAAGCCCAGTATTCTGCCTGTGACAGTGGCAATGGAAGATACTATTTAGTCAGACACTGTGTGAGCCTTGCAGTATGAACCTTTGTGGTCCATTTGCCTCATGCTTAATTGTTCTATCAGGGATGCTAGGAGGTAGAACTCTACCTTTTCCCTTTAGTATTTGGTCACAGACCCATTGTCCACTGAATGCCTATAAATCCTTTTTGAATTTTGTAATATGTTCTGCCTCTGCAACCTCCTTTGGTGACAATTTCCCGGAGTTCACTGCTCTCTGTGGAAAGAAGGGCTTTTTTTGTCTCTGATAAACCACGCTCCTGCTACTTCTGTTGAAAGCTCCCTGCTTCTGAATATTGTGAGCTTTGGTGAACTATCATTCTGCATCCAGCTATCTGTAGTCCCCATGGTTTTGTAAACCTTTATCATAACCTCTCTCCATCCAAGCTTCTCTCCAAACCAAAGAATTGCAGCCTTTTCAGTCCCTCCAGAAACTTCTAGAAGGACTAAAGTTTCTCCTCTGAAGGATTTCTCTGACTCACCTTTATGGGACATTGGATTATTTTGGAACTAATCTGGCCTGTATGACCTACAGTTCTCCACTGTGCCCCTGAGAGCTTTTCAGTTCTGCCTCTGGTTGTGATAACTGCAGATGTGTGCTTTTCTCTCATCTGCTGAACATGAGGAGCTTTGTTTGTTTGGAATAATAGAACTCGTACTCAGCTGATATTGCTGGTACACTTTGAGTTTGAGGCATTTATATTTTCAGAGAGGGAACTATGTAAAGGCCTTTTAACAGGGTTTTGATTTTGATCTAAGCATGCATTTATTGTTTAGAAAAGCTTGTCTCAAATTTTTGGAAAGGAAGTTTTAAATTGATTTTACAGTGGAATAGTTGCAGGGCTTATAGTAATGTTTTAGCTGAGTATTTATATTTTTTATTTTAATTTTAAAAGTCACTTTTTCTGTGACTTTCATTGAAGCTCTAGTATAAATAGCAGGAGAAAGAAATGTTATCCAAATTAAGTTGTCTAAAACTTATATATGTATGCTGAAGAAGTACTATGTGCCATCAGATATATTTGGAAAGAAGAGCTCCTTATCAAATTCTTAGTAAGCCTTTAGTCCAGTCCAGGAGAGCTGTGTGGTTTCCAGGGCTCAGAATGGGGCAGGCTTTTGGTGCCAAATCAGAAGTGGTGCCTGGGTCTGTGCTGAACTACTGCAATTATAACATCAGGGAAACTGAAGTCAGCAGCACTGTGATCTTTCTGTGGGCAAAAGCAGGGTAACTTTCTTTTTAAAACCCTTATGCATTTGGGTGGGGGGCAGGGCAATCTACTAGTGATCCCTACCACATAGGATGTTACAGTTTCATAAATATGCCCCTAAAGCTGAGGGTTTAAGTAGCACAAGGTCAGAGTGGGAATGCTGACAAAATACCTCTTTAAATGGATAGCTGCCATTCTTGTCTCTTTTGTTTTAAGAAAAGAAAGAAGGGTTGCATTCAGGACGTGCAAAAGAATACAGAGTACCTAATATCAGATGTCTTAATACTAGAGCTACATAAAGACGTACGGCACTTTTAAGTCTATATATCTTCCTGAAGACTTTCTAACTGAAAGTCCTTCCCTGCCATTAATCCCATCCTGGCAGACGATTCAGAAACTAGGAGCTGAAGTGCAACTGGCTCTGCCCATCTGTACAGAGCAAGATCCAGGCATGGTGCTAGAATGGGACAGTACCTCAGCCAAGGAAGAAGACAAGAGTGAGGACAATTAAAATCCTCGCTCTGAGTCACATGTATCATGAGAATTGGATATGTCTGTACATGCTATTCTGGAATAGCTACTCTGAAACATTCATTCTGGTATAATGATGCTTTGTTGGGGTTTGGCTGAACCCACTCTCAGCAGGAATTCAGGAAAACCCAGAAGTCTTACTCCTTTGCTTTCAAAATGCTCTCGTGTGGTCCTTATTTGGAAGCAGCTCTCATGCTTGAAAATTTGCCCTGCATTACTCTGACTTCCATCTAAGCATGAACAAGAACTGAGGAAGAGTGTTGAAGGGATGTGCGCAACAGAGGGGCTTAGAATAAAATCCAAAGTACATAGAGGAAGGCAGAGAAAGAAAGGAGAAGTAGTGAAGTCTGAATTGAGGGATTAACTTGGGCAAGTACAACAGTTAAAACACTCAAGACCTTATAAACCTAAGTTTCATTTTCAGGGGTATCTCAATTTCAGTCAGTGGGCCTAAGGTCTTTGGAAAACCCCATTCAGTTATCTCCTTTCAAGTCACAGGACTGGGTTTGAAAAGCGTATTTGAGTTGTAAAAAGGAGAATGCGGAAGGGGGGCATGAATTTTTGCTGGGATAATGCAAGGTAACCTTACAATTGTATCAAACTCATGTGACTTCATAATTTGTTTGGTACTTCCTGTGAGGTATGAAAGGACTCCCATCTGACTTCCAAAATATGTTTGCCTTCTCTTACTCAGCCCCTTTGATGATATTGGAACATAACTTTTCCCCCCTTACTAATTTTGTCAGTCATCATCTGATGGACAGAGGCCATCTTTATTTGTAGCATAAAACACATTGATAGCAATCCTCCCTTCTCCATTCACACCAATGACAGTACATGCAGGAATTTAGCTAATATATAACCTTGCCTTGCCGTATCACTTCATCATAGTGAGGTATTCAACAAGGTAGATGTTAAAATGTCTAATAATCCAGCCCTTCTTCTTCAATAAACTCAACCAACCATGATGATTACAAGCAGAAGGATGCTATCAAAGTTACTGATACAAAGTTAATATTGCCTACCATATATAAATGTAATATACCTTGTAGTATGAAACATGGCATAACATCAAACATACCGTAGTGCTTGAACTTTGTTGGGATACCCCTGCTTAGACAGAAGAACCTGAAAGTGACAAGGTAGATGTGCAAGGAGACAGTCAAAAAGATGAAGAGATTGACAAATGTCAAAAGTAGATGAAGACAGTCAACATGAAACTGTTTCATTGGAGGAATCTGCAGACTACAGTTAGTTTCACTCTTCTTTTTGCCAGAACACCTCAAAGCTCATCTGAAAGGGTTGGGTGGTTCTTGCTCAGCCACTCCTAATAAAATGGAAATAAATGTTCTGCCACTATATGGGAAGAGAAAAGATTAAAATACCTTAGCTACTTCTTACCATGTTTCAATACTGCCTGCTATCTGTCAGCTGCAGGCAAAGCTGGTCCCTCTCCAGGCTGCTCTGTAATTGGTGGATGAGCTACTTTTATTTCATGAATAATGCTTGGCACTCAACACCCACTACTGATATCCTATAAATGTCACTAATGATGAGTTTGGCACTCTAGCTCAAGACTATGGAGTGGGCGCTACTCAAAGCTATTTGTTGGGGATTCTTCGTTTGTTCAATTATTGTCCAAAGTGGGTTAGGTCATTTGATTCTGTTGACTGAAGGGCTGAGGGGAGGAAGGAGAAGAGAAGAAGGAGTTTGATGTAAGTGTCCCTGATTGGTATTGGGGAATTCTATGCTGGGACTGCCTCTGAGGACTGTGTTGTCTGATGTACTTTGATTAAAGATCTGCCCAAAATATGTTTTACATTATTCCTTGTGCCTGAAGGCTAAAAGAGGCAGCACGGTGCTCTTACGGTGTGTGGGCTGTGCCTTCAGGATCTGTGTGGTGCAGTCCTTGATATGAACCTGTCTCTTATGTGATAATTTGCCATATACCCAATTGCCATCAAACAGGGAGTATTTCTGTGACATTTTTGATGTGTAAAACAGTTCTAGAGAGGAAATGCCTAAGGGTGGGGAAAATATTTGCCTTTTGAATATGCTCTACCATCTTGACCTTATCAATTGGTGGGGTCTGAAATGGAAGGCCAAGTTCCATTCCACTTGACTTTCTCAGACTTGTTTACTTCTGTTCTGATTTCTGTCATCCTTCCACATGTATGAGGCAATTGCTGTGGAAGGCTTTACACACCTTTGTGCAAGGTTTAACTTGCCCTTTTTCTCAGAGATGGGTTTTGCTAGAGCGAGGGCTGTTTGGGAGAGTTGAAGCAGCCTGCTGAGTGTGGATGGAGGTAAGGTGGAGAACTGCCTGGTGTAAGGATTGAAATGGTGGGCAATTCTCGAGATAGACCATAATAGTCCTTCCAATTCCTGCCCCTCAGGCACGAGTCCATCTCTGCCCTGTCCTCTGTGCCTGCACTCTCATCAGACAGCGACAAGGATGGTGAAGACGAAGGGAATGATGAAGATGAGTTACGTGGGCTGCAGTCTTTCCATATTCAGTCCAACTGCAACAGTGAGAGAGACTCAGGTATAAATGGGAGAGGAGCATGGGCAGAGATGGAGGAAAAATGATAGGAATGTGAAGTGGGGAGAAGATGACAGACACTGGCTTAGGCATAACAAGATATGGGCAGAAAGAGAAAGACCAAGACAGAAACAGATGGATCAACATCAATGGTAATGTGGAGTTGCCCATTCCTGCATCTGAAGAGGGGTACATTTCAGAGTTCTCTCATTAAAAATTCAGTTGTTAAATTGCTAGTTCCAACTGGCCAAACAAATTTTGAATTAATGTCCTGGGCTTGGGTCTACAAGCTATTAGATGTCCACAGAAGCCAAAAGAGATCTCACAGAGAATTCTAGAGATGTCTGATAAAACTTACAGTAGACATTATCATTACTAATTTGAGGTATTTTTACCACAGATGCTACAGTGTATTAGAGCAGGGTTTTTTCTCAAGCCATTGGTGGTGCACTGCACTGTGGCAAGTGTTCTGCAGTGGGTCTGCTGAGTCAGTGAAAAGCAGTGCATCTCCATTAAGATTTTGATACAACGATTTGGTAGTCTATGGGAAAGCAGGTGTTGGCAGTGGTCTGCAGGTTCAAAAGGTGTAGGAATGCTGCCTTTGAGGAAAGATGAGAGGTCTTTAAAAAGCTGGACTGTTGGTCAAGTATGTCAACTAGGTACATATCTTTTTCCCTTTCCAGATCCAGACCTTACCCTCTCAAGAAGCCTTTCCCATTGGGAAATGAGGAGGGTGAGTTACTAAACCTTCAAATTTTATTTCTTGTCCTAGGGAAACTGGAAAAGAAATTCCCATGGCGATTGAAAACTTCATTTGCACTGGTGGGAAAGGTGCAGCTGCAGTGGGAAACCGTTTAGAAGCCTCTCTGTGAAGAATGACTTGGGGATGGGAAAACAGAGCCTAGTTTAAGAGACAGTTTCACTTTTTAGTTCAGTATCTTTCCATCAGATGTTATGCTTTTGCCCCTTCATTTCTGGCCTGAATCTCATGTGGTGCTGAAGCTGACCATATACTTGGATCCATTTAAATGTTCAGTTATGCAAAAAGCAGCAACAAAAGTATCATCTTGACTTGATGCTTCGTGATTAAGGGAGGAATTTTAAGCTGTCTTACAACAAACAGCTTTGAGGCTTTTATGGAGATGGACATCTGTGTTTTCCTGTGGGTCTTGTGTTTTCTTTCCTATTTTTGCATCAGCTGAACTCAGTCCCTGTCTTTTTTTCAATTTCCTTCAGGCCAAAGAGATAGCAGCAATCCAGCGCTCAGAGGCACCAATGAGCAAGATGCCCCGGCAACGTGGGCGCTGGTCCCAGCCGACTAGCAACATAGAGATGACGGTGAAATCCATGCTTGACTTGCGTCAGTTGGAGTCTTTCTCTGTTTCCCGTTCTCCGAGTCGAGACTCGCTGTCTCAAAACAGCAATGGAGACGACAGAGAAGAGCAGGCGGATCTTGCTGTGCACATCAACAAAGTAAGGGCAGTACTACTTTGAGGAGGTGAATGTACTCTGAGTGCATCTGTCCTGCCTCTGTTTATTATTACATTTATTACTACCTGATGCCATTCTATATATCTTTAGAGGTGGCTCTAAATGCCTTTGAGAAACTTGTTTAGATAACTCTTTTTTAGATAGTACTCCTGCAATGCATGACTTTGCCATCTTATAGCAGAGTCCATATGGGATCAAGGTTTCTTTCCAATGACAGGCAAGACCTCATGTTTTCTTTTAGCTCTTTGATTATTTATGACAAAACCAAGCTGAAAAGCTGAGCTCAGAATTACAGATGTATACCTGATTACCTGGTTAGCTCACTCTGCTGGGGTGCAGTTTCTTGACTCCAGCCACTGAAATGTGGCTCGTATGATGCTCTTAGTTGTGGGCTGTGCTAGATTATTAAATTCTCTTTAATCTTTGTATCAATGGGCCACAGCAAGTAATGCGTGCTCATACCTCAGAAAGCTAATGCCTGTTTTCCAATAGCAGGCTGTCCTGGTGCCTAACTTGATTAGAGTTTTTCCTTCCTTTATAACCGTGTGACTGAGAGGAGAATCAGACTTGTTGTGTGCAGTAAATCAGTGTTTTTCAGCCGTGGACCACAGACTTCTCTAAACTGTGTCTGATCAGCCTGTAAAAGGTAATGTAAGAACCTGCTGCCACATGGCTTACACTCATGACGTGTGGTCATAGAGGGATAGGGAGTCCAGTACTTTACCAGAGAATTTTAGGGGATTGCAAACAGGAAACAAAATAGGAAACTACAGCAGTAGTCTGTCAGGTTCAGGAAATAAGAAACAGGAAAGACATAGGAGTGCTGTGTTTTCTAATCTCAGATTTCTCATCATATTCTGTGCAGTAATGCACGCTTCCTAGCTCTGCACAGCACTTGCTGTCTTAAGGAAAAACACTGGTAATACCTAGTTTTCTCTCTTTTTAAACCAGGTTGGCAGCTCAATACCTTCCCAAGATAGCCAGTCTTGTGTGCGACCCCAAGTGATTCGGCTTGTGTCTTGTGAAGAGGGGATTTTCTCACAGGAACTCGAACCTTCTGAGAGTGAAGAATGTGTAATCTACCCTGACCAAGATGAAATCCATCCCACAGACCCTAGCAGGTTAAAAATAAGCTCTCTGCTGTACATGGCTTAGACATTTCTGGTTTAGTTTGCTTGCAGCGTGTGTGGCAACTTGGATGAGTTGACGTACTGCCTGATTGATGTCAGGCATGTAGTTGAGAGTTTTATGCCAGTCTGATGCTAAAGGAATCTGAAACTAAGGTGGCACCATTAAAATAATCTTTCCTCTGAGGAAACTGCACATTAGCATCTTCCTCCAAGTTTTTTTCATTGAATAAACAACTTGGGAGCAGCCTACTTGCTTTTTCCCTTTTCTGGGTTGAAATAAGCAGGGAAAATTTGGAAGCTGGAAAACCAGCCAATGGTGATATATACATGGCAGTGAAATGCAGGAAATAGAATGGCTGGCATGAGATAGGTGGAATTGAAAAGGACACTGGAGACAGTGGAGACCTTTTTTCCTCCTCTGCTGTTTCTTCTGATTTGGTTTTACCTCACTTAATTTTCTGTTTCATTCTGTGCTCCATTTTTTTTTTCCTTTCCTGAATTTTATTCTTCCCTTCCCCTCTTAACCTGATACTAATAGCTGTTTAATTTCCTCTGTCTCCTCCTGCTCTGTTACAAAGAGTGGGCTGATAGCTTTAGACGGACTTTTATCCAAGAGTGCATGCCAGGATTTTACAGTTGAAGCTGCTAGATTTCCTCCAGTTTCTCTATATTTATACTTTTAATTTTATTATTATAACATTTGGACAGAGCAGACCCATGTGCTGCTCCATCATGAAAGAAAGGGAGGCCCTCTGGTGATGTTGGATACAGACCAGACACATCTCGAAGTATACAGAGTTTGCAGTCTGCCAGGGCTAATTGCCATTCAGTTTCATTGAGTGACTTCTGCGTCCTACCTTGCGTTGGAGTACATCTGAAACCAAAGTATTTCATAAAGTGGAAAACTGAAGTCCTCAGGCCTCAGACAAAAGAATGGTGTTGATGTCACTTAACAAAATAAGACTTGTGAAATCACAACAGAAATCAGGAATCCTGTCCTACAGTATTGTATTTTTGTATGGCATTCTTCAGTACATTGGTCTTGCTCAAACCCAGAATCTTCTCTGTTTTGCAACACAGAATTTGCCCAAAGAAGCAGGTCAGAAACATTGAAAAAATTATATATTAGGGCTCAAATCTATGGCAAATTGGAGTTTCTATCATGCAGGTGTAGGCCTGGTTTTAGTCCCTTTTTCGCTACATAGGCCTTTACATTTGTTTCTCACCCGTGCTGGAAATCAAGCCAGGGCAGTGCTGTGCTGGTGCCTGGTAATCATGGGAAACTGACAATGCCCAAAAGTCAGACAGTCCCCTTGAGACTTTACTGTCCAAGCTTAATGAAATGCAAAAAAAACCCCCACTGTATAATGATGAGAGAAATCAACTTCTTTTTCTCTTTAAAGCCTTACTTTTGTAATCAAAGGTGTTACTAACACAGGTAAGGCCTTATTAAAGTTAGAATGTGCTTCTTTACATGTCAAACAAATATCTCTTCTAGTGCTGTATCTTTCCTGTCTTGTAGTGAGTTCCAGGTAAAAGCATTGCCCCATGGGAAGCTAAATAGAGGTTATCACAGTAATGGATGCCCAGACAAACACAGTCCTGACAGTGCTTGCTCTGTAGATTACAGCAGCAGTCGTCTGTCCAGCCCAGACCATCCAAATGAAGGTAAGATGCAAAGACATTATAAATGTATTTATATGTGATGTGGAATACTGCCGAAACTTGCTGGGGTAGTTCTGTGCCATGTTTATCAGTTGCTGTCCTGATCTCTAATACTTGAACCTCTTCATGAGCTGAACTGAGGTCACACTCCTATTAGTCTTGCTAGTATTGCTGTAAAGATTCAGGTGCATTTGAACAGGCACTTCAGCAAAGCCACTGTAGAAGCAGGAGTTGGTTGAAGTGCACTTTTCTTGTGTGCCTTTGGCTTTCTTTTACCTTGCTAGGTAAGGAGGCAGGTTTAGTATTGATTATCCCATAGGCTGTGCTGTTTGTGGGATACGGTAGATTAGAGAATTACACTTAATGCTGACCGACTTTTGCTTTAACATTCTATGTTCAATTTAACATCTTTGCCGAATATTTTTTTTTAAACCTGGTTAATGTTACTGTGATTATGCTATTACAGCATTGTTGGGGTTTTTTTTGCCTTTTCCCAGATTCTGAAAGCACTGAGCCCCTAAGCGTGGATGGCATTTCAGACCTGGAGGGAGAGGAGGGAGAGGAGGATGTGGGTACTAGCATGCCAGAGGGAGAAATCCCCCAGACACCTGATCAGGAAAAGTTCCTCAAGCAGCATTTTGGGACCCTGGGCAGCACTGATGGAAAAGGTACAGCTCTCTGCTCAGTGGGGGGACTTTGTGAGGTCACTCCAGATTTGTCCCCTGTATAAATCAAACCAGGCTGCAAGTTCTGCTAGGCTTTTGTGGGGGTTGTGTGTATGAGGGGGCAAAAACGGGGAACCAATGTAGAGAGGCCTGAAGAAGAGTGACATCTGTTAAATCCATTGGTCTGTGTGTAAGTTTGTGGGGATGACATTGGGGTCTGTGTCAGTTATGGTTAAATACTGTCCCTGGAATCTTGAAGAGCCATTCTCTTGTTCCCGAACTAGTTTTTCCTGTTGTATATGAAGGAATTAACTGTGTGTTCACCCCCCCATAGGTGACATGTAGTGGCCTCTAGTGGTATATTAAGGCATAACAAATGTCACAAAAGAAAAGGCTGAAATACTGGGTGGAGGGAGAGAATAAGAGGAGACATGAGAGTGGCAAAGGAGCTGGTTAGTCTTTATCGACCAACTCCAGAACAAAGCATATCTTTTTAGAATGGATAATGGTTTCAGGCAGCAATATCTATGTGAGCTTTCTGTTTTCTTTTTTTTTTTCTTTTTTTTTAATCTCCTTTGATTGGTTTGTTTTCTGCTTGATGACCGTGCCTCACAGTCCTACAGGCAGGATGGGACACAAAGGGAAGCGAAAAAGGAGGAGGCATACGCTCAGGGAGAGTAGCAGCTTAAGGCAGAGTAATCTAAGTAGAACAGAAAAGGCAAAGGCAATGAAATTCTTTCATTCTCTGTGGTTTAGCTCAAAAAATCCCCTTGGATATGGGGGAACATTTGATAGTCTCTGCAATAAGAAAATGCATGTGTCAGAATGTTTGTTCTGTAACTAAACTGCTCCCATTTTCTCTTCCCTTTAACCAAAATTTCTAGGTGGCTCATGTAGGAATCTGGAAAGAACTGAAAACCTCAGCATCTCCTCTCGCTTTCTTTCCCAGTCCCCGGCTCTCAGGTATGACTCTGCTTGTTCTGAGTGTTTCTATCTGTCTATTTTTACTAGTGTGAGTAGGTCTTGTGCTAGGCCCTGGGTCAAAACAGTTGAGCAAACTTCTGGCCTTGGTGTGCCTAGGCACAGCAAAGTGTTAGCATAGCACCTGGCAGGCTGGTTGCAGACTCTTGCGATTTGGACAGGCCATCCTGTGTCACTTTAGCTGTTCTCTTTCTTCCTAAAGCAACACTGTTGTTTTGTTCTTTTTCCTCTTTCAACAATGTGCTTATTTGTTTCATGATTAATGCCTTGATTGATTAAGTTGGAGGAATTGCTAATCATCTAATTTACTCTTCAGTGTTTATGCTCTATTTATTCTTTTGCATTTCATTCAGCTTGGACAATGAAAGTAGGCTTGTCAACTTTTCCTTTGTTTTACAGTCCTTTCTTAGTCAGCTTTGTTTCTCAGTCCCACGCCTTCACAGGGTGCTCTGGTGTCTCATACAAAGCCCCATGGGGATATTATTCTTCCAAAAAACCCTCAACCCTAAAGCACCCCAAAAGGCCTCTCTAAACTGTTTCCCTCTTGTTTAAAAAATCTCCTAACAAAACAAACAAAGAAAAAAAAAAACAAAAAAAAATGGGGTAAATACTTTTGTTGATTTGGGTTCATAAATGTTTAAAACAAATACTCCTGTATTCCTCTAAAATGACAACCTGAAATCCTGGCTCAAATTAGTTTCATTTTATAGGACTGAGCAGATTTGGGTACATCTTCTATGGTCCACCGGCTGTGTCTAGATTCACCATGTTAGGGAATTTTTTTTTTGTTATTGCTGTATTCAGCTACTGTTGCTGCTGTCAGGAGTGCCTCTTAGTCTGTCTCGCATTGGGACCATATGTTTGGGAAGAAAGCCAGTGGTTAGCTATTGTGTAAGCTTCTGGAGAGTTGCAGTGGTGAGTGAAGGAAGTCACTGGTGCTCTAGAGATGTAATAAAAGGAGGTAGTTTTGGGTTATGAAAACCTATGGGCTTTTAATCTGTTCAGCTGTTTAAATATGCCAGATTGAAAGTTGCCTCCTTTCTGAAGTAAGTCTACTGTTTGTCTGGAGTGGAGAGGAAGAGGAAATTAGGCTTTCCCCTCGAAGATATTGACCAGCTTCCCTAGTAATTATGCTTTTGTAATGTTAGGAAAGTATAATAACTTTCTCTTAGGCTATCTTAGAATTAAAAAGATTTCATTGTTAGTAAGGTATGCTGAGAGAAAAAAACTGACTTGACTTTGCCTAGTCTTCCCTCTGCCTGGAATTTTTCCTTCTCTTTTGCCTTCACGTTTTACAGTGTCCTCCCTGAAAACAGTGACCCAATGCTATTTGTGATCGTGCAGCCTAAGGTCAAATGCCTGAAGACAAGTGCTTCTAGGGATGAGTGGAATGAAGTGGTAACAGCCTAGGGCATTTTTGACTTAAAAAAATCCAGATAGGGAAGGGCTCTTTATCCCAGAGAAACTGGCTTAATGTGTGTGCCTATTTGTCCAGGGCAACATTCTTACTTGTTTTAACTAGGATTTCTTTGTCGTGTTCTCTAGACGATTGTCACTATCTTCGTCAAATCTGATACTGGATTCAAAGCCCATCGAGCCACCAACCCAAACCAATCAGTTTACACCAGATCTGTTGAAAAATGGCAGCAGCCATCCAGGTGATGCATTGGAGAACAGCCAGCTCCTGGAGAGTGTAAATTCAAATCGGGCTGTTTACATCCAGAAAAAACGCAGATCAGCTTTGGAGGCCGGCAGAGTTGGTATGGCTCCTGGACGGGTTATTGCATCCTTTCCAGAAGGCCCTGTGAATGCAGTGATGAGAAAGGCGCAGTCAGTTCATGACCTCGTTCATGAGGGTAAGGACACAGGTTGGAATGATGGTGTAAACCCAAGAATGAAATGGGGAGATTTGAGCTCGAGTAGAGATTTAAATTAAGCTTCTGTCTTTCTGCATTCTGAGCTGCAGGCTTTGCCTGTCTTCTAACTCTTAGCCTGTCAAGGAAAAATATTTTTAATTTGTAGTGCAGATGCTGGTCTTCTAATTAGCAGTCTCTGATGCTTGTTTGGCAGCTGTGGGAGGAGCAATACCAAGGGTGAAATGAACTATTTGCAAAGAAATTCTGTCTTGCTGGGTGGTTGCTCCAGGCCAAGACTGAAGCTCCCCAGGGTGGGAAGGAGAGGAAGAGGGAAAAAGGAGACATTAACAGGGAGCTTACTGTATCCATGCCCTCCGTGTGAAAGAATTCCAGTTTGGAAACCATCAACTCATAAGCCATCAATAAGCACTCAGTTTGTTTTAAAAAAAAACACCACCTTATCACCACAACATCATATATAAGTTTTTGCCTGCTTCCTCTGGCCTCTCAGTTAACAGTCACAGTGGTCTGAGGTCTTACGGCCATACAC
Organism: Elanus axillaris; assembly: GCA_026212715.1. Classification (NCBI taxonomy): domain Eukaryota; kingdom Metazoa; phylum Chordata; class Aves; order Accipitriformes; family Accipitridae; genus Elanus; species Elanus axillaris. The sequence goes on along the minus strand of JANZLQ010000032.1, from coordinate 18,874,148 downwards.
TTTAAGAACAAGTCTCTCTCATCAGGTAAGCAGCAGTGTTGGAGCAGGATGAGGGATGGGGAAAAAGAAAGCTGTTGAGGCTTGGTGATATTAACATGAAGTAGTGGTTTTGTACACCTCTCCCAGGGGCTGAGCTGAGGCACTTGGGCTGGAATAGCTCTGTTACTTTCCGATTTTGGAATTCGGTGCAGGCTCTTGTCTATTTTTGGTATGTTTGTCTGTTTAATTTTCACAGATAAGGGTCCTGGAGTGATATCCTCTGCCAAGCAGCGTCCTCAGACTCTTTTGGTGGTTGAGAAGGATCCCAGACCTAACAATTGCAGGGTGTTATCAGCCAGTATGTTGAAGATGGATGGATCTGGTGCTCTGCTGGCCAAAGATATCAGGGCTGCAAAACCAAAGTCCTACATGAACCCCACAACCAGCTTCCGGGCTAAGATGTCAAGGAGCATATCTGTAGGGGAAAATCTGTACCTTGGTTACTCCACTGAAATGTTGACTGATGGGAGGACTAGTCCTCCAGTGGCAGAGAAAACACAGTTTAGTTCCACAGCAGATACCGAGAAGATTAAGCTACCATTGAAAGAAAATGTTCCAGTGAAGCCAGCACTTCAGCCAGTTGTAAACTGCTCATCTCCCAAGGCCTTCCACAGCAAGTTGGCATCATCAAACCGAGCGCATCTGATTCTTGACATTCCCAAGCCATTGCCTGATAGACCCACACTGGCCTCCTTCTCACCCACTACCAAAGCAAAAAGCCTGCTTGAGCCACAGTCCCCACAGTCACCTGCTGGGGCCTGTAAAAAGAAACCCTCTTTTCCTGAGGTCCGAGCCTCCAAGAGGGAGAATCAAACTGCTGGGTCTCTGGTTCCTGGTAGAGAGATCCCAACAGGACTTGCTAAGGAGAGCCCAGTGGAGAGTCCAGTCTCAAGGACAGGTTGCCAGGATGAGCCAGGGGTCCCTAATCCAAAACTGAGCGAGTTGTCAGAGGGCCAGCACCTAAGGTCTCCTGAGAGCACACTCCCCAGGTGCAGGGAGAGAATCACCGGCATCGCCTGTGTGCTAGACAACCAACCTGGACTTTGCCCACTAGACCCCATCAGGCCGAGGTCTCCTACATCTATAACTGCCTCGGCACAGGTCTCAGGTGTGCATGGATACCCATCTCTTATCTTCCCCCTTCTGTCTCCTGTCTTTGTGAACCGCCTCACGATCCCATCACATTTCTTTACGTCCAGCTTCTGGCCTGTCTCGTCCTGTCTGCACCTGTCTCGTTCCATAAGCCATCCCCTCAATGGTGAGACACTTCTTCAACCTGACATCTTTTTCTCAGTCTTTAATTTCCATTTCCTCTGGGTCTTATGTCTGAAGGTCCTTTTTAGCTGAACGTTTTGTAGACCTCAGCATTCTTATGTTTTTAGTTGTACAATTACCTGTAGGGGCTCAAACCTCTTTCTGGTCAATTCTAAAAGCTGATGTGCTGGGAATCCTCGTGAGTGTGTAGGTTACATCCCCCGTGTCCCTCTCAGAGCATGTCTGACCAGCAGATGATGGTGCAGGCCAACGTGTGCTAGCTGAACCTAGCAAGCATAGATAATAATGACAGTGAAGTTACGCCAGGCAGCTCGGGCCTTACTTTGTTAATGTGCAAGTGTGCAGGGTCCAGAAGGATCTGCATAGTTTTCTTGCATGAGATAAGGCTTGATCAAGGTGAGTTCCTGGCTGTAGCCACCTGTGAGAGTGAGAAAGTCTCTGTGCTGCTATCACTTTGCTTTGAGGACATGTCTGCAAACTGGGTATGCAATGCACATGCAGGCCTAGCCTTTGGGTTTGAGCATAAAGAACATGGATTACTTTTTGAATTATCTCTAGTTTGGAGAAAAAGGTATGAGATGGGAAACTTTTACCTGCTGAAAACAGCTCTTGGATCTGTTGCAGGCCCTGGTTTAAGGTACTTCTATCAAATGAAAACTAGCAGGTAACTTCAAACTGAAGCAAAAATCCTGCCCTCCATGGCAGGAAAACCTCCAGTGACAGAGAAGATGCATTTTAGTCCCACAGCGCTTGCTGTGAGACTAAAACCTCTAGAGGTTTGGTTTTTTTGTGTCGCAACCTGAAAGGAAATATGCCTTCCTCAAAATACTCAGCTGAGTCATCCAGTACGAAGCTGGATGTTAGCCACTGCACTGATACCTTGCACCTTCAGGGGGCTATACAGTGCACAGTTTTTAATCCCTTTTGCTATGATTGTTCATATTCATATCTGAGAAGGGACACCGCTGTAATCCTCTGATCAATTACTTTCTGTGGTGCCAGGTATCTCCACCATGCATTGCAATGGTTAAGCACAATATTTCTGCACCAAAGCATTGCAGAGGGATAATCTGGTTTTGATGCACTGTTATTTTTCTTTTTGCATTTCTAGAGGGATCAAACACCCTAAGATTGAAGCATTCCGATGTAAAACAGGAAGTGTGGTGTTTTGTCTGTGGGAACTGCTGTTCTTATGTCATAAGGTAGCTGCTCTGTAGAACAAGGAGTGCGTCTGAAACCTTCACATCCTACCCCCACAGGTGTGAGGTTTCCTACAGCAGCAGATGCAGCCTGGAGCTGTGGAATCGCATTCTACAGCAGAGGAGTAACAGTCCAGTTGTCTATACTCTTTGAGCTGAGTTTTCTCTTCTATACTTGGGAATCAAGTTACATATCACATGTTTTTTGGTCAATTGTTAGGAATCTTTGTTTGCAGAATTCATGCAGAGAAAGAGCAATTTTTTTTCAGCAGTGATTTTTTTTTTTTTTTAAAGTAGCTCCAAATACATAGCACACCCTGACAGAATATTTAGCAGTATCCTTTAGGGAGTTAGGATGATTTAGCACAGTGGATCCCCAAATTTTTTTTTCTCAGTAGACACATGTCAGCCTTCAGCTTCTTGTAGAGCATGTTTCCCAAATTTTTAGTGTTAGATGCTGGAAAAGCTGTTTAGATCCAAGTTGGCTAGTGCTGTGAACAATTTACTGTGGCTTCTGTGGATCATAGTGTGGCAGTTTAGATTAGAAATGTAGGGTTGACAGAGACCTATTCTGCTTCTGACTTGCTCTGTGACTTTGGGTTTCCACTTAATTTTTCTGTCCTTGCATTTTCCTGCCTATGTAACAGCTGCAGATAAAGAGACTTAATCATTTTTGTTAAAGCATTTTGACATCTACAGTTAAAATGCTGCAGATGTGCCTAATACTGTTGCTGTGTTTAGTATTATCTGCTGGTTTCTGAAGAGCTCTGCTCTGCACACCCGAGAGGCAGAAAATGCCTGTTACTCAAGCATTTATGTTTGTGACCTTTCTCCAGACTGGCAGCTCACAGAGCTGGAGACCAGCATAAAAAGCATGATCAGAGGAGAATTCGAGAAACAATCATGAGAAGAAACAACTGGGTTTAAAACAAAAAGAGGGGAGGAGGGGGGCAGCAAAAAAAGAAGAAAAAAAAAAAAAGAAGAAATAAAAAAGGCAAGAATCTGGGACTGCACTGAAGCCCACTGTGCTCAAACTCTACAAGGTTGGGTGACTGGGGAACAAAAAATGCAGATGGAAGGATTTGTTCATGCCCCTTTGTTCTTCTAGATGTGTTTCTTTTTGTATAAATAGATGTTTTTCTACCTGTAATTTTTTATACATGATCTAGATGTATTCATAAAATTAGCTAAGGTCCCCTCCAGCCTGTTCAAAGATGACATTCTTAGAATTGCAGAAACAATAGTGCTAATGTGACCAAGTTTTGGTTTTAGGTAACTAAAGGAAGTCGAACAGCCTTTGTCCAGGCCTTTGCAAATTGAAGATAACTGCAGACTATGTGTGTGTCTATGTCTTTGTTCATGGTTTATGTCTAACTCATGAAAGTGTTTATTTTGTTAAACCATTGCAGGCCTTCAACTCTCATGCTTTGGATATAATATCTGGTGGGGGCAGGCAGAAGATGGTGTACTTCAGTTGCTTGCTTTTATTTTTCGTTTTTGAATTATAGTGTATCAGCAGTGCATATCTTGGGTTGCTCAGAAATGTGATTCTGTTGTGATTGAGTTTGTTTGTCAACCCTCCTCTGGACCTCAGTCCTCACTAGGGAACATTGTAATAAATCAGAATAATCCTTCATCCTCAGTGCATAGTTATACACTGTGCAGAAGGATACTCGAGGGGGAGTGTGTAGATTTCTGACTAGGTGGAAGCTAAATTAGAGACTCCTCAGATCACTTCCTTTTGCCACTGGAAGCCTGCATTCAAACTTGACTAATTGTAATTGAGAATGGCATGGGTAGTCTGTGACTATCCTTGACTGTAACAAAAATGTGCAATCTGAGAAAAACCATTGCTGACTTTGGAGAGGCTAAAGACTGGAAAAATTGGAATGTTTGAAATAAGCAGCATCTCATGAAGGAAAGCTCATGTAGAACTTGCCGGTTTAATGATTGGCTCAAACCAGCCCTAAAAATTGAATGAGAAGTCTGTGCACATGGTCTTTCATGTAGGAAAAAAAAAGTTTTCTTGCCCAACTGTGGGATTGCGGATATTGGAGTGTGTCTGTGCCTTAGTTTGGGTTTTTATTTTTTCCTCCCCTTCAGAATCGTGCATCAGTGTAGAGCAGTGTGAGCACGTGGTATCTGAGCTCCAGGACAGCATGCGCAAAGCCATTCATCTTTACCGCATGGTGAGTGACCTTAGACATGGGCTCTGTTACAGTAGGTTGGCTTTACAGCCCATGAGCATCGAATGTATGTGCTTGCTAACTCAAGGTGTTTTCTTGACTGGGTGTTCAGTGACACAAGCTGCCTGGTTGTCACTTGACTGCACCTTAAGCTTGAACCGTGGAGGCAGGAACTCCTGATTTCCAACTTTCGGATTTTCGAATGGCTTGCTATTGTACTCTGAGCAAATCAATTCACTTTTCAGTCTGTTTAGCCTATCTGTAAACTAAAGATAACAGTATGCTCTTTTTCAAAGGGGTATTAGGGAGTTAGTTAATATTTATACAGTGTTTCAGAGATATGAAATATTATAGGAGCTTTAAGTTTTATTATCCCCATCTGTTCTCTGTCTTTGATGTCTGGGAAAAGGATTAGCAAATGTGAGATACCATGGGAATCCAACTGTGAGAGGGAACATGCAACCACTCGCCTGTCCCTCTAACTGCCAGACCAGAGTTACATGCAGAGCAATGTAACAGCTCTTCGTTTCTTTGCTTAGCACTGATCTGTCAAAGCTCCTATAATGAACATGAAACTTCCACATGCTTCTGCCATTTGGTCCTCCACAGCTCTGGCCTTAGTGCTTGCATTAGCTCTCTGACCTTGCCGTGTTCCTGTGGCCAGCTGCATCTGGCAGACAGGAAGAAAAGGAGACTGTGAGCCTGTGCTGCAGCTGGGAAACACAGCACCTCCTTAGGCTCAGTAAAAGGGGAACAGTATCCGAAAATGTGCTTCCCATCTCTATCCTATTGGAGTAATGCCTCTGCATTTTGTGTGACTAGCAGTATTGGATGCATGCCCTGCTTTATGACTAAATTGGCAGCCTCGAATGTTGAAGAAAAGTACGCTTGAGTGGTCTGCAGATCTTAGTGGCTTCACTTCCCTAAGAGCTGACACTGCTCTACCTAAACCCCAATGCATTCTTTTGTTTTTCTTTTCGCTCTCTATTTTCAGGTGTTAAATGATATGGAGTCTTCTACTGACAAAGATAAAATAGCAGGCCTCCTGACAGAAACGTTCTCCTCAATGAAGAAAGAATTGGACTCTCTGAAGGATGAGGAAGAGCTTCCAAAGGTTAAGGAGGTACTGGCAAAGCAGCAAGATACCACTAGCCCATTGAATGAGGGATGTGGTGCCAATCTGCCGAGTCCCAAGAGTCTGGGAGATGAACAGACACTAGCTTTGCTGGAACAGTACTCAGAGCTATTGCTACAAGCTGTGGAACGACGCATGGACAAAAAACTCTAAGAGGGGTAGCTTTCAGGTGTTTGCAAATACACAGAAATAATCCCAAGAAGAGGACCACGGAGAGAGCTTCAGACCGATGCTATCATCACACTGGTCTAGGGCTGGTGGGGAGACCTTTATAAATTGATTTTCTCAGGCCCCTACAACTGACTTGCTGTAGTTCCTAGCAGTGTGCTGGCCACAATTTTAACATTTTTTTCCCCAATGGTCTTCAACTTCCTGTCTCTAGACAAAGTCTTGAAAGAGGAGTTTGGAGAAATTACCTTGAAAATTCTTCATAGCCAGGAGGTCAGGGTGTTTGGCACCTAAAGAAACAAAGAAAATCCAGTTCATCTGAGAAATTCTGAACTGTTGACTAAAAACAAAGGAGTCCAAGTGAAGCCAGTCCCTTCCTCTCCAAGGCTTCATGAGAATCAAGAAGCAGACTTTTTATGGGTTTATTTATTAATTTATTTTTCTGACTGTTGCTCTGTGTCACGTTTGTGGCTATTATCTTTGTCCTTTAACAAAAACTGTCAATCCCTTTGCCATATCCCAGCGAGAAACAATCTCTGTACTATAAACCCCCAACAGGGAGACAGGCTGGAGTGTCTGTGCAATGAATGAACTGTTTTCTGCTTAAATCTTGTCTTGCTGTTCTTTCCTTTCCTGCCTTAGTTTTGTTACCTGGAGTAATCCTACTGTTGTCATGACGACCCTGTCTGCTTTTCTCTTGTTTCAAGATGGTCCCCACACTGTATTTATCTGCATTCACCTCTGGGGGAAGGCTCTGCAACCCTTGGACCATGCTTTGGAGATGACTTAATGAATTCAGTGGTGGTATTTTTAATCTGGAGTTTGACGTTATATTGATACTTCAGATTTCTGCAGATATTTTTAAAATGGGTTTAAGATACAAATATGAAAGTTTGTTTCAGCCACGTTTCATGACTAGGAAATGGATATTGACTTCGCTGTTATCATGACTGGGAAATTTTGGGTGATGCTTTATTTGTTGAGAAGTGACATGGAAAAGCTGGTTTCCATCTCTTACAGTGTAACTCTGGATTTGAGAGATCTTCAGTGCAATGGCTCATCCATGTCATTTGTTCATTTCACTATGATAGGAAAATGTTTTCTTTTTGCTTTTTTAGGAAAACAGAATATTTACATCTCAAGAAAGCTGGGATTCTCTTACCTTTTGTAAAGCTATTTCACCTACCCACAGAAAATGGTTTTCCAAGAACTTTGAACAAGATATTTTGGGATGTGATTACCACCATTTGACTTGCCCCCAGCCTCTCTTCTTTTCATGAATTTCTGGTCTGAGAAACAGAAAATCTTCCCTTCTTGCATTTGTGTGTGCAATACTCTTCTCACCCTGTGGAGCTTCTCTAAGCCCATGCTACCTTGTGTTTGTTGTGGCTTAAAACTGTCCAGTGATGTTTTCTCGGTCAATGATAAGCTAAGGAAAAAAAAAAGTTCAAACCAATGAAATTCTTCAGCACCTTCCCCCTTACTCCCACTCCTTTCCACAACAGGGATGGATACACAAAATGCTTTATTTCTTCCTCCATCTCCAGTCTGACTTGTATTTATTTTAAGGCAGAGCAGTGTAATCCCAGTTTATAAAACTAATGCAAGCAACAAGCTTTTGGTGGGAGGGAGACTGCTAGCATCTGTGGAAGTCACTCAAAGGCAGCCAAACTGTATCACTTGGTTCCACAGGTTACAGGCTTGAAGCATTTTTCTTTCATTTTAGTGTCCTGGCTGTCGTCTCTTTGAAACCCTGTGGCACTTGGAAATGTGGTTTGTTGACTTCTCTGTCTTTCTGTGACTGGAGATCTGAAGTGCAGCCTTTTTTTCTACCGGGTTGGCCAGACTGGTGTAGGATGACCTATTTCTTCCGAATAACTCCAGGGCTGAAAAATCTGCAGTTCTCACTCTCCCCCAACAGGTGTGCTGACTGATCACCACTGCTGAGTGCTTCAGGACTTGGCAGCATGGGGAGCACTTTGAGAGCTTTCCAGCTACTTCTGTCTGTAATTTAAATCTGCCTAATCATGTTTCAGGGTCCTTCCTAACCTTTACTTCCATGGGCTTGTACTGAAGCTTTAAAAGTGTTATTTTCTAGTCCTGTCTCAGCACTGCACTGTGCTGAATCAGCTGGTGTGCTCGGTCTCATGGGCAGCTTCCCTTGCATAGCCAGGTTTTGCAAAGGAAGGCAATTTGAAAACCAGAGACAAAATTCCTGGCAGTTTCCTTGAGTGAAAAGGTGTGCTGGAGATGCCACAAGCGGAATGTATGAAGGCAGTCATGTCGGGTCTGATGGAGTTACTGTGGCTCAGGCTTGCTTTTGAGGTGATTAGTTTCCTCCACTTTCAGACTGTGAACATACGTCCTAGTATACAGGAAATTCCTTGCTGTACTGGGGACATAAGACACTCAGGTAAAATAGCAGTCCCTTCAACCCAGGTATCTTTTGGTACTGGCGATAATGGTTTGAGGGTCCTTTATATTACTTCCCTGTGCAATTCTATTCCATTTTATTATTTAAACTTTGAGATAGTGACAAAAAGAGTCGGAGATGGTACAGAAGAGCCAGTGGCAAGAATGAAATTCCCATTAAGGTAAAGAGCAACAACCAGTGAAGCTGGCATAGAGGTATGAAACAAAGCTCCTTGGAAATGAGTCACGTGACGCAAATCTGATTTTTAAGCTGATCAGAGGGGGATTTGCTTCCTGGAATAGATTTTGCTTGGCTGCATACAGGAAACCAGAGGTAAAATCTGATCAGAATGATGGTAAGAGAAGTGTCAGGCAAGTAGATCAGCTGGAGGATGCTTGTGTAGTTTAAAATAAATTAGAATAGTATATGTAGGACACTCAGAGGTAGAGATGGTCTTGGCCTGAGGAACACCATTTGGCCAATATCTGTGAACGATACAGTACAGAAAGGCTTTAGGAAAGTAGATTTAGGACTGAGATGGTGATCTGTAATTGAAGAATGAATTGGAAGGGGTTTGTTTCTAAATATGTCCTATCAGGCCTCTTGTTTCTTCGCTTGCTGTCCTCTAAGCAACTATTTTTAATTAAATGGCAAAGTTGTCAGCTGTTTGCCCAAGGCTTGGATGTTATGGATTGAGTAGCAGAGGCCAGTAAAGGAGATACTGGTGCCACAAGTTTGTTGCTGAGAGGAGTAAGGAGATAGTGTTGCTCTTTATAATTTGAGACTGATCTAACTGATTCTTCCCTGCTAACTTCCTATTGCTGGCAGTAGGAAATATTCCTAAAAATTCTAGTTTACAGAACAAAGAGAGCATAAATGTGTTACCTTTTGTTGCACCTTGTGAATATGTTTCACCACAGGCTATCCATTCGGCCAGGTGGACAAATACTGGTAGCTGCCTGGGAAGTGAAGAGGCTTGCGGGAGGAGGTAATAAACTTCAGTCTATCCCTCTTACGGGTTTGTGATCCCTCTTACTGGTTTGTGTGGGTGTTAGCATAGGCACAACCAGGTATCTGCATTAAGACAAGTTACTTAACTTAAAGCCTGAAAAAATAATTTGGACCTACCTATTCTCTTTACATACATTTTGTCCCCTCCAACCCAACATTCCTGGTCAAAATGAGAATAGTTGCTGGGGTTTTTCTTTCCATCTTGTAAATAGTATTACTTTGCCTGTGGGACACCTCGGTTCATTCTTGGGCTGTCTTGAACTGGTGCAGCAGGAAGGGCTGCAACCTGAGAGGGCAGCAATCTCTTTCTGGTTTATTTCCTGCTGCAGGCAGGTAACACCTTCCTCTTCTCCATCCCTTAGTAGCACCCAGGAGCTGTGCGTATGGGAGTCTGCGTTTCTTCCACCTCCTCTCTCAGGTTGTCCTCTCCTTTCCATGGGACCTCCCAGGCAATGGTTAGGGCAGGCCTTACCGCAGCCTCCTCCCCAGTCCCCCGTTTTGCAGACTTCATCGTGACTCAAAGGTATTGGGACGTTTCTTTCCGGGAGTAGAAACATACAAACTTAATTTTTTTAAAAGAAAGAATATGTATATAATTATATATAAGAAAAAAATTAAATACAGGTATTTAAACAGCATTGGTAAATTCATGCATGTATATGGTGTCTCCCCTCCACCCCACCTCGTTGGATGTGTAGCATCCAGCATACTAAATGACAAAAACCTCATTAAAACAATAGGTCTTCTAGCAGGCCCTGAGTGAGCAGGTGCTTGCTTCTCCGGCTAAGACCAGCATGTCCCATGTTTCAGATCGTGCGCGTGACTAACATGGGGGCAGCTGGGACTGTATTCGTATGGGTAACCCGCTGTAAGGCGTGGAGGGGGAGATGCATGGGGCAGCAGCGTTAGGAATAAGCCATGTCCACTCCCCATGTCTTACCTGCACCCTAGGCACCAGGCAGGCAACTCTTTACCTGTGTTCTCCAACACTACCCTTTTCCTTTACCCGTTTAAAAAACAAAACAAAAATCCCTCCTTGCTTTATTTATAAATGTGTGTTTTTATACTTTTGGCTTTAGGTAAAATAATCCCTTAAAATGTCTTTTTTTTTTTTTTAATTATTGGGGAAAACAATAATAAAAATCGTTTGTTGGGTTTTTTTTTTTTTTTTTTTGCACTGTGAGGCTCCCCCCGGGGAGCTGTTTTTAACTCTGTATTCATTTGTACTCCGTGTCTTAAACTGTTTCAATAAAAATGTGATCATTTGTTACCGAGCTGCGTGACCCCCTCGCC
>JANZLQ010000032.1:18806543-18863261 GCA_026212715.1 Elanus axillaris | reverse complement strand
GAGGGGGCAGGCCGGCGGGAAGGGGGTGGATGCGCCCCCCCGCCCTCGGCTCCGCCTGTAGCGGCGGGCGCTTGGGGCCTGGGCCGGGCCCCGCCGCCTCCCCGGCGCTCTCCAGAGCCCCCGGGCCGCCCTGTGGGAGGGAAAATACGGTCTCCGGCTGCCTCGGCGCCCCGGCTGGGCCGCAGCAGCCGCACATGGCACCTGCGTGGGTTGAGGGGGAGCATCCAGGCTCCTGCCTTGTTTTCAGCCAAATGTTTCCAAGGTGAAGAAGCGGCAGAAAAAGGCCACCGCGAAAAGAAAACCAGACTCGAGAAAATGGCCCTTTTAGGTTATTTTCCTATGTATAAAATAGCAAAACGAAGCACTATTCCAGCTTCTAAAAACCTTCCCGTGGCATCACCCCTGTATCGGAGGCGCATCTCCTGCAACACACGTCCCTTGTGCCCGCTCTCCTGTGGGCCCATGGCGTGCCCACCCCACAGCAGGACGAGCTGTGGCTGACAGCAGGAGAGGAGCAGGGCGAGGGCCTGAGGTACCTGTCTGACACTGAAACCCTCCCTAGCAGCCTCCGGGTTTTAACGGAGTAGTTTCTGGAGCCGGGTTGAGCATCTGTGGTGTGGGGTTTGAAGCCAGTTAGTTTGCTAGCAGAAGGTGCTTCTCTCAGGATGCTGAGTAACACTTTGTCGTTTGCCTAGACAGAGCTGGGGTGGACAGAGGCCATACCCTATCTTGACAGGCCTCCGTCGCCGCTGGAGTTTTATCGAGAATGGGTGAGTCCGAATAAACCCTGTATAATTCAGAATGCCATCAGCCACTGGCCGGCTCTGAAGAAATGGACCTCAGCGTACCTCAGGTAGGAATGAGCTTTGGAGCAGGACTGGGGGTTAGTTTCAGTTGACCTCAGTAAAAGGCCTTTGGTTAATCTTTGCTTTTATCCATAAGATCAGCTCAGGTTCCTCTGTGCTTCTGTATGAAGGTGTTCAGTCTTGCCAAACTCGTGTAGATTTCTTCCTGCAAACCTACTGTCCTCACCAGTTCTGATGCAGTCAGAAGGGGGGGTGCTGACTGTGTGCAGCCAACAGACTCTGGCTATCGAAATCCAGTCTGATCGCTGTGCTCCGGCCAGTGCTCTACCCTGTAGTCTCCCAGTTGGAGTGGGGCTGCAGCGCTGTAAAGAACAGACTGTTTGTGGCCAAGTACACCTTGTTTTTTAGGAAAAAAATTATGAGCATTTTAACAATGATTTTTTTTCTTTAAAAAGCTCTTTTTTGAGGGGGGATTTCTGGTTAGACCTAAAATTTATGGGTTTAAAATTAAATTTCTCACAGAAAGAAGGGCCGTTAGCCTCACAATGTGTGTGTCTGTCAGTCTCTGTCTGCCCTTTCTCCCTCTTCCATTGCTTTTGAACATATGGCCACCCAGATTTGGCTGGGTTTATTGGTCCAGAGCATACCAAGCTCTGCCATGATTCATGAAAAGAAGTGGCTGAAGAGGGCCCTCTGCACGGAGGGAAAAGGAGCTCCTTTGTGAACTCACCTATTAAATACAAGAGAATTTAGAGTGGCAGAAGATAATATCATAGCCTTGACCACAGGCAGCAATCAGAGCAGAATGCCAGAGTCCTTACCAGAGAGCAGAAAATCTAGTCGAGACACCCATCTGTGGAAAGCTAGGCTTCTTATGTTCACTGCCTATGAAACATGTTGGTCTTAAAGTAACCAGAGTCCAATACATGGGCCGATTGCAGGTCCGGCTGTAAACCTTTGATTTATTTTGCAGGGAGGTGGTAGGTCGCAAGGTAGTGAGTGTGGCAGTAACACCAAATGGTTATGCAGATGCGGTGTTTCAGGACCGTTTTGTTATGCCAGAGGAGCGCCAAATGCCTTTCATGGACTTTTTGGACATTGTGGAGAAGAAAGTGACCTCTCCCAACGTGTTCTACGTGCAGAAGCAGTGCTCAAACCTCACCAAGGAGTTCCCTGAACTTGTCTGTGATGTGCAGCCTGACATACCCTGGATGAGTGAGGCACTTGGTAAACATTCTGTTTCTCCTGTATTCAGTAAATATTTTGTATGGAGCATTAAAACAATCATGCTAGGTACATGGTGAACATTTGTTCCATTTCTGGATGCCACAGCTCAGTTTGGTTTCATCCCCTTAGAAAGCAGAAGTGGTAAAATACTTAATACAGTAGTCTAGGTTTTGGGGTTGGATTACTCCATAATCAGCATCTCAGCTGTGCGTTGGGACCATCACAACTGAAACAATGTGGTGATAGTGCCATATAGCGCTTCTTTTCATATAGTGGCTTTTCTCTGATTTAGAGTCATGTTTCAACTTAGATTCATGCTGTTGCTACCAAAGGTAGGATAACAAATGAGCGAAACAGCACACAGCCCCCACCCCCTTTAGTAAAATTACAGATGTTTGTTTCTAGTTAAACGCTGTTCTGCTTCAGCTGGTTTCTATTTTACAGGATGTCTTTCCTTAAAATGTCAGTGATTTATTATGGTCTCACCTTCTTTTTGCAACTGTATGTAGATGTGCTGCAGTTTCTCAGTGAGCTAAGTCTTAGGAATTCAGAATGTGGAAACAAAGGGCTGTAACCATCGATTTGGAGATGGATAATACTATGTCATGAAGTCTGATGGGCATTACAGTGGCTTCCAGTGTAGACAGATTGCTGTTGCTCATGGGGTGCTATTTGCAATGAAACCTGTCATAGTTACGAAGGAAGTTAAAGGATAGAATTTGGCAGAAATTGGCAGAAAATTATTTGAAACACTTTTAAACATGACACTTCAAATTCTTTTTTTGTTGACAATGTTTCTCTATTCCCTAACCATACAGGGAAGAAGCCTGATGCTGTGAATTTCTGGCTTGGGGAATCAGCTGCTGTGACATCTCGTATGTATTGTATGGCGCTCTAAGTCTTCTGTGTGCTTTCAGTACAGGTTTAAGTGGACTTGTTTTGAGTTAGTGGCTCAGTAGGACTGTGTGTTGTTTTCTGACAACGCAGTTCTACTTTAACATGCTTTTTTGCATTCTTTCTCCTGCAATTCTGCAGCCTCTTGCTGCTGTATCTCTTGGTGCATCTACCTGCCATTGTGTCAGGCGAGGCACTGGCAATTTAATTCCTTGAATACACTTGCTACAACATTATATTGTTAATTTCCTACTGGCTGCAAGAGGAGGAAGCAGTCTGGTAATAAGAGGACTAGCTGACATTTTCAGTTTACTATAGTTTCTGATGTAGAAAAGGAAATAACACTGATTTTCTCTCTTTCTCCACATCTCTTTTTTTTTTTTTTTTCTCAATCCTAGTACATAAAGATCATTATGAGAACTTGTACTGTGTGATATCTGGAGAGAAACATTTTCTGCTGCATCCACCGAGTGACCGTCCCTTCATCCCATATGGTACATAGTTTACTATGCAGTTTGTCCGGAGGTTGGAAGGAGGAGAGACTAAAATATTGAAAAATGTGAAAAAGGAAGCAGAGATAACATGTTGATGTTTATGCAGTGTTACGTATTCCAGTTTGAACAGAAATCTCTTCTCTTTTGTGCTGAAGGTAGTTTGTAATACAAACATTATTCTGACATCAGGTTTTCCAGTCCTGTAAGGTAATAGGTTCACTGATACAGCAGTCTCTTCAGCTTTAGAATACTTAAATTATTCAAGTATCTTGTCAGTATTGCAGCATGTCGTCTTCAGTGTTTAACAGGTTTGTATTCTGCCTGCTCATTCTTTTCCCTAGGAAAAAAGCCAGGAAGCTGAAAATTAAGTTGTAACTTAATGAAATATTCAAGTTACTACTGAATCTCTGAAAACTGGAGAAATGAAAAAAGAGATTCTTATGGCAGCATTACTTCACACTGCCTGTTCTCTGTTTCTTTATGTTGCTTTCCTGTGTGCACAGTAGTATTTTGTTATGTTGCAGTGTCATCTAGAAGATGGACAGCCTAACTTTATGCCTCATAAAATAAGATATTATTTTCCTATTCCTTGACTTATAAACCAACAGATTAAGAGAATGCAGAGTGCTATATGACACTGATACGATTTTGCCTAGATATGTGCACTGCTACAGTATTTTGTTTATACTGGTTTTATTTTGTGTACAGCCTTGGAATCACAGAATCATAGAATGGTTTGGGTTGGAAGAGACCTTGAAGATCATCTAGTCCATTCCCCATGCCATTCACTAGACCAGGTTGCTCAAAGCTCCATCCAACCTGACCTTGAACACTTCCAATGATGGGGCATCCACAACTTGTCTGGGCAACCTGTTCCAGTGCCTCATGACCCTCATCATAAAAAAATTTCTTCCTTACATCCAATCTCAGTCTACCCTCTCTCAGTTTGAAACCGTTGCCCCTTGTCCTGTCACTACAGGCTTTGGTAAGAAGTCTTTCTCTGTCTTTCTTATAAGCCCCCTTAATATATAGAAAGGCTGCAATAAGGTCTCTCCAGAGCCTTCTCCTGGCTGAACAACCCCATCTGTCTCAGCCTTTCTTCATAGGAGAGGTGGTGTCATATGTATGTGAATGTATGAAATCCATGTATGTCATATGAGTCATACTTTGTAAAACAAGTTACTGTGAAAGCATAGAACAGAGATAATGCATACATTTTATAGTGTGTAGTAAAAAGATGACTCCATCTTTTTGAAGATCAGGTTAATGGAGAGAAACTCTCTCAAGGGAGGGCTTAGAAAACCACATGTGCTGAAGCAATGAAGGAAAAGCAACCTGTGGTATCTGAAGCTGTTGATGAGCCCTATTGGATACCTAGTAACTCTTGTACAAGAGTGCTATCTCGCTAGACTGACATAAGAAGAAATGCCAAAATATAGAATGATGTGTAAGTCGGGGATGCATTTATGACTTCTGAATGGAAAACAAGACAGCTACTGGAACAAAATAAGACCAAGAGTAAAATGGGTTTTGAGGAGAATAATTCCTGTGAAGAAAGAAGGTTGGAATTCCAAACAGGAAGGCAGTTCAGTCTTCAGACTGCTTTAAAAAAAAAAAAAAAAAGAAACTGGGTAAAAATTGAAATGGACAAAGGGAAGGACAGTGAGGATAGTAAGTTGAAAATGGTTTTGTCTTAACTTTTCTTTTACTTGGTGAAAATGTGACATGCCCTGCGATTAGTTACTCTGAGTACTGCTAAGTTGTGTCATTCAATTCTTTCTGTGGTTCCAGAGCTCTATCAGCCAGCAACGTACCAGGTGTCAGAAGATGGCTCATTTGAAATTGTAGATGAGAAGAGTGCAGATAAGGTAAAAAGTATACAAAGAACACAATCAATACAGTAAGGATAGTTTTGGACACTGCTGAGCCCTCAAACTGAGCATATTGATTGATACTTAGAAATCCTTCATTACTGGGAAGAGAATGCCCAGATATTTCACTGGTATTTTACTATTTGCAAAGGATACCCAGCTTCCAGAAAAAATTTTTTTACCACACACCTGAAACTGTTGTTATAATAAACTGTCTTTCCTGCACCAAACTTAAATAGGTCCAGTGAAGGACTTTCAATTCCTTTATTGTTGATTCATTTAATTTCATGAAGACTGAAATAGACTCCTCTGCATTCAATTTCTTTTGGCCCTCTACTGAGGGCTAGATTTTGCTCTAGAGCAGTATTATCCAGTGCAATAAAACATATCCGTCTCAATGAATAAATTGTGTTTTCTTAGTAGTAGCAATATTTATTTGATTAAAATGTATACATCTGGAGGCACTTTACAAAAACTCAGTAGCTTTTTGTATCTAATCTCTCCCCTTTTGCCTCTGCAATGTGACTAATTCTACAGCTGAACTTGAGCTGGGGCTTTTTCTCTGTTTCCAGAGTGGCACTCATGGAATCTCACAGGAGCATTCCTGTAGTGCAGTAAGGTGGAGTGCTGAGGTTTATAACTATGTAGGGCATAGAAGAAATGAATGCAGGCAAGAGGGATTTCCCAGCAGGAAGCAGGGGGTTTAGCTGCTGGGAATAAAATTAGACCAGAGAGCTTTAAAGAAGAAAAGAGTTTCTAAAAAGAGTGGTGCAGATAAAATACTCAAGTACCGAATGTAGGAGGAACAAAGGACTTAAGGGGCTGGAGGTATTTTGAAAGTATGCCACAAGACAGAAACTTCATGGCTGACTTTTTGCACCTTTGCCCTAATCAGAAATGCTTGACTGAAGGAGGCAAATTTTTGTATCCTTGACCTATTCCCAGTTGAATGTGGAAAGCTGTGTAGCTGTGCGTGTTTTGCTAAGCAAAATACATGTTTTGTAACTTAGTAAGTTTGGTTATCCGTTGTTTTTCTGGAAGCCTGCTGGAATTTTTTTTGCCAGGCTCAGTATCATATACATACTCTTTTGCTTTCAGGTGCCCTGGATCCCCCTGGACCCCTTGAACCCAAATCTGGAACAGTATCCAGAGTACGCTAAGGCAAAACCTTTGCAGTGTACAGTGAAAGCTGGTGAGATGTTATACCTGCCTTCTCTCTGGTTCCATCATGTTCAGCAATCACATGGCTGTATAGCAGGTAAAATACACAGTATTTCCAGATATGTCTTTGAACTGTGGTGGGTGTGCCGCTAGATATCCCACAGAAAAGCGTAATGGGGACCAAAGGTCCATTTAAGATCATCTATCTCTCCTCAGGAGGAAATAAAAATCTCGGCAGATGCCATGGGCCTACCTCCTTGCAGTCCGTTTTGCATCTAATTCATAGCATTGTTGACAATTGCTAGGAATGTAGCAGAAGAAAAAGTCTTTCTGGTTGCAAGTCGGAAGAAGAATAGCTAATTCAGTGATCATGATCCAGTTTATGACATGGAGCTAAGCAGTTTGTCTGCCTAGCTTAACAACTGCAAATTGGTCATCTACATACCTTTCACAAAGAAACTGCATGTTGTGCGTGCTGTTATCACATCAGCAAAAAAGGATCTGAGGAAGGAAAAGGAAACCAGAAAGTGTACAAGTTTTAGGCATGGATGTAGACACAACATGGAAGATACTCTTGTCATGTGAGCTGGAATCTGCTCTGACCCAGTCTCTTATCTTGCTAATAAGCCTGTGCTTGTGTTACTGTTTCCCTGCAAATACCAGGACTCTTGTTATCTCTTTCTTTGTAAGGTCAATGATAATCTCTCTTCTCTCTCTTTTTTTTTTTTCCTTCCCCAAGAGAGTTCCAGAATTTCAAGCATTGCTCATTTGGTGCAGGTGGAGGGGTGGGGGTGGTGCAAAGTATCACTGTTATGTCATGTAAGTTTTGCAAGGTTTGAGTAAGAGTTTTTTGCTGTCCTTTACCCAGGATAATTCTGTCTGTGCAGTAAGAGTCAACACAGTATTTTGAAAAACGTAACATTAGTGTTTGTGTAACACTGCAAATATTGCAAGCTCTTTTTTTTCAGCATTTATGATACTGTGATAAAAAGACAAGCTGGCAGTAAAGCAGTATTTCTGATTCTCTTTTCCCAGTACTGCTGTGGCAGTTTTTAAATATCTTTTAGAAAAAGTAGAGTTGTTTCCAGTTGCAAGCCCCCAGCCACTCTCTTTTTCTCTGTCTAGCAGAAATGCTGAAGAGTTGGTGAGTTTATTTGGCCTTTAGTCTGTTAACTGCACTACAGTCTGTATACACTTGAAAAACAATATTCTCTGGGTCTGGTCCAGTGCATGTCTGAAGCTAGAGTATATCCTCTTCCAAGAACCATTGGTACAGTATTATACTGCATGGCTTTTTTTTTTCTAGGAGACGCACACCAAAAATTAAAATGAGAAGCAGAATTAAAGCATTGTCTA
The DNA here is from genome assembly GCA_026212715.1 of Elanus axillaris. Lineage (NCBI taxonomy): Eukaryota > Metazoa > Chordata > Aves > Accipitriformes > Accipitridae > Elanus > Elanus axillaris. The sequence continues at coordinate 18,855,452 of JANZLQ010000032.1, read as the reverse complement.
ATTGATGACCCTTGTGAAGTAGGGGTGAATTTGCCATCCTTTACACACTCAGAGGAAGAGAGGTTCCTATCCAGATATTAAACTTTGCAGCGTGTTTGTTATTTTTGGTCTAAATAGAAGCATACATTTTCGGTTCCTAAACTTTTTATGACCTGCTGCTCCAAGGAATCCCTGGTATAGAGTCTGAAGAGGAGTTGGTTTGGGTTAAGACAGAGTTGCATTGGCAGCAGTGTTAAAGAACTCTAATGTTTGCTTATGTTATTTTTGGCTGTAGTCAAAGAGTTGCCTGTTTCAAAGTTCAGTCAGTAATAAGGAAAAGCCTGCAGTAGCTGAACAGTGTAAAACAGTCTATGAACATGTTTGTAAATCATTACATTCTAGCCTTAGAAATGTTTTTCCTTTTTCTTGTCTCCTCAGTGAATTACTGGTATGACATGGAATATGACCTTAAGTACAGCTATTATCAACTATTAGATTGTCTCACAAAAACTGTGAGGGTGTTATAGCAGAGGTGGGAGACTCGAGCTTGTGATTCTCTCTGATGTGATACAATCATCAGCACCTGTGACTGGAGTACAAACATGACTGAAGTGAAAAGAACTGAACATTAAATTGTCCTCAACGATATCTGTCAAAGAGATCATGGCTATTTTGCTTGATTCCAGAGTCCAGATCAATTGGCCAGATTTTTTGTCTTGTAAGTAGAAGGTTTGATAATGGCATTTTTAGGTCTTTGCATGTTGCCTCAGTGACAGTGAGCAAAATAAAATTTGAAGGGAGGCAGTCCAGGTTTTGGAAATCCCAAAACAGAAGCGGTGACTGTTCAGAACTACGGATTGTTTTCATAACAACCCAAGTGGACAACCCAAGTGGACAAGGAAGAATCTCCTCTGTCACTCACCTGTGCATTAGGCTGCATCAGTCCAACACATGCATTCTGCCTAAGGTGAAGGTCCTGTCCAGTTGTAATTCACTAAGTGCAGTGGCTGTGGTGTTTTGATGGTGAGAAATTGCAACTTCTGCAATAAAAGGTCAGTTTAAAAGCTTATTTCTGTATTAATTCCTTTTTTTCAAATGATGTGGTGGATAGAGGACATCTAGGAGGACATGCAGAAGTCAACACTAGCTATTTTCCGCGTTAAGCTACATGTTTTTATTGCTGGGGTTTATTTGTTTCCACTCTCGTATTTAAATGTAGCCATGTTCTTTTACATCATGAGTGGTGATTTTAGAGTTGCTTTGCCAGATCAACAGTCAATCTGCACATCACCCGTGGTTTCGTGGCATGACGTGATTCTGTGGCTCATTGATTGTTCCATTCCTTTGCCATTAATTGCTGCCTAACACATGGTCAGGCGAGTTGTGTGAACCAGGAGCCTATTTCTACAGTCTTAATTCCTATTTCAATTTCCACAGAACAGGATGAGACTACTCGTGTCTGAGACCTGCAGGGTAGGACTAGAAGGCTACTAAATACATAAACATTGCAAAAATGTAGTGGTGTTTTTTGTGGAAACCAAAAGTGGGTATTTATCATCAAATCTTCAAACAGTTCCTTGGAAACATTAGCAATATGGAGGGAAATTTATTTCCCATATATTAATTAGAAAAATGCAGATACCCTTTAGACAAGATTGATTATTGTGAAGAAAAATAGAATAATTCTTTTACCTTGTCTGTTTTGTTTTTTAAAGAAGCATAGTTAAAGCATAAAGCACCATTTTACCTCGTGGTGTGTGTCCCAAAATTGCTGAAAATTCAGGAGGCATTAAGGCCAGGCTTTGTTTCACTGCTAGATTAAGATGTCACCTTACTTCAGGCTTTCCAGCTTGTTTGTGTTGACTGTGCCTTGGCAAAGGCACCCAAGGCAGTTCTACAGTCAAATCCGGACTTCCCCACAGTCTGGGGGGAAAGGTGATTTGAATATCTCTTTCTGTCACTTTGGGGTTTTTAATTCAGTCTCTCTCTGTCATCAAAAGTAAGACCGCACGCGGTGAACAGATGCCAGCTTGTGCCTGTGCGAGTGTCTGGAGAGAGGCGTGCTCTGAACTACGCCTCCCAGCAGGCCCCGCTTCCTGACTGAAGGAAGTAGTCACGGTGGTTCCTCCTGGACTTTGGGCAGAGATTTGAAGCCTAAGAAGTGACCGGCTCCCGACGGTCCTCCTCACCACACAAAAGGGCAGCTCCTCTCCTGCCGGCAGAGCTGGGATGGCGGTGCAGGTGACGCTTCTGCCTTCCCCCAGGTGTCTGTTCGATGACCCTGTGCAGATCCGTGTGGCAGGTCTCCTGCCGCAGCAGGCGGTCACCCTCCGAGCCAGCCTGGTGGATGAGAGCGGGGAGCTTTTCCAAGCCCATGCTCGCTACAGAGCTGGGAACAGTGGAGAGCTTGACCTCAGCCGCTCCCCAGCGCTGGGGGGCAGCTATTCGGGAGTGGAGCCGATGGGGCTGCTGTGGTCTCTGCAGTCTAAAGCACCCTATAAGCGGCTGGCAAAGAGGAATGTCCTGACCCCTTTCTGTGTGGACTTGGAAGTGTATGAGGGCCACGGGGACATGAGCCGCTTGCTGGGAAAATGCACCAATGAACGATGGTTTTTGGGAGAGGGGGTGAAGAGGATTTCAGTCAGAGAAGGTCACCTGAAAGCAACCCTCTTCCTCCCTCCTGGTGAGTTTTGGTTCTGTTCTGCTTTTCCAGGTGTGACTTACACCACATGTTCTACCCTATAGCCCCTGGCTGCCCTTGGCAACCCAGAGCAAAGCCTCAGCTGATGGTTCCCTCAGCGTGTGCTTGGTCCAGATGCTCGGATCCTCACAGCTGAGCAGGGAGGAGCAGGTGTTGCCCAGGTGGGTCAAGTGCCAAGGCGGAAGGGTGCAGAGAGGACAGCAGTGGTGACATGAGGCGTCTCTTCTTTGTTGTAGGTGAGGGGGTCAGGACCTCTCCTGCGGTGAGAGGTCTGGGGAAAAGTGTTTATTTCTTAGCTCCTCTGTTTAGCTGACAGGACAAAGAGGCCTCTGGCTTTGGCAGAGCTGTGAGGCAGGACAGCTCTGGCCGTGGAGTGAGGAATGATGAGGCATGGTGGGAGCACTGGACTCAGGCTGCAGCCAGGCTCTAACAGCTGCCACAGATCTTCCTGCATGCTCTGGCTTGTCTCTGTGTCCCTCTCTTTGGCCAAGGAAAAGCCAAAGAAAGAAGTCTCTTCCTGGTTGAGCAGCTAGACTGTGTGGGATACTTAGGAAGATGGGAGACAAATGAGAAAAGTAAGGTCTTTAAACAAGTGTCATATTCCACAGCTCCATACAGAGACAGTGCTGAGACTGGGTCCTGTGTAAAGCTCCTCTGAGCCCTGAACTGTTTATGTTCCTTGAGCAGTACTCAAATGTGAATATCTTGCTCTGTAATGAATAAAAAGTCCCTTGCAACTGCTGTGACACCAGATCTTGTAAGGGAAGTCTGGCTATGAGCATGGGCCGAGCAGCAGCAGCAGCAAAGGAAGGTCCTATGGCTGCAGGAGAACTGAGAAGCCCAGGAGTAGTTACCCAGATCGTAGTGAAGCCTGAATTGCTGTAGGTCAGTGCTGGCATTTGTGGGTGCAATTCATAACCCAAGTATTCCCTCCCTGGAATACCTGCTAGCACAGTTGTTAAAGAAGCTCATGGGGCAGTACTGTTTGTTCATTGATCCCCAATGGCCTGAGAACATCTAGGCCAATGTCAGATGAAATTCATGGTGGGAGAAGGATGCCCAACATGTGAACTTCCTATAATGAGTTCCTAAGAGAGAGAAGAAATATCCAAATTAGTGTCTTTACAGTGATTGTGTGTGTGTGTGAGAATGACAGCCTGCATGGAAAGCTTCAGGTGATGATTTCCTTCTGCTGTCTACTGTCCTGGTGTGTCCTGAGGGGGTACTACTGAAGGGACAACTAGAAACTTTTCTCTTTGAGTATATATATATATACACACACACCTTTCATTGCAGGACCTGGTCCATTCCCTGGACTTATTGATTTATATGGATCTGGAGGAGGTCTGGTTGAATACAGAGCAAGTCTCTTGGCTAGCAGAGGCTTTGTGACTCTGGCTGTTGCTTACATGGCCTTTGAAGATCTCCCTGCTATGCCAGAGATTCTTGAACTGGGCTATTTTGAGGAAGCTCTGAACTTTTTGCGGAAGCAGCAGCAGGTAAGAGACAAATTATGGTGCTCTTCCTGTTGGAAACTATTTTCCAGTTTTCTAATTGGAAGGCTATATGTCATTGAATGCAACTAAGTTCCTTAGATGGTGTAAGGAGACAGCATTGTCTGAAAGACAGCATGATCTGAGAGATGGAAAAGCATGTGCCTCAACTCATATTTTGCAAGTAGTTGGATAGCTGGTTTTGCACAGCATCTTATAACAGTCCATAAACAGCTGTGTAAACCAGTGCTTGTTTAAGACTAAATCAAAGCAGTTCCTGGACTAGAAGCACAAAACTGCTTAAGCAGGAAATGTTAATTTTTTTCCCCGCTACTTTTGCATCTTTCAAGATTTTAGAATGGAAAAAAATCCATTGACTTTTTCTACTATTTCTGAGATGTTACAGGCTTTTGATTCTGAGTAATTTTCACAAGACAGTAATAAAACACTTTAAAACCAGAATCCCTTACATTTGTAGCACTGGAGAGTGTGCCATGTCTTAGGAAGCTGGGGCTGTATTTGAACATGTGTGTGGGATGAGAAAGACGCTTTATAGCAATATATCATCATACCAAGAGAAAGAGACCAAGAGAAATCAAGTAGCATTTAAACTTTGAATGGAATGCTGCTTAATGTGGTATTAATTTCACAAAGAGACTTATTTTCTAGCACGTGGATACCAGGAATGTAGCTAGTGTGAGAGCAGAATTCAGCCTTGCTTGTTTGTCTTGTTCCTCATAGAGCTCTGAAACTTCCAGAGTATCTTACAAGACACACATTACAAAATTGATTTGGTGTGAAGAGCCTTCACTACAAATAAGTTGATTTAAACAGTTATTGGGTTTACTCAGCCTCAGGTGTAATTAACCCTATGTGTTCCAAGGCAAAACAGAAGATAACAGCTCAGCTATAGAAGAGTATCAATGAACAGTGGCATGAAAGAAAATCAGTGCAAGTAAACCCATGAAAATGTGGTTTTCCAAAGGGAACCTGAGGAGAGATCGATGGGGTTTGGAGACAGGAGCAGTAAAAGATACAATACTGAGAGCAAGTCTCTAGCCAGGATGTGGAGGGAGCAAAAAGGCTTTGTCTATAGAGGTCACCAGGAAGAAAAAGAGTTACAGGGGGAGAAATGCTGAGGAGCTGTAGAATTCATAGTCACTCTTGTGGAGGCTCAGCAAAGGGATGGATATGGCAGTGATATAACCTGAACAGAGAGAGGGAAGGGGTAAAATATGGGTGGTCTTAGTTGGATTAGGAGTGAGGAAGCAGAACTGGAGATTTATGTCAGCCCAGGAAGCAAGGAGTGTTGATAATAGTTGTTTTCATAACTGTGTTTCAGGTGAAAGATACTGGAATTGGCGTTTTGGGCTTGTCTAAAGGAGCTGATCTAGCCCTTTCCATGGCCACGTTTCTACCTGGCATCAAGGCAGCTGTCAGCATATCTGGAAGTGGTTTTAATTCTTTCATTCCCCTGCAGGGAGATGGCTTCACTCTTCCTCCCCACCCGTATGATTTGGGGAGGATGAAGACCAGTGACAAGTCTGGCCTAGTAGATTTTTCAGATGTCCTAGATGATCACAGGGACCCAGCAACTTGGGATTGTCGCATTCCCATAGAGAGGTCCTTGGCCAAGTTCCTCTTCCTGTCCGGACTGGATGACAGGAACTGGAAAAGTGACCTCTACTGCCAGGATGCTGTTCAGCGCCTTCAGCAGTATGGACGGGAAGTAGAATTTTGCTCCTATTCTGGAGCAGGGCACCTCTTGGAGCCACCATACTTGCCTCTGTGCCAGGCTTCAATCCACAAAGTGCTTGGGATGTTTGTGCATTGGGGAGGGCAGTGGAAGGAGCATGCCAAAGCCCAAGAAGATGCATGGCACAGGATACAGGCCTTTTTCTGGCAACACTTGATGGACTCAGACATCCCTAAGAGCAAGCTGTAGTAGAAGCTGTCAAAGATGCTGACCAGGTTTGGTATTTCAGTTCTCACTGAATCTTGGAAACTCATCGAAAGCTTCCTGGCCTGCCTCGCTCTAAACTCCACTGTTGCATAATTGTTTATTTTCATTCCCCAAACAATTTTCCATATTTTAGTTGAGTTTTAGGTGTCTTCTGGCCCCAGCTGTGCTGTAGATTGCCACCATCTGATCTGTGTGTGTGCTGTAGTCATCTGAGAAAAAACCAGCATCCCATCACGTGGATTGTGTTTGTACTGAGCTATCTTTGCCCTCAATCTCCAACCATCTCCTTTCATAGCAGGGAATACTGTCACAGGAGGAGTTTTCCATTGAATTGTTTGGTCTCGCACCTTTAACTAACCTAGATGTAAACAGCACTTTCATGGGACAACATGTTAGCACACTCACCTTTCTTCTTGGTATATAATTTTCTCACATTTCTGAGTAAAAAAAGTTGCAGCAGTTCTGGTCTCAACTAAGCAGAGAGGCATTGCACTCTTCTGACTTATTCTGAAGGGCAGTGATAACTTTTTTTTTTCTGGTACCTCAAAAAACAGAAGTGAATCTTACCCAGGTTACACTGGTTGTATCTCCTGCTGACTCCAGATAAGTTATGTATCAGGAGAAAGTTTCCACTGTACTTCTCAATAAATGCAATGTGAATGTGTGTATGCGCAGTTTACTTGAAATTACCTAAATGAAGCCTTTGACTGTCTTTATGCTTATAAATACATAGGCTCAATCCTGGTGTAGTCACAAGCTGTCACTTCACCTGGCTGAAACGTTTATATACAGAAGTCCTTACCTCCTGTTGGTAAGAGGAGTGGTGGAGTTTGCAGTAGGGGTTCCACACAGTGCTCTAGAGGGGGTGATATAGATGTGCTAAGTACCTGCTTTTGAATGTTGAAAGTCAGTTTGTCCCCGTTTTGGGGAGGATGAATAAAGCCACTGCTGCTGCTGAGTTTCCAGGAGCCCTGTGGAGCGGGCTGTCTCAGTGGTCTTGCCACTATAGCAGATAGCTGTGGGCTCAGTGACAGCTAGGAAATGCCACTCTTGAGAGAGGACTGACCTGGCCTTCTGGGGAGAATGTGCATTATCTCACCCTTTACTGAGGTCCAAACCTGCCAAGAACAGCTGTGATCTGCTTCATGCTTTTGTAGACTAGTGGCAAACAGCAGCTTGCTGGCAATTTCTAGATATCAAATGGCATCAGCTGAGCAAATTTTGCCTCCTGGAGCAGTCAAGTCCCATTCTGACCACAGAAGCAAGCAGGAGCTGGAGGTCTCTGCCTTTTACTGAGGCAGCAAAATCTTGCCTTTAAGAAAGCTGTAGTACCTGGTTTCTAATTCCTGCTGAGATATGAGCCCTGCAGGAGCATGGATCCTTCTGAGGGCAGAACCATGCCCTCCGTTTTCTTGCTTCAGGGAGCAATGGCTACTAAAAGCGAGCACGTTGGGCCTCAGAGGGCTGTAGACTCACTCATGCAACACAACACAGCCAATGCAGAGTGTACCCACCCCTTCAGGTACTTCCAATTTTCCTGCCCCAGCAGCCATTCCTCAGAATGGTAGATGGGTACCACTTAGCTCAAGGTGTGAGCAGTTAAGAGTGGGGAGGTCTCTCTCCTGCTCACCTGCACTGTCATCCATCAAGTTTTATGCTATTACCTCTTCTTCATTTCTGTTTGTCCCCTGTGTATGTATGACGTCCTGCATGGACTGTTCCAGATGTTTGGTCAGTGGGTAGGACCTGGCAGAAGAGCGATGTGTAGCAATAAGGGAAGTCAAATACATTTAAGCACTTCAATCTGAATAAGGGACATTTTATTTTCCCTCATTTTCCTATTTTATTGAAGCAGTCAAAAAAACCTGGGTTTGCGATCCACATTTTCCTCAGACTCAGCATTAGGCTGTGAGTTTCTCTGTGGTACAAGTAATTTTGTTCTTTTGTTTTTACTGAACGCAGTGAGGCTTATGCAGTGCAGTGTGTTGTTCTCCACCCTGTAGGAAAACTTACATCTATTTTAATTCCTTCTGAGGGGAAGACAACTTTCTCAGCCTTCAGTGGGCAGTTTACAGAGCTATACTTTGAATTACAAAATTGTGAGCTTCTGAGAAAATACATTATCTATAGGAAACTACTATTAGAAGGAAGAGCACTTTCCATCAGTAAATCAACAATATCATCAGTGATGCTTTCATACAGTATCTTATGTTGTCACATTCAGCAACCAGGTTCAAGGAACACAGTGTTGAAACTAGAGGATGAAGGGAGCTGACTGATGACTTCATTGGCAACAATAGCATATAGGTCCTTCTTGTTTTGTTGCTCTGGAATGAAAGCTTTGCTACTGAAAAAAGCTTATTTAGCTGAGTAGCTCTGTGGCATATACAAACAGGAAAATATGCCAGCCAACTCAGGTGCACTGGGAATTCTTTATAAGTCAGCTGGCCTTTTAAAATTAAACTCAAGTTTGAAACTTACCTTCAGGAAATACAAAATGGAAACTGGAGGGAGACTAATGTAAAATAATTGGAAACGGCTTAACTTCAATAAAATGGTTGTGCATGTTGTTAAGCAGGTTCTTCAGCGTTTTGCTGAAGACTTTGACTACTTAATGTTTCTTCTGCTGAAGAGATGATTTAGACAAATGGGGCTAAGCTCACATTTTTTTCCAAGTTAGTGGCAAAAATTCTACCAATTGCAGCCTGTAGAGTCAGGGCACTTTATATAGTTTGTCCAGGCTTACAGAGTACAGATAACATTATTCAAGAACAATGTGAAAATTATTATTTAATTAAAGATAATTGATCTTCAGCTGCAAAAGACAGCCTATGCCAAGTGCAACTGAAAACAACTAACAAAAATTGGATAGGGAAAGCTATTCTTACAGTCTGCTTGTAATTGAAAAGTGCTTCAGATAAAATAGAGCATCAAAGGACTAGCTTGAACTGGAAGATCTCGGCTTGATGCTTACATCAGTCATCCCTTTGTTTAGGACTTTGCGCTACATTTGTATTGTAAGAATGAGAATAAGAAAAGCTTGTGACAGTCACTTAAGAAACTGAGAAACAGTCTCCCTGCACGTAAGCTGCTATGAACAAATGTATTATAAGGGAACAGTACATTTTGCAGTGCTCATTTGGGGCAGGATGATTTCCCCAGCTAATTTGGAATCAGGCAACAATAGAGATTGCTGGTTTGCCAGCACATTCTTAAAATTGTCCTTCTTTGCTCTGGTTCAGCTTGTGATCTCTTTACATAGAAAGGAGACTACCCCAAAAAGAAGAGAACTGGTGTGAAAAAGCATGTCCTTGAGTGGAATGTCTCTGAACTCTACTTTAGCCTTACTGCCCAGACCCCATGAACCTAAGATAATCTGGGTAAGTGTGATTCAAGTTATATGAACTTAGAATATAGCTTATTATTTTAGATTAGGTGTCCCTGAAGCAGGTCACAGGCTATTTGCACACTGTGAGACCTGTCAACACAGCTTATCCTGTTTGTTGTGGGCTTTCTGTATCACAGCGCAGGTATGTTCTTCACATAGCTCCATCCTGCCGTCCTATCTAACAGTAACCCTTCATGAAAAGCTCCAGGGACTCCTAGCTGTTTGGAAACATTTGGGCACTGCATGGAGCAATGATGTCTTCTGTACTTCTCAAGGCTTCTTGAAAAAGCTTATGGGGTTCTTTCCCCATACTTTGCCATATGTGTTGTTAGGCTGTGTATAACTGAGGAAGAGAGAAGTTCTTGATGTTCTTTATCAGAGACCTAGAAGTACCAGGACCAGTCAGGTATTGAATTGAACACAAGCTAAAGCTGATCCCAAAGCATTTTGATACATGTACAGTATAACATGGAGGAAACTGCAGAATGAAAATAGTCAAAATACCTTTATTAGAGAAAAGTGAACCACAGGTACAGAAGACGTGAAACATCATTGAGAAAGTAGCTATACATTGAGCACTGTGCCTCTGCAGAAGTAGTGGGTATTTGAGGCTTCAGTGGAATTTTACTAGAGACTGTGCTGAACAAGGAGATTTCAGTGCAAATATGCTCCTGTAACACTAGTAGCTTCTTACCCAGGAGGAGCAGTGTCTCTGGATGGCTTCTGCAAGCAAGGTTGTTTCATGGCCACAGGCCAGAAGGAATGAAGTGAAAGATGAGAATACACATTGTGCAGTGTAATTTCAAAGTGACCTTTCTCCATTCCCTGTTTCTGTTTCCTGTGCATATTTGGATGTCTGAAGGTGATAATTTTTTTTTTTTAAATTCAGAACTTCGTTCTCTAATACACTACTAGATCATTTGTTATCAAGCTGGGGGATAAGACCAACATTTAATGATGAAATAAAAATAGTAAAAAGTTTTGCTATATTAGTATTTTGCTAAGAAATTGATAATTCTACTATTTCAGAAAAAATGACTATTCTGCACTTTTTAGTGCTCCATACATGTAATTCAGAAATGGAATCTGAGCCAAATGTTCTATTAAGTGCAGAGAAGGTGATACTTCATTTGAAGTTTGGCTAGAAGGAAAATTGATGTTTCCGATGAACTAAGGCTTCTTGCAGCATTTACTGCAAAATATCACTGCCATTTGTCATTGTCCAGGACAAAAAAATAGAAATGCTAAAACTCATTGTTTTTCAGAGTCTTAAAAAATTGCCCATGCAAAATTTACATTAAACCTAAAAATGCCTGGGCCCTGACTCTAGATAGCACTTAGAGAAAAATAATTAAATGAGTTATGTTCTATTAAATTGAGCTTGTATCTTTTCAGTGACTTAAGCCACGGAACATTTAACATCTTGCATTTACACTGTAAATTCATGTTTGCAATAAAGTCACTTTAGTGAAAGGTGTGGGTTTATGCTCCAGTTTAACTATTCTAAGAATACCTTGCTGCCCAAAGGACGGTCATGACTTTTTCCTGAGTGCTAATCTAACTGAGAAGTAATCCCGTGGAAAAAAAACCCCAAAACCAAATAAAACACAAAAGAAGATTAAAATGTTCAGCTGGATCAGAGAAAGTAGCTGGAATGTGCATGGGGTTATCAGGAGAAGCAGGGGTGAGTGATACTGTGCCTTTCAGCATCAGTGTGGCCTTATGCCAAACCAAGATGCTTGAGTAACTCTAGCAGAGTTTTTAGTTATGTTTGTAATAACTAGTCCAGCTGATTCTAAATTATGATCCATTTCTGTATACAGAGAAGTGAATGTTTGGTGGCTCATTGTGTGCTGCGTCTGTTTGCAATGGATCTTGTCGTGAAAGAGTAAGGTATTTGGTAGTGGGAAGAAAATTGTGAAATACTCATATCAGATAGGAGGCAAGCTGGATAGATGGTTCAAGGGAGATGTGGTGCATAGGAACAGACCATGTGCCTATCTCTGCCTTCAATTATAAGAGGAAGTTCAAATGCACTGCTATCGTTTTAATATGTTATGAATTCAGTAAGACAGTTCTGAATCAATAAACCTGTGCCATCTGCAGGATGGAGTCCTGGATAGTGTCAGTCTGATGTTCTCAAACATCAGGCACTAACTCAAAATGCATTCATTTTTCTAGCCTATGCATTGGCTGCACAGTGCTTTGGCTTCAGCCATCCTCCCATCTTTGGATCATTTCAGATTAGATGTCTTCTCGATGTAAGAAGACTACTCTGATACCTGACAGCATCTCTACTGTCCTAGTGGAAGGGGAAGAGGTCAGTAGTCTGTACCTTTTGGTAGAAATATCACATCCAATTGCTGGAACAGCCTAGCACTTGCTGTTTCCCTGGCAGTCTGCATACCACTCCCTGTAAAGCTAAGACCTGTTAGGCTCCATTTAGATCAGCAACATGCAGGGACAACTCTGAACTTCCATGCCTTCTAGGAATCTTATTCTATGGCCATCTGTATCCTTGAGGGCATAATGTCTGCTTTCTCTTTTTCCTGTACCTTTTGGACAGTCTTGCTCCTGTCCCATTGGCCATGACCCAGGCCACTCCAATTCGAGGTCACCCTGACACTTTGCATGATCTGCTGGTGGAGGAGGAGCGCACTCAGCAATATGTAAGGCCAAAGCTAGGCGGCCACATGATAACACTGGCAATGAAGAACCATGATGCTTTGACTGGTGAAGACCAGATGATATGACATTGTCGTGTTGAGAAATGACCTCAGACTGGTTTTGTTTCTGGCAAACTACCTTTAGGTCGGTTAGAGGGACAACTTTGCAGTTATAGATCGGGTACAATGAAACATGTCTGCCAGTCTAAGTGCTGTAAAACTACAGGGGATACTCTGCTGCTAGCACTGAGAACAGGACATGTTGGAGTATATTTATAGTGGCTAATGATTGTATTTTGTATGTGATGAAGAGCACTGGAAAGGTGTACCATGTGTGGCACCTCAGTATTCTGGAGAATTACCACAACAAACTGGTCCTATTCTTGCATTCTCCTGTGGACCTCTTCTTTGACCATTGGCAGAACCAGTACGCTGGGGTAGATGGTCTGCTGGGCTGAAGCAGAGAAATGAGTTTTATCTTTAAAAAACCATGTTTTCCATGAGTTTGGTTATTCTTGTAATGGACTCCTATTTCAGATTTCTAGGAGTTATGTATCAAGTCCTGCTTCAACAGACAAGGTGCACTCCAGCCACATCCCTGTATTCATCCTCTGGCACATAACCTCTCCTTGTTCCTAAATTCTACACTTCACTACAGAGCAATAAATGAAAAGATACCTCAGCAACTGAGAAGGAGAAAATAGGGCTTGCTCATGTGCAGTGGTCATGAGTGGTTAGCAAATGCAGTAATCATGCAGTGATTAGTAAAGAAAGCAAACATGAGCAAAGTAGAAGAGATTTTCCTTAAGATGCACCATCACTTGCTTCTTGTGTGGATTAGGAGTTTTTCCTTACCTAGATATAACACACCATGAGTAAGTGTTAACGTCTCTGTGAATGTAACCTGAAAAAGCTCAACAGACTGTGACTGTATAAAGGGGAAATTCTCTTCTGTTTTTAATGTGGAAACAGTCATATTGTCCATCAGTTACATCAGGGTTTTAATCTATGTGTCTTTCTTCTTTCCAGGGTAACATACATGATGCTGATATTCTTGGAGGCAGAAATTTCTACATGAGGTGTGCACAAGAGGAATAATCTTTTTCAGTTTTTGGGCATCAAAATGGGTTAGGAGCTGCTGAACTGTACAGAGATCATGCAGCATTTAAAAGTCAGGAGTGAGCCATGGGTCTTTGCATGCAGCACCATAGCCCTGCAGCACTTAGGGCATTCCCCTTACTTGTGACAGAAGTAGCAATGTCTAAAGGAGGAAAAATTAATTATGTTTTGTATCTTTCTCACTTGACAGAGACCTGATTGTTACAAGTGGGCAACAGCTCTCAGTAAACCCTTCTTTAAATCCCCGGCATTCAGCTCTGGGCTGCTGCCAATGGATTGAAGAGAGAGCACGCTACTTTAGCTTCAAGGATGTTCCAGTGGAATGTCTGTTGGAAAGAGCAGCATGACAATGTTATTTTCCAGTGAAAGGTATGTTTGGAAGGCCCTTATTTGCTGATAAGGGTGTTTTTTCATCTTGCAAGAAAAGTTTTTGAGTGGCAAATCATACGAGGGAGTTCTTCTCTCAATTGGACTGTTCTGAATAACTCCATGGTCTCCTTTCTTACAATGTATGCAGATGCAATTTAAAAAAAATCTTTGGGTGTACCTATCAAACTATATATGGCTGCAACTTCATGGTGAATATTCATATTTCTGTTTGTCGTAGGTAAATGTTAAGACTGTAAAGGCATCTGAAGCCTTTCAATATTCTGATAGCCTTTGTAATCTTCCTGACTATTTTCTGTAGGATGGAATATAAGTCAAGAACACAGTCACATGCTATCCTTCCCTGTATGTTCAGAATCAAGATTAAAATCCTACTTGCGGGTCCATACTTACAAACAAACATACGAAACAGGCTGTGCTGGAGTGTGTATTGGTGATTGATTATTGTGACAGTGTTCAAGGCTTTAAATAAGAAATGTCAGGTACCCTGGAGATTCCTGCTGAATATCTGATCATCTTTTATTTAATAATTTGCATGCTAGAGACACGGTGGCTGGTAAACACTCACAGCTGTTCTGGTAAGGAGGGTGGTTAGAGAGCTACTTCATTCAGTTTGTGGGTTATCTTGCATCTGCAGTTAGGCAAAACAGTCAGTTGTTGAGACAGAGTTCAACTAATTAAGCCACTGACACCAGCTGAGATACTATTGAAGAAAAAGTTCAGGCTAAAAAAGTGATACAGACTGAGTATGTTCTATTCTACTGGCAGGAAGTGCGCAGTGCAAGAACAACACATAGCGGTCACAGTTTGCAACATGGGAAAATTGGGAAACAACAGAGAAAAAAATTCTTCACAGTGAGAGTGGTTAAACAGTAGAAGAGGTGCCCAATGAGGTTGTGGAATCACTGTCTGTGACTTTTGACTGAAAAAAAAAATAAACCAGCAACATGATCTAACTTTGGAAGTTAGTCCTGCTTTGGTCAGATGTTTGGATGAGATGACCTTGAGGGCCCTTTCCAATTTTTTGAGATTCTAAGAAATGGCATGAAGTGCACTTGTCTGAAATAGAAAGGCTGGTTCATGAGGCATTAAACACATGTTTGTTTATCCTTTAAATGGTATGCACCACTCATGCATTATATCCACAGTCAGAAGAACAGGTACAGGAACCTATGACTTCCTTTAGCAAATGTATGAATACTTCAGGAGGAGATGCAGTATCTCCTTCTGTATTCTGGAATGTGTATATGCCTTGGGCATCATCTCTCACAGAAACTGAAGGGATAAATTTAACCAGGCAACGAATGACACAGTTCAGGTCAGTTCTGTTAAGATAGGTGTTCAGGAAAGATTCCTTTCTTAGAGGAAAGTACATACTGGAATTGAATTTTATTTTTTTTTGAGAAACAGATTCCTGTCTGAGAGGAATTAATAGAGTTTTGAGAAGATGCTACCCTTGACGTTTCAGGCAAATGATTCCATAGAGCACTTGGGGATCATAAAGATACCTTCAGGATGGTTTTAATGAGTGAATATTGTGAATACTGTAGGTACAAGTCAAAGTACAGCTAAGTGGTGGAAGAGGTTTGTTGATTAATAAAAAGAACTGTAGCTTCTGTGGAGACACCAGTTCTTACTTTTATGTTGTGCTGTTTGTTGTTCCCCGCTGAAGATTTACAAATCCAGGAGAAGCAGTTGGCAAGTGGCAGTGAGTGAACTTGTATATGCCTCCCACAACTCATCTTCCATCCAAAGCTGTCAGTGGTGTTGTATGCATATTGCTACAGAGCAAAACCCAACTCTTGCTTTGAAGCAATGAGAGATTTTTAACAGCTGTATGAAAGCCTGTCACAGTGCAGTTTTAGCTGGCTTGTACTGCAGCAGTGAAAAAAAGGTGATGCTTGAGAGAACTGGATGTGATGCTGACTTCGGGCTGATGCTTCATTTTGTGTACTGGCTTATTTCTGCCCTTTTCATCAGACTAGATATTACAGTCCAAGTCTCCCTATAAATGACTCCCATTGCCTTATAAGAAAAATGGAAGGAGAAAGGGCAAAAGAGTATCCTGCATAAGAATCTGTGCATTTGATTTGTCAGGAGCATGTCAGAAGCATCCCCATAGAAGAGGGAAGGTAGTTATTTCAAACATGCCTAGATTTTATCGGGGACAGGGGTTTTGCCTTTTAATCAAAACTCACCATGAAAGTAATTTTGTTAAAATATGTCCATAAAAAAATTGATTTTGACTGCCACGGTAATATTCCTGTCACAGCTCCTGTAAGACTTCTTATCCTTTTCAGTCTCAGTGACTTCAGAGGTTTGTTCTTGTGATCCCTGAAAGGTCAATGCCTTCTGCCTGAAGTCACTGATTTATTGCAACTTACACTCTTGCAAATGATTTCCAATACTTCTTATCATCAACATTTTATCATCATCCTTCAGCTCTGTGGAAGAAAATATAGCGCAGCTTAAACATGGTGGCTTTTTAGAAGTGATCCATTACAAGCCTTGTTGACTGCTACTGTCTCACAAGTGGGTTTTTTACTAGTTTCTATTTTAGGATGGGAAGATATATAGAAATATTTCACTCCAGTCCATGCAGTAGAATCTCAGTATGTGCAATAACAAAATCAAAATCATAACCCAGCTAGGCAAAATAAAAAATCAACTAAAATAGAGATATAAACTGCACATTTCTAAAGAAAAGAAAGAAAAAAGTGCACTCAAGGAGTATCCATTCTGAAATTTCTCCCCTTCATAAAAGGAAGTATGTAAGTGTGTGTGTGGATGGGTATGGGTGTATATAAATGTGTGTTGGAAAGGAGGGGAGAAATGGTTTGAAAAGAAAAGGAAAAACAGAAGATTAAAAAAAATCTGTTTTGTAATTACTTGTATGTTTTTTGTAGAATGTAGGGTCCCCAGCAGAAATGTCCTTCTGCCAGAAGACATACACATGCAAGTGAAAGCAAGATGGCTCAGATCCTGACCAGATGGTTGGTTTCAATGTGCAGTGCCAGAAGCAAGCATACAGTAACCACCGCCTCCTCCAGGATTAGTAGAATAACCATGGTTACGAGACGCCAATTGCTCAGCCATAAGGTGAATCCATTTTTCTCTGTAAGACAATGAATGACAGTATCACTGGCTACCGCAGGACACAATACCCACTTAGAAACAAGTCACTGAAATCTATATTTTGTATACTTTCATAACTAAGTGGTTTTGCAATCAGTTATTATTAGTACAGTTATTGTCTTGGGACACTGACAACTAGTGCTTTTATGAAGAGGTAATAACTGCTTTCCATCACTGAAGCTCTAGTGACAGGTTACAGAAATTTTCTCAGGATCTCTCACTTTGAGGTTGATGTAGAAACCAAGGAAAAATGCTATTTCATTTCTTGATTCCACTCAGTCATTAATCAGACATGAAAATAACATGGTCCTTTGTTCTCTAACTGCTAGTAAGGTATTTTTAAAAAAATCTTTTTTTCTCCTACTGGGGAAAGGATTAGCACTTAATTATGTAACTCTGTTTTATCCTCTTAAAGAAAGGTGGTAAAAGTCTCCTTGAAATAGCTGTTGAACTAAAAGTTGGGGCTCTCTGTGGGGATTAGGAGGTTGAGACTCGTGCCTCATCTGTGCTTGATTAGATTCTCCCATTTCCCAGACTAGTGTTCTGATCAGTAGGTTGTTGAATATAAGTACATGGGTGGTTATGGTGGGTTAAGAAGAAAGTCTTGATTTTTATTCCGCATTAGACCAAGAAGTTTTGAAATCTTGGTATTTTTTCATGAGATGAAAGCTTTGTTTTATCAACCATTATCTTACACATCATATAATGTAGTGTTAGTCTTTTGGTAATTTAACTGCTTTAGGATATATGGCTCATGCTTTGCCCTGTCTGTGTTTCCCTTGATTTATCTGGAATATTATGCCTAGAAGAGAGGGAAGGAAAACCAGAGATTAACTTTTTTCTTTTTTTTTTTGGTTGTCTCTGGCTACTAAGTGCATTTTACTTAGCCTGAGACCACTGTCCACTAGCAAAAAAACTGCTTGGAAAAAAGCCGATGCCATTCATCTCCGTACATAGCCTCTTTATCTTCTGAGGCCTGAGAGAAAGCTTTGATTCTGGAAGGTGCGAGTGCCTAGTAGTTCCTAAGCAGAGACAGTTCAGTCATACTCAGGCCAGAGCTAATTTCTCTGTCCACTTCATTTTCTGCTTATTCCATTTGCTTTCTGGGTATTTTCATCATTTGTGTCTGCCTGATTAGCTACATAACAGACACCACACACAGGATGATAATGGGCTGAGGCAGGTACCTCTACCTTTCAATTCACAAAGTTAAGAAAAGTAGCTTGAATTTTAACAACATGGAGGAGTCATTTGCTCCGTGTCCTTTGCATGTGCAAGTTCTCCCTTCCTCTGGGTTGAGAGGAGAGTAGAATTTTTTAAGAGTAATTTATTATCCTTCTTCATTCCTTTCAGTTGTCCACATAAGGCTATTTGGCTTTCCAGCGCTTCTGCTTTGCTTTTCTTCTCCTGCAGAAGAGCATAATTCTGCATTATCAATGAACAACAGTCCAGACCTCAAAAGAATGCAATTTCCTGGGCTCAGGATGAAATCCAGAGGTTAGTCTCATAAATCCTATGTATGCTCTGTGGCTGTTCCAGCTCTGAGCCAAGTTTGGCAACAGGGTCATTTCATCTAGCACTCACGTAGTAAAACACATTTCTTTTATGACCTCCTAGCCAGCTGTTCAGGCTAAATCATTGTACATACAGTCATGACTTGACTAATGCCTGTGCATGTCTCAGCTGCTTTCCTGTTATTCTGTCTGTAGAATGGTACATAATTCTCCTTATGAGGTGGTGTTCCTGAAAGACAGAGCCTCCTGCTACACGTAAAAAATAGTGATTTTTCCGTGGGTCACGACATGTACAGACCACAGAGTCAAGTAGATTCTAGCTGGAAGGTGACTTAGTATAAAAAATGTAGTTCTTCTGGGAGCAGATGAGTGTCTGTGGCCTGTAAGGATGTTTCCTTCTTGCTGTGGTCCCCAGTTCTTCAGTGTAAGGTTCCATGTGGAGACAATCAGGAATGCTTTTATTACAGTGAGATTTTTCTTCATGTGTTTTAGGTTTTCATTAAAGAATGCTTTCAATCTTTTCATGCCTCTGAAAATGGTAATATCAGGTCTTGTGCCTCCGAACAGGCTTTTCAACAGAAAAAGAGATAAAAAGAAAAGCAAAGCTCTGGTTTCTCAAAAGCCATTCATTATCTAAAAAATGTTACACAGAAACAAGAGATGCTTTCATGAGCTTAGATCTCATGACATTGTTTGCTTGGCTGGCAATTCTGCAGCACCCTCAGCTCTTACTTCCTGCAGGCACAGCAGGCGTAGCAAGTACCTACCTCCACTTTCAGGGAAGAGGCACAGACCAAACCACCACACTCTTCTGCTGTTGCCCCCAGGGCAGCTAGAGGCCTGAGCTTCTGTGGTTTATCCCTCCTTTGTCCTTGGTCCTTTGTTTTATTCTCCTATTTTAGCCTGTTTCACTCTGTTAGGTTTTCAGAATTCTGCTTTTTCTTTCTTTCCTCATGTCTGTCATAAGATCAATGCCAGCTTTATTTTGAGCTCTCATTGTTGACAAAGTTCATAAAATGAGTTCTGTATCCCTTTTATATAATACAGATGATCAGATTATTGTGATGAAGTAGGTTGAAAGGAAAGGTATTATCAGGTCTCAGGCTTTAGTCCAATTAGCAGGCTCTCAAACTACAACATAATTCTGTTAACACTGGTATGAACTTATGTCGTTGTGAGTCCACTGGCTTTTTGGACTGCTGCTGCAACCGGAATCCATTCTGTGAGCTGACTGTATCAGGGAAGGGAGAGCCTGGTGTATTACTCTAACAGAGAGGAGATTATATATTAAGATGACTTGAAGATAATATTTGCTTTAGGGCAGAGGGGCTCACTCAGTGCTTATGGTACCTCTTAAGCCCTCCTTGTGAAATGAGGAAGAAATGACAGGCCCAGCATAAACTCTTGTTGCAGAGGTAGATTTTGTCTAAAAATAAAATATCTGTATGTCTGGAGCTGGGCTTTAAGAGTATGAACTTGCAAATGCTGCCATGGCAAGGATTTCTGCAGGGAAGCAGGATGCTTTCTTACCTTTATCATTAACACGTGACTGTCCATTTCCATAGGTAGGTTAAGTTTTCCTGAGAGAGAGGTTGTGTCCTTGCCAGCTGTGGATGCCCAGTGTATCCTTGGCTTTCTACCATCCCACAAAACCCACCAGCAATCCCTGAACATTAGTCTGGAATCACAGAGGTTTTCTCACAACAGAATACCTTCTGCTCTCATAAGTGGGTCATCTACCCCTTTCAGAGGAAAGGAACAGTCTCTTTAGCAGTATCTGTCTGATCTAAAGACTTCTTGTTTCAGCTCACCAGGTGGAGTCCTGAACACTGTCTCCAGGATTTTTGACCACAAGAGTACTATGAGATCAGATGTCACACATCCTGAAAGGCTTCCAGTTAAAATCAATGGTGCCAGAGTGATCAGCATCTTACAGAAATGAATGCCAAGTGAGTACAGAGATTCATTTTTCCTCTTTCCATATTCTAGAATCATGATTTACTGGATAGGTGTGAAGTCAGTAATGGAGCAGTGGGCCTTAGAGACTGGGGCTAGAGCATTTATCTGTGCAGAGATTAGGTGTAATGATTGTTTGCTATTGAAACTGCATTCTGGTTGTAGTCTGAAGGCTGTTCTAGAGTTTCACTGATACATTGCCTTCAGTTGACCTTTTGTGCAAGAATACACTTCATCCAAACCCATCAGAAAGGTTAAATACTTTCTTGGCTGTGGAAGAAGGTGGCTGAAAAGAGGCAGTAATGAAAGATAGGGGACAGGCAAAGATCAGTAAAAGCATATTTATACTTACATATATAGGAGTATATCAGCTCCAGGTATGTGCTGCTGAAAGGAATGTTTGTTCCCCAGATAGTAATCAAGATCTGCTTTTAGCTCCAGCAGACTAGAAATGATGTCCAGTTGATGATGTATATTTCATTGTATCCGTTTGTGCTTGCTGGAAAGGAAGGGAAAAGAATGACCTCCATTCTTTTACTTGGATATGGCATATTAAAGATAAGATTTGATGTGAGATGATCTAGTTCTACTGCTTGCTTAAATAGTATATTGTATTTTTGCAAATGAGGTGTAGCAGTTAGTCGTGAGAACTGGAATTTTCTTCCAGCTCTGAAGAGGGGATCAGAATGTGGCTCTCCAGAGTAAAAAGCATTTACAGTTGCAGAAACAATAGTATACATGTCCTTTCTGAGCCTTTTCAGAAGGCTCAGCTACCCCAGTTGGATCTCACACAGTAGGTTTAGACTTTTGCAGTTGGCCCTTACCCTTACATTCTTCTGGATCTCAGGCGCATCAGCTGTGCAAGTTGCGGCATCTCTCCTGCACTGTGCTGTGCCATGTCAGATGAGTTGCTCCTAACATGCAGCACAGTGTGAAAGGACTCTTCTCCTGATGTGACTATACTAAATGTCTCTCCTGACAAATTGCTTTGCTGTCAGGAACGTTGGAAAGAAAGAAACCTGAGATACCTTCCTTGTCCTCTGAAGGAACAAATGCTGATGTTAAGGAAGGTCTATGCCTGTTATCACAGACTCACTGAGTGTCTGCAACCACATGACTTCACACTCTTCATTTTTTTCTTGATTTAACTTTGCAAATGGATTAGCTGTAAGTCTGCCCAGAGCTTTGCACTGCCACAGCAGTAATAGTTATTATTATGATTGTTGAAATACACTGCTGAGTCTCACAGAGATAGTTCAGCTGGCTGTGTATTTCTCTGAATATTTTAGTATTATAAGAAAGTATAAAGTCCCCATCATCA
Source organism: Elanus axillaris (assembly GCA_026212715.1). Classification (NCBI taxonomy): domain Eukaryota; kingdom Metazoa; phylum Chordata; class Aves; order Accipitriformes; family Accipitridae; genus Elanus; species Elanus axillaris. The sequence continues at coordinate 18,833,830 of JANZLQ010000032.1, read as the reverse complement.
CAAGATTTGAGATTCCATTTATACAATCAATGAAATGCAATTAGCCTCCTTAAAAACAGGGAACAGGCAAACATAACCTTCAATTGCTATCAGGGAACCCTCATTCTGTTATGCCATACCCTGAAGAAAATACAGTGTATCCTGGAAATTCTAATCAGAGTCTAAGTGCAGGATGCTTTGGTTTATTTTAGCATACAAAGATTAGGGAGAAAATACTTCAATGATTTGGGTGTATAATGGTGGTTGAGGCTTTGGTAGTGAAGGAATACTGATGATCTGTCTCCAGTCAGACATGTTGAGGGAACATTTTAGCTATGCATGCCTTCCTGTGGGCTCTCCCAAATATGTATCCAAGCTCAGAGCAGCTGCCTTGTTAGCTCAGAGCTCTCAAGCCTGCTTGTACCTGGTATGTCCCTGTTCCTTCCTTGCACATGCATTTCAGATTGTCAGGATTTCAAGGTTTGTTTGTATGTCTTCACTTCTGAAGTGTCTTGGGAGTGAACACTGATGGAAGCACATGTAGTTGAGGTATAAGGAAGGAACATGGGGTTACTAGCAGAGGGGTTTGCAGCTTGCTTTTCAATCTGATTGCAGCCATACTAAGATTTTTCCCACTATTCCAGAATGCTATGTAAGCAGTCACTGCAACTGAAGTCTGTATTGTTTCAAGGGAACAGCATAACCACTTTGACATACAGCTGTTTTATTTAATTTGATGAGATGGAACAACCCCATTTTGATTCAGAATACAGCCAATAGTAACACATTTTTTTTTTTCAAGCCAGAAAAATTCTACCATAAATATACAAGCTTTACACTTGGGAAGATGGAGAGGAAAATTTTATCATCAATGTGCAAAACTGTACAATAATGTATAATCATTCTCCTTCCCAGCTGTAAACGGTATGTCTTTTTTCAGTGTATACTGTCATATTCAAATGCTGGCTAAGTGTGTGTTTTGCTTTCCAGTATGGATGATTCTCTTGGCAGCAGGGGAGCATTCTGTAGCCTTTATTACAAAAGTCTACTCCTTTAAACTATGGGTTTCACCCCCTCTGCAGGGCTGCCTCCAGTCCCTACCCAGGCCTGTCCCTGGACAGCACTTCCATTAGCAATGACAGTGACATTGAAGGGTGCAGCCTATGAGATACAGGTAAGAAAGCTAAGGAGAGAAAACGTGTCTGAATATAAAGGAGGGCTGAGCTGCTCAAAGCATGGTTATTGCACCTGTATACCAGGGAGACATGTACACTGTCCTAGTCTGGGGGAAAAATTGCTGTCACTGTAGTAAAGTAAAATTTACAGGTCACAAGATGGCAGCATAATCTCACTAGTCAGGGTGACAAAACTTGAGGGATCAGGTCATTAATCTTCCTCAACTCAAACTCCCATTTTGAATAATCAGAGTCCTGTGGCTAAATAGCTGGTGCTTCCCAGGCTCTAAACTACTATGTATATAGGTGAAACTATTATGTATGTAGGTGAAAATACCGTTACATCATTTTTCAAACGAACTTAATTAATTTAAATTCAGGTACACTGTGATAATGTTGAAATAAATTACTCACCTGGAGTTCAATACTGAACAAAAAATTACATGAGCATGTTATCTAACTAATCAATAAAAAAAGCATTTATGGAACACTGACTTTGCAAAGCCTATGCAACTGAGAGTCACATTTGTCATATTTTTCCTTCCTTTCTGCTCCTGAGAGCAAGATAATCTGAACCCTGCCTCAAAATACACATTTCTTACTGAACATTAATTTTTTATAGTAGTACTAAGTTAATATATTCTCTGTGAAGAGCTTATTTAATATATTTTTCTCTTTCTGTTTGAGGAATATGTAAGTAATCTGTATTCAGTTTTCATCTGCTTATTTGCCTGCCTGTCTCTGTGTCTCTCTTGCAAGAAATCTGCCCATTCTTCATGAGCTGTACCTTTGCAGTACTTGATTTGGAAAAAAAGAACTGTGCTAGGGAGAGATGATTCATTACATCAGCCACCATATTATGTAACACAGAGTGATAACAACTACTGAGAACATTTCTAGCAGCAATATTCCCACTTGTGAATTTAAATATTTTCCTCAGGAATGTCTGTAAAAATAAATGGAGGTATCTGCACATACTTGGAAGGAAAACAAGCCATGAGAGCAAGGCAAAAATCTATCCATTTTCAAAATTAATTGCAATTTTTTGTGATTTTACTGCAGAATTAAACCACAGATAGTTAGGTACATCTTCCAGGTGCACTTCTTTGAGAAGAATGTAGAATCATAGTTCTACCAGTTGCTTGCATCTACGACATGACTATGACGTTTTGGCACATGTGCAAACTGTGTTTATGGGTATTTACTTGCTGAATTTACAGGCATGTTTTCAGACAGCGCTTTTGCAAACATTGGACTTTTGAACATATGCTGAAATCCCAAATGGTCATTGGCTTTGGTTTTGTATACCTGTTCAGATGACAATTGTTCTATCCAAGTTTACTCACGCTAGTCAATACAGTTGCATCTGAGCATCTGTAAGCTAAATTTAATAAAGCAGAAGAAAAACGAGAAAATTGTACACTGCCTTTTCCATTAGTGGGACGTTTCTGGGCTAAGCAATTGGCCACATGGTGTCACTGTGTCTTAAGGCAGCAAAACCTTTATCAATAAAGCCTCTAGCAATTCCGAGTTTTCAAAGTATCCCAGCCATGTGATATTATCCAAGGAGATGCTTCAGCAAAAATGGCAAGGTCACAGAAGCTTCACTGTAGGAGTGTTTTAGGAAGATATTTTGTACAAAGCATCTGTTTCCTGGCTTCTTGTACCTTCCTGGAATACTTCACAAATATTTTTAGCCCAGAAGCGCTTGTTCTCCAGATGTCTGCATTTGGGAGCATGCTTATATGGAAAGCTTTAACTTAAACTGTTGCAAGTTAGAGATTTAAAAATTCAGTGGTGCTGGACTCATCCTACACTTTAGTCATAGTCCTTCTTCTCTTTCTGTCTTTGTATATCTGAATGCACAACATCCTTTGGCTCTACTGAGCAGAGGAAACTTGGCCTTATGGAGCTCAGAGCAATATAAACTGCAGCTCCTGGGACCCACAAAATGCCACTTAATCCCTGCTAGTCCGGAAGAATGCTTTGTGCAACACACCTGCCTCAAGAGAGCTGTGCCAAAAGCTGATGTATTGGGTGTTTAAGGAGTTTCGTAATGTACAGCTATAGCAACACTGAGAGAAACAGTTGTGTACAGATATAGTATGAGCCTTAGCCAAGAAGATGATATCTGGCTCAGGGCGTATTGAAAGATTGCAAAATCTGTAGTAAGTGTCGGTGTGCACTGTGTTTTCTGTAAAATGGTAAGTGAACCTAGAGTAGCAGGCCTTATGCTAACATCCTGATAGCCTGTGTAGGGTAGATTAAGATTTCATAGAAAGGATAAATATCTGGGAATTACTTACCACCCATGTAGAGTGCAAGGTGCTTTGTTTTAATTGCTAGGACATTAGGTAGTTGCAATGCTTTTCCTAAGTCAGCTGTTCTGCTTTGTACGAAGCTTACTCTCTGCATAGCTGCTGAGAATGATAGCGCTGTTTTAAGATCCATATTTCTTAGTGATAGTTTTGCTACTGATTTTGTTTGGACCAGGAGTTCACTTGTACCATACCTGTTTTGATGGCCATATCTTCAATTTAAGTGCACAGTCAACTTATATTTAGCATTACTAGGTCTACAAAAAATTCTGGTGCCTCGGTATGAATTTTGGTGCAATGGTATGAATTGAGGAAATGGCTGTGTTAGTCTGGTCTTGAATGTGACATGAGACTAAGTGCTAAATAAAACCTGGACTGTTGGATCTCACAGGCTAGAGTAGAGCAGAGGTACCTTAGAGTATGCAACTCACTTGAAGAGACAGCAAGAGCATACAGGGTTCGTTCAGAAGACATCTGTGAGTAGCAGATTAAGTTGTGTTTCTGCTTGTTACTTGCAACATAACAACAGCTTAGAAGTATGACCAATGATGTTTATTTAGGAATGCTTACTTGAATATGATTTTGGGCTATGATTCCTCCCTTTCCTCTCTCACCACTGCTTCTTTGATTAACTTAACTAGAAAAATTCTTCATTGGCCTTTGTGCTGGTGGTGGCCCTTAGTATGGGAACTTCTGCAGAGAGTAAAACATGACATGGTTCACCCTGGGGGAAGAAGAGGAGCAAGGGAGTTCTATCATAACTATAATTATCGTAATGGCATTGCTACCATGATGGTATATAAACTACAAACAGGAAAGGCTGAAACCCACTGACACAGATGAGATGCAAATGAAGGGCTGGTGCCTCTGCTAGAGGAATACAATAAGAAATGGAAACTGGCTGAGGAAATCCCTCAAGATCTGGCTCCGGGAACTGCCTTCAAAATGTTTGCTCAGGGAAAAAAGATGTGAAGAAGGGGAAGGATGTGTGTTTCCTCTCCTTGTGGTTTTATGAACCCCAGGCCCTGGAACCAAGGCGCCTTCTGAGAAAACTTTCATATGTTGTCCTGTGCAATGTATTTTCATAGAATCATAGAATCATTTAGGTTGGAAAAGACCTTCAAGATCATCCAGTCCAACCATCATCCATGCCCACTAGACCATGTCTTGGAGTGCCTTGTCTATGCGCTTTTTGAATACCTCCAGGGATGGTGACTCAACCACTTCCCTGGGCAGCCTGTTCCAATGTCTGATGACCCTCTCAGTAACGAAATTTTTCCTAATATCCAACCTAAACCTCCCCTGCTGCAACTTGAAGCCATTACCTCTCGTCCTATCACCAGCCTCCAGACAGAAGAGACCAGCCCCCACGTCACTACAACCCCCTTTCAGGGAGTTGTAGAGAGCGATAAGGTACCCCCTCAGCCTCCTTTTCTACAGACTAAACAGCCCCAGTTCCCTCAGCCGCTCCTCATAAGACTTGTGCTCCAGGCCCCTCACCAGCTTGGTTGTCCTTCTTTGGACACGTTCTAGCAACTCGGTGTCTTTCCTGTAGTGAGGGGCCCAAAACTGAACGCAGTACTCGAGGTGCGGCCTCACCAGTGCCGAGCACAGGGGAACAATCACCTCCCTGCTCCTGCTGGCCACAGAATTTCTGATGCAGGCCAGGATGCCGTTGGCCTTCTTGGCCACCTGGGCACACCGCCGGCTCATATTCAGCCGGCTGTCAACCACCCCCCCCAGGTCTTTCTCTGCTGGACAGCTTTCCAGCCACTCTTCCCCAGGCCTGTAGTGGTGCATGGGGTTGCTGTGACTGAAGTGCAGGACCCGGCACTTCGCCTTGTTGAACCTCATACAACTGGGCTCGGCCCATCGATCCAGCCTGTCCAGATCTCTCTGCAGAGCCTTCCTACCCTCAAGCAGATCAACCCTACCTCCCAGCTTGGTGTCGCCTGCAGACTTGCTGAGGGAGCACTCAATCCCCTCGTCTAGATCACCGATAAAGATATTAAACAGAACCAGCCCCAACAGCGAGCCCTGGGGAGCACCGCTTGTGACCGGCCATCAACTGGCTTTAACTCCATTCACCACAACCCTCTGGGCTCGTCCATCCAGCCAGTTATTCACCCAGCGTAGAGTACATTTGTTTAAGCCATGAGCCTCCAGCTTCTCAAGGAGTATGCCATGAGAGACAGTGGAAAAGGCCCCGCTGAAGTCAAGGTAGATAACATCCACAGCCTTTCCCTTATCCACAAGGCGGGTCACCTGGTCATAGAAGGAGATCAGGTTGGTCAAGCAGGACCTGCCTTTCATGAACCCAGGCTGACTGGGCCTGATCCCCTGTTTGTCTTGCACATGCCATGTCAGTGCTCTCAAGATGAACTGTTCTTTTTGTAAATGGGCATCACATCAAAAAGCTTCCAGTCATCTGGGACCTCCCCCATTGACCAGGATTGCTGATAGATGATGGAGAGGAAGCTCTGTTACTCCATATTTGTTGGAACAGGTACACCATATATCAGTGCCAATGGAGTTTAGTTGCTAACACCATTAGACTACAGAGCGAGTTTCCTTGAAATAATGGGAACAGCTTGTCTCTTCATGTGAACTTTTTTTATAAAGCACATAGACTATCACTGTCTATGGATATTAGTCACCTACAGGCTTCTAATATATATTTGAGATGTAAAGAAAAGCTTAATGCATGGAAGAAAAAGAGATTTTTTAAAACTAAGGCCAGCTATGGTTATTTAGTCTGACCTACACAATGCATGCATTTTTCTCAGTAATTCCTGAATCAAGTTCCTAATGTCTGATTGAGCTACACATTATAGACAATCATCCAGGCTTGGTTTAAATTTAGGTATCATGTGGGAAGGAAATGTGGTGTGGGGGCTGAAAAAAGCTAGGAGTCACAATGTGAAAGGAAGGTGTAGGAGGGAAAATACATAGTTTAGCTATAACACAGGTTTCAAGGATCAGAAATGGAATTGATTGTCATTTATGGTACTGTGGCACTGTGCAAAGTCAACAGAGAAGTGAGCCCCATTTTGCTAAAAGTGATAAAAGTTCCCAGATAAGCTGCAGACCTCACTCAGAAAAAAACCCAGCAATCTAAATAGATTACATGAATGCCAATGCAAACACCAACACAAATGAGAAAATAGAAGCAAAAGGACAGGTGTTAAACAATAATTAAGCCTATGAATAAAATGTGATATGTTTGGTTTTCATGGGGAGCAGAAAGGAGAGACAGAGCTAATATTTTGTGCATATTCCTTTGTCTGTTTGGTGGTGCTCCAATTCATGAAACACTTGTGCCCCCGAGGTGGCACTTTGTGAATTATCCTATTAATATCAGTTAGACTACTCCTGAGAGGAGTATGTGCAAGTGTCTGAGAGGATCAAAGCTTTTGACTTTTCAAATGCATGAGATAACTACTAAATGGATAGCAGAAAAGCTGGTATTTTCTAACCACAAAACCTAGTAATGAATTAACAGTAGCTGCAGATCAGGAAGATATCTGAATCTTTTGGGCTCATCTTTTTCCAACAGCAAACAGAACTTTGAACTTGCAGAGTTTTACTGTAGGTTGGATTTTGCCTGGCTGAACCCCAAGATGCTCTGTTGTCAGTATGTTTTATGTTAGACACTGTCCTGACACAAACAGACCACATAATGGTGATGACTATGTATGTCAGAAGGAAGGAATTAAAGCTTGAATGATCACAACCAGAACTAGAATTAAGAAATCAAATAGGTGTTCCTGTCTCTAGAGGCTGAAATGGATTGGCATTTGTTCACCTGTACAGTTCTTTCAAAATGTTAGATATAAAAGGAGTTGTTAACAGACAGTTATTAAGATCTCTTCCCATTCAGGAAAGCATCAAATAGCTTTACAGTATCTTTGTTTCTTGGTTTTGCAATGGATACTGTAATGTATTCTGTTGAAGTTATTAATATAGACTTCCTAGTACATGAGTATATTGAATGAAAATTAAGCCGCCCTGCTCACTACTTCTTACAGACTGTCTGTGGTACTGAGTGAAACCATTAATTAGCTTTCTGACTCCCAGGTTATTCCCCACAGAATTGAAGGATGTTTTGCTGGGGACAAGTGAACAGCATTTAGCTGCATCTTTAGTAATGTAATACAACCATTCATTTAATTTGATTCAGAGCCACATAAGGCTAGGCAATGTCCTATGTGGAACAAAAGGCGTCTTCAAGTATGAATTCAGAGGGTGGGACGTATTTCTGACCTATGCTATGGCTGCTGGATGCTTTGGTGCTCTCTGGACCATGTGTAAAATGATGTCTCCCATGATACAGACACTTGGTGGGGAATACACTAAATTTCTCTGAACGTTGACAGTGTCAATATACAATGTTTGGGTTCATAAATGGAAGGTGTCTAAAAGGGATGTTTTCAAATGATGATTATTTGGAGGAAAGGACAGTAATATTCTGTAACAATAGAATCATGATAATTTTTCTTTGCATTTCTAGTTTGTCTTTCCTCTGAGTTTCCCTGATCTAACGTGAACTGGCTGTTGCTACTTTCATTTTACACTACAAATTGCTTCCTAACTTGCCTAAGATGTGCAAAGAATTCATGACAGAGCCAAGGAGTATTCAGATGGAGCAGGGGGTCCATTACCATTTTAATTCTCATTTCCTCTCCTCTTTTTCCTGTAAGCAAGAGTATGCAGTTGTTGCACAAAGCATTCCATGCTCCACATATCTGTCCATGTTGTCAGCTGTTTGTGTATCAAGTCTGAGGAGGAGGAAGAAATACGAGGTGTGTTAACAAGTCAGGTACTTCCCATTCACAGTTTTAGCATACATGAGGAAGTGATGTCTGGTGAATAGAGCCGATCATAAGTTTTCTGATGCAACACTTCTCCTTTTGAAAATGTTGATTGGATTCTGTATTGCTGGGTTGGCTGGTTCTCCAGCTTCATGGAAACCTGCTTGGAAAGTTGTCATGCTGTTGTAAACCTTGTGGACCCACCTGACCTGTTCTACTGGCTACCCACCATTCTGTGATGCCATGGCACTGCTGGCTTCTCCCAGTTACCAGGGGCTACCCCCTAGGCTGGTCAAGAGTTGAATGAGCTGTCCATTAGATATCCTTCAGCTGTTGCCTTTGAGCTTTCTAGATCTCTTAGCTTTGAAGTACCTAGCCTGCCCAGGTGACTGCCTGGCCAACCATGTGGTAGCAAAACAGCTATGTAGCCAGGGTCCTGGCATGTGAACTGAGGCATCAGACCAGAAAGGTTTCAAAATCTTTCTTATGTATGTGAGCAAAACCTTTTGGGGAAGTGTGAGGGGAGGTGTGCCAACATGATTTCCTCTGTGGGGTGAACATTCCAGTTCTCAGCACTGGTGCAGGTAAGTCACGGGACATTTTACCTTTTTGCGGTTCACAGCTTGCTTGCTAGTACTTGGCTGACAAATGCATTCAGTATGTGTGTGAGTGCACAGTAGGGAAGACCAACAATTAGTGGATTTGAATCATACAAGGCGAGGGTCTCTGCTGCTTTGCAATGTATCTATTGTGTGGGGAAAGATTGCAGAGTACAAATTGCGCATGTTGGAAGAGTAGGCACCATTGCTGGTTTGTGCTCCGCTGCATTGGCAGGCTGTGGGTGAGGCTTGATTCCTGGAGGTATTTATGGGAGAGGTCACCATCTGAAATCTAGTCTTCCATCAGATCTCTACCCCTGGAAGCTAGAGTCTCTGAGTCCTCCAGCTTAGAGTCTGCCTGGTTAGGCCCAGGAGACCTAATTTTGGACCTTTGGCACATAGATCTGGATCCTCTGGCAAAGGAGTCAGTGTAGGTAGCTTATTTTACTGTTCCTCCCTGAGCAGAATCAGTGCCTCTCATGACCTACACAGAAATTTTCTGGCTTTTTGGCCATATCATGTCTCACGTGCCACATAAACTATGGATGTTGGAGGCCTAAGGTTAAAAACACTGTAGTTCATTGAGATGCTGAAGGCTGTAAATTTCTATTGGCTTTGGTATGAGTTTCTGTTCTGGGTTTTCAAGTTTCAAAAAGCATTGCATAAAAATCTTAGGAGCTTCAGAATTCTCAAGGTATTATATGAATTAAGAGGTTAAAAAAGATCTCTGCCCATGAAGAATCCGTTTTCTACTAGAATGAAAGCATTTAAAATTGCAGTGAAGTGTTATGTTTTATGTGCTGCTGAAACAGAAGAATTAAACCAGACCTAATATGCATGCATAGAGACATTCAGAGATAGTATCAGGCCCTGTGGATGACTCTGCCTTGGCACAGGTTAGACTAGCTTTCCTGAGAAACACCAACTGAGACGCTCAGTGTGTTTCAAGTGCCAGGATCTCTGCTCACACTTGTCTGCCTTCTACACTAGGTTAAGGGGAGCAGGTGACAGAAAGCTGCTTTCATACTGCTGGAATAAAGCTGAGAGTGCTCTCAGCAAGGTGAATTCCCAGTCACACTATAAGGAAAACTTTCTGACTTCTTTTTGTAACAAGAATGGTACAAATGGAGTAGAAGAACAGACACATACCTAAACAAGAAATTTTTCTTATCGGAAATATTTTCTACAGGGATAAGTATCAATGCAGAAAGAGGTTTTGCATTAAAATCCTCATGACTCTGTAGAACCCATGAAGTCCTCATGAAGTAGTCTTCTGCTGTCAGAGACTCCTCCACCAGGAGTGAGTCACAGTGTTCTTAATTGCTGTAAATAAGCTTGCAAGGCTCATAACTCATAATAGCTGTAATGGCCAAGTCAAACTCTGGTTATTCTGCTTTAAATTGTTCCCATAGCTTGGTTGATATCTAGAGATTTTGTATTAAAAAAGAAAAACAAACAACAGATACAATGGTGTACACAAGTGAAGGAAGGGAAAAATTTAGCTTTCAATTTTGACAACCTTGCAATAACCTTAGAAGAACCGTACAAAGAGGTAGTGAAAAGCCCCATGACTTTCTGGTATCAGGGGTCAATGAATTGTAATGATCTACTTGCAGGGATGTGCACTGAATTGTCTGATGTCTTTTCCACCTCTGATACTCATTTCCCTATGAGTCTTGATGCTTTAGGCAGCTCTTATGGACAATGCTATTTGCCCATGGTCAGATTCGCACTACTGAACTCAAGATGAGTTTGTATGGTCTAGTAAGCTGAGGTAATGGCTACATGCCACTAAAGAAGGGCAGTCCTGGAAATTCCTCCAAAAAAAAGAAAACAGACATCTATTCCTTCAGCTTCTCAAATGGGCTTAGCATTTGGCCAGAAGAGTGCCAGAACCAATACTGTGGGGTGGGGGCAGAACTCTCCAAGCTTGGGACTGGGATGAAAGCAAGACCTCCTCTTTTAGTGACAGCTAGCTCTTAGATGAGTTTTGCTGCAACATGAAACTTCACCCTCAGATATTTTTAAGACTTGAGCATTTTCAGATATTTACCAAGGATTCTGTGCCACTATTCACTTCTTCTTTGCCTGCTACAAAGGCATACTTTGCAGGTACTTCCAAAGCTACTGGTGATATACTTGGATGTATTCAGTTCACTCAGCTGTTTCTATATTTCTTTGCCCTGTCTCTATGCTCAGATGAGTGGTTTTCTTTCATTTACACTTCACTAAAGACTTCCAGATTACTTAAACTAGGACATAGGTTGACTGATGCTAGCTTTATATAAAAAGCCTACCCATTAACTATACTCACCTACAAATAGCATAGTGAAGATACCTGCTACTGTCTTTAGTCTTGTTAATTTTGGAGGGCTACTTACTGCTAGGAATGAATGAATTACTGCTAGGAATGAATGAATGAAACCCTTAATTACTTGCATGTTATTTGAAATAAATCCTTGTATATCTTTTATCCCTTTCTGAGCCAATATCTAAGGGCTGTGTTCAGATAAAGGTAGAGCCTTGAATAAAATCACATATAGGGCTGAAAGAGGATTTGACACAGCAACAGGGTTAGAAAGAAAATAGTGCTATGTGTGTCATACAATCAAAGTAACCTTTGGTTTTTAATTACTTTCACCCAGTATAATAACATTCAGTAGCAAACATTTCCTTAGTAGGTCTTCTCCCAAAGAATTTACAGTCACAGAGAGTGAAAAACAAAAGGAGAAAACAAGAGTTACTTTCTTGATTCTAAAAAAGTGACTATTAAAAAAATACAAGAGGTTGGTGGCAACTAAGAAAGAAACCCTTCTCTTGATAATTTGAAGGTAAATACCATAACCATAAGTCAAGGCTTCCTGTCAGCCAAGTGATGAAGTGTAATACTTACCTAATTCTTCTGAGGTCTTTACTCAAGCAATTTCATACTGACATCAGTGTCAGACTGTTTGAATAAGATCTGAAGATAAAGGTCTCAGAAACTGGCTCGAGTGGAATGACATTGAAATATCTTACTCAATTATTTCAATTAGATGCTCTGCAATCACTTGGTTTAAAATAAAAGAACAATTTCTAAACATAAACACAGTGGGTTTCAATGCGTGGCTTTACATTGACGTGTCTTGGAAAGATAACACTCCAGTCCTCAGATACCCCAGGTAAGTAATAAGCAGCTTCCTCCCATCTTGAAGCTGCAAAGATCACTATCTTGCCATATGTACAACCACACCTGCAAAGTATCTAAGGAAATTGGCAGCTCTCTCACTCTGGCCAGGAAAAAGAGCCAGTGATACTGGCTTTACTGTATGATATCTTTATTTAAGATTGCAGTGGTTCAGGAGATAGGTAAGAGGATATAGCACCTTTTACTTTTCTGAAACAGGTTTAGATCTTGTGGCCAGAAGAAGAGCTCATTTACAAATGCTACTATCACCTGACTGCTACTCAAATAGAGGACTTGGTATTTCATTCTGAAAATGGTTGCTTGGAAAGCATTCAAAGATCTAAAATAATTTCAAACTAGCTGTGTTGTTTTGCTCAAAAAGAATGGGGGTGGGGGGGAAACAGTGAAAAATTAGGAAGCTTTTATTTCAAGATTAAATATTACAGTTTTGAAAGGTCCCCAAATCTGGCGTTTCTGAAGCTTTGCTTTATAGCGTCTAGTTTCACATGGCAATGTTAAATTGAAAAATGGACATATATTTTAATGATTTTTAAGATTATTTTTTACAGTGGTTAAATAACCCAAATATGAAAAAAAATAGTTTGGGGATTAGCTGAGAACATTTTGAAAATTTTTGGTTCGAATTTGACTATAGACAATTATTTTTTTCAGATTACTATAATTTTTCTCACCTAGCCACTGAGCTGAACAAGGTACAAACCAATTTATGAGGCAAAGCGAAAGCAACTGTCATCTCCCATTGCCACTGTCTGGCACAACAAGAAGTCTCTGCAAAGCTGCACAGTCTTCCACCTCCATCTCCTCAATGGTGTGGCTGCATCTAGCCCTAGGGAGATCCATCATCTATCTCTACTTAACAGCTTTCATGGGATGAATAAACAAATGTTCTCAAACAAAATCATGGGAGATTGATATTTATTGGAGAGTGTTTCAGTAATTGCCATCCTTGCTTGTGAAGCTGTCAGGATCAAGCATGGACGGACTATGAAGACAGTGTTTCACTGAGGGCAGTTTTTTGTGCACCAAAGCTGAGACATGTTTGTGTGAAATCTTGCTGCACTGTTGCTATTGCTGGGGTAAATAACGAACTCCACTAAATGAGTCTTCAGTACCTTTTTTAAGTTCTGGCCCAGTTAGCTTTTAAGTTTATGCCAGCAGTAGGATGGTCCAAATCACAGCTGTTTAGAGTTGGTACCACTCTGCTGCTTGGTTTCTGGCAGCTCAGCTGTGACTCTGAGTAGCTTCTTGCAGGGGGTTATTAGTGAGCAGCCCACTGGGTAAGTTGCACGAAGCTGAACACTGTATTCATTAACTTTTATTTCTTGCATACTGGGAGGACCATAGGCTTGCATTCCTTCTGTTCTGATTCTGTTTCATGTAGTATTTTGTGTGCATATCCAAGCGCCAACATGTAGCGTATGAAGTAATTTAACCTCAGTGTAATTTGATAGGTCTTTTTATCTCTTTCCCCCCCTCATGGCTTATTTCCAATTACTTTCTTAATATGAATTCAGAAAAGAAAGAAGATTCAGTCATGAAGGTGGAATGAGACCAGCTTAATCAACCCATAAAATCTTTCTAGAATCCCTCTTCTCTTTGTCTCCTGAACAGCCTTTTGCAAACTGAAACCACAGATAGAATTATATTTTCTGAATCCAACTCCACTAGTATAACCCTGGCATGACTATGTCCTCCCTCTAAAAAGGGGAGGGGAAGGACTTTCTATACCCCCTTGGAAGATATCGCCTACTATTTAGCTAGTTCACTAATGCATTGTGCTGTGCTCTCTTTGCTTTATTGAACCTTTTAGTTTTCTCCTTCCTTCTTTAAGCAGTTGACTTTCTTTGTCTCACTTTCCCCATGCTGTACTTTTTTTGTGTGTCTGTAGTAAGGCCTGACATCACGTAGCCCATCTCCCTCATGTCCAGGAGGAAATGGATGTGGTACTTGTCAGCGTGCCTGTTGACAAGCAACGCAGAATGTTTTATGTATTTTGGCCATGCTGATTTACTGGAAACATTAACTTCTTGGAGGGGCTATTGGAAAAATTAGCTCCATAGCTCTCTGAAATTACTTTTGCACCTTGATTTGAAGACATTCTGGGTTTTTTTTTTTTCTTCTTTCCTGTTCCATTAAGACCTGGGTCTCCCTGCTGCAGCTGTTCTGTTTTTAATGTGTTCCTCTGTTTCCAGGCAGACATACCCCTCTTTGAGTGGAGTTCATTTTTCTCTGGCTCTTTTTCCATTTGCCTTCTCTTTAGGAGGCAAATTTGTCAGCCTACTATTTTGGTCTCTCAGTTCACTACAGCAGCAGAACCTGCGATCAAAGCTGCAACAGGAATATAAAGAAGGAAAACCAAAACTGTTCTGAATAAGAGGTCTTTTTTCCTTTTTCTCTGCTTTTTTCTTATCTTTGGAAAGGGGATGCTACAGACTCCTGTGTCTGAGGAAGCGCGGAGAAGAATGCTTGCACCGCAGTCTTGACTGCTCCTGTAAAAATGCCCAAGTGAGGCTGTCAAAACAATGTTACTGCAGGAGCACAAGACTTGCATGGTTAATTGCTTAGAACTCTAGATTGCTTTCTGATGAGTTTGGCTTATTTTCCTGGGAGTTTTATAGCAGCCCTTTGATTTGCTGCACATACACGATGGACCCTTATTTGAGATATCTTTCTTTTTAGTATTGCAAAGATGGCAACCTAACTAAGCACTGAAGTTCTCACCTTGCTGCTTGGGTAAGCCTGCATCCAGTCCTCACTGTTAGCATGGTGGCTGCATTGCCAGCCCCAGCAGAGTCTTTGAAAATGTCAGCTTGAGCTGTTGGTTGTCACTTGCATAAGCCCAGGAGCATGTGACTAGAACTGATTTTCAGTTGGTGACAGTTTTTTGTGGAAAATACTTTAAAAAGTGGTTTAAAAGTGATCCACCAAAAGTGTGCATCATCGTGAGTTTCAGAAAAAATCTAAACAGAAAGATTTCAGGTAAACCTATTTTCCTAAACAGTTATTGTGACTACACTGAATTTAATTTTCTTTCTTCTCTTGCCAAAAGCCAATCTTATAACTACTCTTTAATGAAGATTAACTCTTGACACTCTTCCTTTTTGTCAGTGTAAGGTGTTCACTGGTTGGTTGGTGAGCCTTGGTCCTATCTGATATTACTGTCCCACAGTATCTTACTGCAAAATTATGGTGGCCTCTGGGCCTTTTCCAAGTCTGGGTCTACACGACATCCAACATGAAATTGCAGGTGTGGATTAAGGTACAGCCAGAACAGATTGCCTGGAGCAATGTCCTGACAGGCACCCCATGGGTTGTCTATCAGCAGTCCACAGAAGGCATAGGAGAGGTGGAGGAAGCCATGCCTATGCCATCTCCAGAGGATGCCTTAGGACCCACCACTGTCACCAGCAAGCTGATGGGGAAATAGGATAGGAAGCTGGGAGATGTCAAGTTGTCATGTTCTTATAAGAAGTGTGTAGAAGGGAAAAGCCCAGAAGGTATGCAACTTTCCCTTTCCTTACCAATATTTATCTCAATTTCACCAGCATCTCTGCATTGGCCAGGTAGTCATCCAGTAGGTACGTCAAAGTAAGGAGACTTGATTTACTGGTTGGCAGAAAGATTCCCAATAGCATACTAAAACAAGTCCCTGTTGTAGGAAGAGTTGAAAAGAGCACTCAGAATTGTGTTGATCTCCACCAGAAATTTTTATAGGTAAGTTTTGGCTATCCCCTCCCTTTGATTTTTTTTTTTAATAGAGTATTTTGTGGAAGACCTTAAAAGCTGCTGAAAATTCAGCTACTGACTAGATAGATGGAAAAGATGGGGAGTGAAGGAAGACTTTCTGAACATGGCAGAATCCAGCCAAAAACCTGGCAGGACAATATTGGGTCAATAACAAATTGTGAGAGGTAATAAAGCGACAGGCAAAGATGTGGTAACTGCGGCTTTCCTCTCACCTCTGACATTGCAGATCTTTCCCTCTGAGACGTGGGCAGACTCTTCTCCACACAGAGGAGGCAGAGGGTGGAGCTCAGCGCCTGTATAAATTATATGTGTCCTTCAGGTTATTTCAGCAGCAACAACAGCTGTAAGCGTGTTTGTCAGCTGACAGATCTGTTCCCCAAATTGGATTTTCTGTTGCTGTCGCCATCTTGCGTGTCATGGGGAGCCCACCAGCCAAGGTAAGAGAATTGCAGCTCCATGCTTTGCTGTGGCTTGGCACCTCACTGTTGGGACGTCCCTGCTCCAGCTCTTGTGAGCAAATTCCCTCCTCTTTGCATCTGCTGGGATGCAGAGACAAACTGCTGCTAGTGCTATGGGGCAGGGTCATCTTGAACTTTGCAAATTTATCGTTTTCCCCTTTTACCTCACAGTAACTACTATGTAAGTGAACTTCCGCGAAAAAACAATGAAAATGGGTCCCATTTCTTTTATCGTGAGGTGTACATGCTGGAGTGAACACCAGGAAGGAAGAGAGGGCTGGCCTTGATGAGGTTACCTCACTGTAAAATGAAAGTGCGTTAGCCCTGCTGCATGCTTTTCTCAGGATAGCACATGTTCGTTGCTTGCCCCAGCTGAAAAAAAACAACAGCTTTTTCTAGCAACACAGCATAATTTATATTACTTTAGCTGCAGGGGAGAGTTCTACTGAGCTATTTGGCTGATTTAGCTATCTTTAATGTAATGTTTACAGTGCCTGCAATTCTAGTGGAAGTTTTTCATGTCTGGACTTGAGTTTTCTAATAGTAAGTTCCATTCAGAGATTTTTAAGTTACAGTTTTTAGTATAAATCAACAGAATTATTAGCTGAGTTGTTTTCTCATGTATATCTTTAAAAAGTAATGGATGCAGTTCTGAAATGCAAGATGTGAATTATCTACAAGTCACCCTTCTTTATGTATCAAACCCTATGTCAAATTTTATAGCAAATAAAAGAAATATGGGCATTCATGGCTTTAAAATATAGTGAGAAACAATGTTACATGCTATAGCTTATAGAGAATCATTAATGATTAAGAATAAAGAATACTTACTATACTTGTGCCGTGGTAATATTTGCAGGTGAAGTTAAAAGATTCAGGAAAATATCAGTAGCTTGAACAGATAGCTCAAGTGATAGATTAAAAATATTCAAACATTGGATGCTCAGGGCAAAGAATATAAATTGTAAATTAAATGTACTTTCTGGATAAAATTTGTATCTAATCTACCTACCTGTTAGATCCAGAGCTGTCTATCTTAGATATAAATATTATCTATCAATTTTAAATATTAATGTTATATCTAATAAGATAATTCTGGATCTGATAGATTAATAGATAGCTTAGATATAATTTTATCTAGAAAGTCTCAATGACAGTGGAAGTTCTTGCATTTCATCCTAATGCTGCAGCTGCTATTCTACGAGTATAGACATACTCCTTGTTAATAGGCAACATGGGCAAAAGGTTAGAGTACAAGCATAGCTTCAGGTCAGAAAGCTTCTATTCCCAAGGAAGGAGATTCATTCAATACTGCAGGTAGCTCTGCTTTTCTGTCAGCAAATGCATTTTTCAGTATGTGTAAATTGGTGAACAGATACAGAAATCAGAACAGTGGGTTTGTGTGGTTTTTTTCTTTTATATTAAAAAAAGGAAGTTGTTTAAAAAAGTGTGGATGCTTTGGACTATCTAGGAAGGCCTACTAAAAGTCTCCCGGTTAATTTTGTGCCATTTAAAAAAGCTACCGAATTGGCACAGAAGTGATGGACAGTATTAATTTACAACTTGCTGGGAGTGTTTTTGATATTCACAGCAGGGTCTTTTCTTCTGCTCAGACAAAAATAATTACTCTTCAGCATTTTTATTTTGTGAACTACGGAATAATTTTTATGTGGTAAAACACTCAGAAATTCTGTTAATACAAAGCCTGAGGGACCCACTCATCCATGTAAAGAGGTGACTGACAGAATATGTACAGGGGATGCATCCCAAATCCACAATGACTCTTGAAACAATCCATCAGTGATAATATGAAATTACAGTAAATGATTGTAAGGAAAATTAGATTTACTCGCTAACTGTTCAACTTCCAATGATAAGATTTTGGATAATTGTGATTCCCAAGGAAAATGAGGCTTTCAGGGTCATGCTTTCTCCTTCTATTCCCACTCTTGGTTTTGCATATTTCTTTAGTCAGTCGCTTTTGCCACCAGAACTTTGCATTCCTCTAATTTTAATGAAAATATATAGCTGGTTAGAAGGGGAAATTGCTAGGCGTATTCTCACTGATAGAGGGGCTAATAAACTCACCCCGTATTAGGTGTTAAAGAATCTATGTGGAATAGAGTGCTTTGGAACCAGGCTGGTCATGAAGCTTTTTTCTAGTTTGTAAGTTTATAGCTTTAACTATAATTTGATAAATTGCCAAGTTGTGGTTGAACCAAATCCTCATTATCTAAGGTAAAATAAATGGTAAGAATATGCCAAGTGATTACACTTGTTGTGAGATATTGTACATAAGGTATTGTACAGCTTCTAGTACACCACTGGGGAAAGAAAAAGTAATCCATGAAAGGAAGTAATTATTCATGTCTGAAAGATATTGATAAAGCTGAGTGATAAATCCTGCAGCTATTTACAGAATGTCAAAAGACAGAGAGCAAACTCCTCATATAAATCTTCATATAACTTGGTGTTATCCCATGGTGATAACTCCGCTCAGAGAACTGCTTAGGTTTGGTGCGAGGGGAGAGAAAAGCTGATTCCAATCAGCCTTCCAACATGTACAAAACAAGGACTTTTTAAAAAAAAAAGAAAAGAAAAAAGTGGTGGTGGTGGGAGGAGGTTCCCAGATTGTCAGGCTCTGCAGAAACTACCCCCTAGGGTCCCTTTCGAGGGAAGGTTGTCATGAGATCTTGTTCTAGGAGCAGCATGGAGGGGCAATAATGAGTGAAATTGAAGATATGAGCTGTTGGCAGGTTTTTCTTCTTTCACTGCCATCCAAAGACTGTCTTGGTAGGCTCCATATTAATGAGCTTTGAGAAGATTTCATGCTCTCAAAGTTGTCTTTTGGGGATGAAACCTTGAAGTGACTAACCGCCTGTAAATGGGAGAATTATGTGTCCTCCTGAAGCTGACTGGCATATGACTATTCTCTGGAAGCCAGACAGTAGGCCAGCAGATGTGTGTTATTACAATGAATGACATGTTGGCAACATGAGAATTTTCAGTGTGTTAAGGTTTGACACAGCTGTGGCAATTCTGCCACGCTAGTTTTATCTCCTGTTTATTGACTTTTCTGTATTTTAGACCTGAAATGGCTCTCCCAACACTTGCTTCAAGAGTACAGAAATGCAGTTTACTGCTAACTGCTGTCAAGTGAAAAGAAATTTGGTTTGGGGTTTTGGTGTTTTGGGTTTTTTTCCCCATTTTTTAGCCTAGTCTTTGGGACTCTGGACATGCTACTACTATTTATTGGTCTGGAGTATTATTGTCTGGGACGCAAACATACACAGGTAGCCGAATCCTGCACTCTGTCATTGGCCTCAATGTGGCACTACTAGTTTTCCCAGCAAAAATAGAAAGATGTGCTTCTGGGAAAGCTACCTTTGACTATGGATATTTACAGAGGGGTTTTGTTACTCTCTGTGTGTCTATGCAGGAAACTCTTTCTCCCAAGGAAGTGAACTAAAAGGAGCAAGACTAGTACAGCTGCAAGACTGTCAAGAGCTGTCTGGATATGGTGTCTCTGCTTATCAGTTTGCATTAATCATGAAATTACACATTGTTTTTCACGTTATGGAAATAGCAAATGGTATCTCTAACCATAATTATTTTTTCTAGAAGGGTATTCTGGAGTGCCAGCACTTTTGAGCAAGGATGCTATTTTAGACCACCCAAATCAGACCTTAATAGTCTGCTCTGGACCATTGTAGAAGAAAATTAGCTCCACTTTTTTCTGATGAAAAAAAGAATTAGCCTAATTCTGAATGGTCATCACAGGCTGGAGGAACTGCAGTCTTGGGAGGAGTATCGCTTCTGGCTTCCCCTGGGGATTTGCACACCCTATAGGGTTTATTATGGCCACATTTACCCATCTGAACCTGTTTATCTTTTACCCTGCAACAAGACAAGGAATAAGCTCCACAAAATCAGAAGTAGTGAACAGTGACCTTTGATGATGATTCTTTTGGTGGGCACATGTTGACGTGTTGAAGGGAAGTGATTGCTGTTGAAAGGGGAAAGGAGGAGAGAGGCTCTCTGGTGCTAGTGGGAGAGGGAGAAAACATGACACCTATCACAGCTGAGAGTGCTCTGATGATGAAGAGCAAATGCATCATTTTTATAAGTGATTAGGAAATTTTCATCACAAAATGTTCAAAGCAAATTGTATATCCACATCTGTTTCTCCAGTGAATGCAGACTCTGAGAATGGTTTGGGCTACTCTTGAGCAAGGGGGAAGTTGATTACAAAATAACACTGTATTAACATATTAATTAAAAACAGTCAGCTCTGTAATTGGCTACATAATCCAATATTTCATGTTAATGAAACCCACTAGGAATGCTGACTGAGTGTTCCAGTTGGTACTTCTATGTTAAATAACTATTTGCACAGGAAAATTAAAGTCAGATTCTTTCAGTGGGCAACTGGAATAGTATGGAAGTGTCCTAACTGGAACTTGTAATGTCCATAATACTTTGAAGTATTTTAAATATGTCGATTTCAAATTGGAGGAAAACATAATAGAAACAGTTCTTGTCACACAAGAACAAATGTGTCTTGCATTTATATACAAAAAAGTGTTTCAATCAACTATTTAGAGGCCAAGAGACAGAGTAATCTGTGATTTTGTAGGTTCAACAACAGGGTTTCTTTGCTCAGAGTGACTCTTGAATATTAATCGGAATTTTGAAAGGATGTAATTTTTAAAGTGACATCATTAAATTTAATATTAAGCCTTTATTTGAACCTGCCAATTCATGGTTCAAATGGTAACCATTTCATGTAACATAATTTACCTCTAAACAAAACTGAATGAAACTGAATGCAGGTTATTCTCATCTCTAATAAACATGTCCAATAGTCCCCACCCCATTTTAAAAGAATTTCAGATTAACTGTAGTGAGTGACTCCTATAGGAAGTTCCTCTTTCCCCAGCTCTTTGTATCTCCAGAGTTAATCATTTCAGTGTCAGGAAAATTAATCAGGGTGCTAACTTTCAAAATACAATTGTTAAATTATTTTGTTACAGTGTAATGGCGTACTCTCATTTAGACAAATAAATACGATATTTCAGTCAGTGTATAGTTTAAGCTGCTATTCAAACTAATGAAACAGGTCCAAATGGTGTGGCCCTGTTTTAATTTATTAGTGGTAGCAGGACTGTATGTTATTATTGCTTATTATTGCTGACAAGCCATGCTAATATGTCAAAAAAGAATAGATAAAACACTCAACAGAAAATTAAAAAGAAATTTAAATGTTCCAATTTGAAAAAAGAAGGAAATATTTTCCTGCTTTTAGTATTAAGATTGTCACGTGTCTGTGTATGTGTGTTCATTCAGGCTAATCAGAACATCTTTTGAAAATGGCAAATACTTTCTGACCAGCTTAGGTTGGGAAGCTTAATTCTTTGTTAGAGTTAGGAACAAGTAACTTGAAACAAGTGTTACAATGATACCCTGCCTATGATAGAAATAAATCTCATGTCTGGAAGGGAAGTGGTTCCGTGCCCATTAGGTATTTTCAAGACACCTAATGATGTGGGATTCTGTGTTGTTATGTCTCCAAAGCAGGGCAGTTTTTTCTTCATCTGAAGAGTCCCTGCTGGGCCCATGGTCTATTCACTCAAAGTCAGTAGTGCATTCCTCTAGATGCCTTTTGGTGAGCATGGCCTACTTATGAGTGTCATGAAAATTTAGTCCTAGTTGGGATACTAAGTCAGAATTTTTTAGAGCACTTTGGTAACTACCATGTCCTGGCCTAGTGTCAGAGCTCTGCCAGGACCCAGGCAGGCAGCCACAAGTTCCTAGTTCTGCCTTCTAAAGGCCACGTTTTGGCCTACCTGTGGCACAGGACCCTCAGCAGACTGGCAGTACAACCATCACCATGGCCATGCGTGCATCAGGTTGTATGAAAATAAGCACTCTAGGGTGACTACAAAAGCTTTCCATACCATTGTCTGAGTCTCTGTTTTCTTCCTCTGTCTTCACTTACTCAAGCTACTTAGCAAACAGCCCAGTGTGTAATCGTGCTATCATCTTAGCATGGTGTACTTCCACTGGAGGGTGGTCCCCTCACTTCAAACAGACAAACAGAAGGACAGACTGTCCCCTGTACTGTTCAAAATACATATTGCTTTTGTATTCTGAGCTGATAAAAGTAATTGCATTTGTTTTCTCTGCAGATGAAGTTTTGCCCCATCCACATGCTTTCTGTAAGAATCATACAAGCTAAGAACATCAAGTCAAGAGACCTGTGTGAGTTGTGTTTTGATTTTGTTTTTAGTCACCTCCAGAGTTTACACAGTAAGCAATGTTCCTAAGTTCTGAAGGTATACAAGCAGAGTACACAAAGCACAGCAATAGAAGTACTAATGCCAGGGGTATAATTAGATCAAATGCCTGAGGTATCATTAGATTGGAGGACATATCTAGTGGCTTTTCAGGGAACTGGTAAAAACCAAGACTCCCAGATGAATTTCCTGGGCCAACAAAGGGAGGTAGACCTTGTGAGGATGCTGCAATCTGTAAATCTGCTTGGAGTTGTTTGGGTTTGATGTTTATAATTAGTATAAATCATGTAGTGGACTGGAATTTTGCCACACAGGCCATGTATTTAGGGACTTTTTATTGAAATGTATGAATTATACACAATAATCAAAGGTAAATTAGAGAATTTGAAGCCTTCTAAAATACAATATTATCTGGGGTGTTTGCTGTTCTCAGATGACCAGTCATGTTAAATTATACTGATAGTTTCTGGTTAAGGAGGTCCTCTTCAGATCCAGCCCCAAGCACATGCTGAACTTGCAGGCAAAACAGACTTTTCTGTGTACTTTTGTATTCAACTTTCTTTAACTCATTATCTCACTCTCACAGCCTCCTATACCTTCTCAAGGTATACTATGGACCAACCATTCAGCTGCCATTTTTGCAGATGTCTCACATGGGCTCCTCAGTCAGGACAGAGACCCTGAGCTGCCTTTTCTCACATTCAAAACCTCTGGCTGTGTACACCTTTAGTGAAAAATGACATGTTCAAAAAAGTGTCACTTTGCAGTGAGTTACTTGAATTACAGCTGAGACCATTCACGTCTGGCCATGCAGGGCCGAGCACAACCTTGGCCAAGCCCGGATGCGAGGGAGACCAGAGGGACTGAATCCCCTGTTAGTTGAGTAACTGCCTACTGAAGGGCTTCTGGTATTCCTGTGGCAAATGCCATGTAGCAACGTCCAGAGGTGGACTAGAAAGGTGGTAGTGTGACAAGGCCTGTATTTCTGAGTTTCAATGATCTCTTCTATCTACTCTATTGAAGGGACAGTTCCACTTTCCTGCCAAAACCTTGCGGGGCAATGTTATTCACTGCTTGATACCAGTCTGAAGTATTTAGGCATCTTGGGCTGCAGTAGACAACTTCAGTCAAGTCCAGACTCCAGCTCTGAAAGACATCACCTTGGAGATTTCCTTTCACACCGTTGTCAAGCTTCACAAAGTAAATGTGCTTTCACACCCCAGCTCTTCCCAAAGGACGGCTGCTCAAGGCACTGACTGCACTAACCATAAGGAGTAGATGTAGGCTGGAAGTGAGATGAAGATTTCTGACTTGCTTATGCCCTCATGTTCTTGGGCCCATACCGGCCTTTAGCTGCAACAGATCTTCTTCCCTAGTACCTAACCCTTCTAGACAGCCATCATTTCCCCTCTGCATGTTTGTGTTGCTAGACTGAGCAAGCCCATCTCCTCTGATCTCTGTAATATGCATTCTCCTTTCCTGTAATCGTCCTAACAGCCCTTTTTGGAACTAGCTCTAGTTTCAGTTAAACTTTTTTAACATCATTGACTGGAATTGTAAGGAATATGCCCGATGAATGGTCAGTGGGGTCTTTTACACCTCTTTTTCTTCATATGGGAAACACGGCTCTTAGTGTACTTTGTATGTGCATGTGTACATTTGCAATTTGTAGTTACCCAGGAATTAGATGATTTTCCTTGGTTGCTTCCAACTGATGGTCTCTTTACTTTTTTTAGAAAAAGTAGTAATATTTATTAGTCCCCAGAATCATGGCCTTGCCCTACTTTTCCATCTATAACATTGGCATCAGGTTTTTAATTT
The DNA here is from genome assembly GCA_026212715.1 of Elanus axillaris. Classification (NCBI taxonomy): domain Eukaryota; kingdom Metazoa; phylum Chordata; class Aves; order Accipitriformes; family Accipitridae; genus Elanus; species Elanus axillaris. The sequence continues at coordinate 18,809,439 of JANZLQ010000032.1, read as the reverse complement.
TTCTTTGCTGCAGTGACTGCATCAGACTGCTATGTGCGCTTGTGGCTGCCATCTGCTTTGAATGGAAAGCTTCAGACCAAAACCATCAAGAATTCTGACAACCCTGTCTGGAACGAGACTTTCTACTTTCGGATCCAGAGAGAAGTTGAGGTAGTAAAAAAATAGGAATGTCACCATTTTGAATAGCTGGGAATCCTCAGTTGACACCCTGTCAATCAACTGTGCTAAATAACTTAGGAAAATGCTTGTGTAACAGTATTTGCAACGGACTGGTTAGCACAAAACAGTAGACGTATGCGGTAGTGTTCCCCTCAGCTAGTTATAGACATCGGTGGTACAAATGCCTACATCTGAGCTAGTCCAGATTCTGTTTGTTATCACCTGAGAGAAATAAGCACTGTTGTAGCATGCTTCATCTGGGCTATTTTGGATGGTTAATTTAGAAAGAGCTTTCCCTCCATTGGTTGTAAGGGAAGGGTAGAGGAGTTCCTGTGGTGCAGACAGCAAATTTAATCCTACCCTAAGCTGTGTAGCTAAGAGAACTCTGGGGATGAGGAAACTGAGTAAGTGTGTTCTTTGGATGGGTTATCAGTGTGGTGCAGAGCACTGAGATCTTTTCTGTCTCAGGATAGTGGGAGCTCTCTGTTATAGGTAGTTGTCTTCTATTTCATGATAAGTTTCCCAAGGTTGGGTTTAAAAATGGTGTTCATATTAGCATTCTCCTGAAGGAAAACACGTTTCTTTACTCTTACCACTGTGCTAGTCAAGCAGCTGCAAAAGTGTATAACCGTTTTTTTTTTTTGTTGTTTCTGTGTAACAGCAGCTCAGTAAGAGTTCTTATTTATTTTCTTCTACTACCAGAACATTTTAGAATTGGCAGTGTGTGATGAAGATCCACTCACCAAAGATGACATGCAGTTCACAGTTCTTTTTAATGTTGCTAGAATCAGACCTGGGGAGACACTCCGTGAGACTTTTGCTTTAAAATCAGAGGTAAGGACTGAAAATACAGGCAGAGATCAGCAAGACCTCATTGTCCACATTGGCTTCCATGTTCACTGGGGTTTGGGTCTGCATAAACAGATATCCTTATATATCGTTATCAATGTCTCATCAAAACAGATACCATTGTGCTGGATTTTTGTGACTCCCTTAATCTCTTTTCACAGATTCAGAAGCAGCTTCTCTCTCATGCCCACTGTCTGTGGGCAGTCTGGGGCAAAGTATCTTAACAAGGAGCATCTATAAATAGTAATTTATATCTTTTATAATCCAAATAAATAACCTCCTTACCTTTCAGCTTTATTCCACTTTTGCCATGGTTAGAGGACATTTCCTCCTAAATGACAACTTTTTATTAAAAATGTGAAGACAATCCACTCACCACCTGAATTAAATGATTCTTTCAGGCTTCTTCTGTTGGTGTTCATGCTGGGTTTCCTTCTAGGTGATTCAGGTTTCTCTAGCCCATAGTAAAGGGACGCCTGTTCTGCTAACATCTTTGGTATTCTGTTATGGAGCCCATGAAGAGAACAAAGCTGGAATAGGTCTGTGACAGCTCCTGGGCTTGTCTGGGCTGTGGCTGAGGTATTGCTACATGCTTATTGCAGGAAGGAGACAGTCCATACCCAAAAGAACAGCTACTTCCCAAATGCTGAAAGCTGTTAACATGGATCTTCCTTGTGACTCCTCAGGCTGGTGCCATGCACTTCTCAGCCAGTGGGTGAGTCACTGGGAAATAAAATGATTCAGTAACCACCTCAGTCCAGAGTACTTCTGCGTATTTCATCTCCACTGGATTCAGTGTGAATGTGATTTAAATGGTTTGTACATGGAAATAACACTGGCATTAGTCACATTTGTTGCTGGGCTTCAATACCTTTCCCCTGTGCACACCATCTTTGCAGAAAGCCATTATATTTCTGTTTCAGTCAAGCTTTCCCTCTCTGTTTGTATCTTTGGAAATATGTAGAATTCTACACATCCCACAGTGGGAGGATAATAATCTTATGTGCCTTTTGCAAGCCCGTGGTTTCCATTGCAATCTCAGCTTTGGAAAGAGGTAACACAGCTTTTTTGGTAACATTAGCTGAAGAGATGTCAACCATGGAAGTGCTTTTTTAGATGTGTCTAGACTGCCAAATTCTTGCAGCCTCCAATAATCCATATTTGTTTTCCCCTTTTCTTTTTAGAAAGAGAGGTGCACTAAGAAATGGGAAAGTTTGGAAGTAGAATTCTGGATGGAAAGAATGTGAGTAAAATTCCAAAGCTGAAAGCTATAGATCTGCCAGGGACTAACAATATCTCAGAAAAAAAGAGGAACTTCTTTCAGCTCTTCTTCCCAGCAGTAAGACAAAATTACAGTTTCAAACTTTTTTTTACCTTAACTTCCCCTAATTCTGCTAATTCTGCCTTTCAGTGTATTTTATACAAATCTTACATTCTGTTTCACATGTATATCCTGATCATGGAAATGCAGTAACATTGGCACAATGTGATACCTTGTACGCAAGATACATGTAAAACTTAACAGAGATGCTCTTCAAGTTGTTAATATTAATTGAACAGTGCCTAGAACACTGTGGTGTTTCTAAAAGACCAGAAAACTTGTCTTGTATATATCATGATAATAACATATAGAGTTACACAGACAGTATTAGAAAAGTCACCCATTAGGCCATAGCTTAGTTAAACTAAAAACCATATAATCAACAAATAATAAAATTTAAGACCATCCCCTTCAAAGGGGTAATCAACATTGTCTGGAGGAGAGCAAATCCCATAAGATAACCTTAATCTCTCTTTTAAATAGTGTCACAAGTTTGGTTGAACCGTCCGTGGGGGGGGGGGGGGGGGCGCGGGGGGGGGGGGGGGGGGGGGGGGGGGGGGGGGGGGG
>JANZLQ010000032.1:18788043-18806533 GCA_026212715.1 Elanus axillaris | reverse complement strand
TCCCCCCCCCCCCCCAAACTACATGTTCTGGCTTATTTGAGTTTAGCATTACCAAAAAAAGGAATATAGTCTAGTCAAAACTGACTAACTGCATGATTAGAAGAAGGAACTTTAAATAAGGCTTCTTATTAAACATGGAAAAGCTGCAGAACACCATCACTAGTGTTCTTGGTTAATTTCTCCAGCAGTGAAACTCAAGAAAATCTATTTAATTGATCTATAAGAGATACCTTAAGAGATGGTATAAGCATCTCCTGCAAATGTGGAAGCAGCCATGTCCAGATATATAAAAAGGACAGAATGAGATGCAGTGCTTGGAAACTGGACTGAGTAGATTCAGACTAGAAATGAGAACATCTTTCAACATTCAAGTTACAAGGTCTGTAGGGGGATTCTCCATCCTTGGAAGTCAAGCCTAGTTATTTACATTTAAATACATTCTACAGCTGAAATAGAAGTTTTAAGTCTGGAAGTGGTCCTTGATAAAATACCCTGGACTTGGCAGAAAGTCAGAGATTACATTCTACATAACTTTAATCATCCTTTCAGGTATATGAAAGCACTTACGAATGTTTGTAACATAGTGATGTTCTAGTATTGGCCTTAATGAGAGATGCTGTTAAAAGACTTTATAGGTTACTCACAGTATTAAATAGCTACATCCATTCAGTGACAGACCTAGGTCTTACAAGGTAAAATGTCTGGGACAAAGACTTCCTATTACTTACCTCTGTGTTTTCCAGTCATACATATAGCACAGTGGGAGCTAATTCTTATTTGCCATTCATTCTTGATCAGTTGTAAATTATAATCTGGAACAGTCAGAAATGTCCTTCCTAATAAGTATTTGCAGAATACACTAATAGTAGTCTCTGCTTTCCTCAAGTCATATGGTTATTTGTTAATAGGAGGACATGATTCCGCATAGACCAATATGTCTTTGTTCTGCTGTATCTTAGCATAGAGTTTCAAGCACTAGTATTTTTATGGGCTCTCCTGCCTTTCTTCTTGTTTGGCTACTACATTTTGGTTCATGTGCTTAGCAGGTGATCCTGTATTATGCCTTTTAGAAAAAAGATTTTGATTCTAACATAACTATATTCAGTTTTAAGCAGGAAAGGTCATAAAACTGCTATTTAAAAAAAAAATACCAGATACTCACACAATTTTTATTTGTTTGGGTTTTGATTCTGTCTTTTCAGTCCTGGGCCTCCAGAGCACCTCATTACCAACGATGTCCTAGTGGTAAGGTTCACATATGAATTTAGCTTGGATTGACTTTTCCTTCATTTTTATACTCTCCTCTTCCCCACAGCCATCTGACATTTTAGGGAGAGAACAGAATCTACTATGATAGATAAGAGCATGGTGTGCATTACAAAGTGAAAGATGTAGGACAATTCCCATTTGTTATGGCTTAACTGTTGCCCTCTGCATGCAAAAATAGAAGTTGTTTCTTGAAGTCCTCAGATGTTACAGATGTCAATATTTTGCCCAGCTGTGGTTTGTTGATGTTGCAGAACCCCATATATTTTGGTGTTCAAAGTGAAAATTCTTGCGTTTCATGTAGTACAGTATGGCACTTGGCAAGAAAAACAAAGTTTATAGAAGGGATGAGTCAGTAGAAGGCAGTAGTAAGTATTCAGTGCGCTTAGGACTGGAAGGTTATCTAATGTAACAGCTTTTTGGGAAATGAGTTTTTTAATAAAGAGTTATTTTAGTCATTGAAACAGAGTCCTCTTTTGTTATTAGTCAGCATGTGGTACATTACCTATCTCCTTGGGCTGGTCCTGCAGCTAAGGAGTACAAAGTATTTCATGCCAACCACTCCAAGCCTGCACATGATTTCCAGATGCTAGCCTTTAATACCCCTGAGGCAAAGTAACACATATTCTGTTCTTTCCCCCTCATTTTCTGTGTGAGGCATAAGAGCTGTAATGATTGGCATGTGTTGTTCCTGAAATGGCTTGGAAAACTGTCCTGGCATAAGTTATTAAAGGTGAACTAGAATGACTCAGGTGGAGGGTAGCGTGGAATAAATCCATAATCTCCCTACATCAGGACCAGCAAGAAGATGCTTTGTAGACTAATCACTGCCACAGTATACAGAAACTCATCATCAGATGTTTTCCCCCACCCTTCCTAAATAATTACCAGATATATGTGGAGCTGTTTGGGCAACAGTTTCCTGATTTTGGGATAACTTGAATGGGTATGACAACCTCTGACAGTGCACCACTGTATGGACAAGCTAGTTCTGAAGCAGTGTAGCTGGGCTACTGTCCTGGGATAACGAGCTCTGAATTTACTCTTGTGCAGCTGGATTGCTTCCAGCATGAGACCAGTTTAGTTGGCTCTGTATTACAGGTAGTGGTTGTCTGCATGGTGTTTCATTATTTGCTTCAGATGTGGCCTTTGCTATCCTCAGACTTTACCACTCTTGTCTTTTACAGTCCCGTGAGGTTTGCTGCTTAGAAGTGCAATTGGACATTAATGAAAGCAGGAAATATTTGAAAGGTATGCCAATTTGTCTGTGAAGTGAGGACATGACCAAATCAACCCTATCATAGTAATTCGGACTCAGATGGAGGCACTTTAGGAGGCAGAGACGACTAAGAAAATGTAATGCAGTAAAAGTCCCTGAACTGCCTCCAGTTGTAACACTAATCTCTGTGTCTTTTCCTTGAAGCTATCAAGTTTGGACACAGTAAACTTTGCTGGTGGAAGTATGAGAGAGTGCTAACTCTGGGAGCACTCCAAGCTATGGGGTAAAGGAAGGAGTACCAGTTCCTGTGCTGTAGGAGACTTGCCAGTGTGGCAGCTTACAAAGGAGTTCTCACAGAAAATGACTCCAGCAGAAAGTTTGCCAACTTTGTTAGCTGTTTTGCCTGAACAGTGGTATTATTCTCTAAACAAATTTGTTTTCACTAGAGGGTAAAAATCTTGTGCTTACGGTGTCTGCATCTCATGAGGGAACACAGAAAACAACAGAGGACACAGATACTTTCTACTTCCATTGCGTGAAGGCTTGGGAGCCAGTTCTAAAAGTCAGGCTGCAGGTAATGGGCACAACACAATGCCACTGTTTGTACTGCTTGCTTATTTCCAGTGTCACCAAAACAGTAAAGAACTGGGTAGTTCCTATTCTGTGAATAAAAACCATGTTTTTTTGTTCTTTGTAGAAAGTTTCTGATAAGGAAGATGACAATAGCAATTTAAGTGACACCTTAACTGTACCACTGAAATTTCTCCCCATTGGATATAAAGTGAAAATAACCCTCCCTGTAAGACATGTAAGTGCTTCACCATTTATATGATCTTGGAGAGAGCAGTAGAGTAACCCTCAGTATTTAACACCATAACATTATCAAGCCCATAGCTCAATCTATGTATCTAAATTCCAGATGGCTAAAGTTAGATGAGTTGAATCTTACCCTCAGAGAACAAGTCTGTCACATTCTTCTATGTGTACAGTCACGATGGTAACTGGTGGAGAGGTACAACTCTAAGGTGCTTTAAAAGCAGTAGTAACGCTGCTGTGTGACCAGATGAATCTGTTAACAATAGCGAGACGTGCTCTCCCAGACCTTGCAGCAAATGAAAGGCAAAAGTAAGAGGAGAAGAATTTCTCGGCAGCCTTTCCCCTAAAGAGAAGGGAGAATAAATGTTTGTTTCACCACTAATGATTCCCCACCCCTCTGTTTGGACTCTTTTACCTCCCGTAACTTTTTGGAGGGATGTGGTGACTTATGTTTCCTCTTCTATCATTTATCTGGGTGCTGTTCTTCATCCTCAAGAATAGGAAGGTGGCAATGTGATACTGCTGCTGAGTTAGGATTGTTCATGGAGGTATATTCATAGTGAGGAAGAAATCCTGTTTCGCAGCCCATTCATCTAGCCACTTTGACTCCTCCTGCTTCTTTTGTTTCTCTGTAGAATATGTTTGGTGTTTAGTTGCTTTCCTTCTCTTTCACGATACAGCTTTCCAAAAAACTCTATGCAGAGTGGTAGTGATGGGGCATTCCAGAAGGCACTGAATATCTGGATTTCAAAAATCCTTTTTTTCCCAGTCATTCATGTTCATGCTCTCATTTCTTTGTTTACAGAATACGCCACTGCAGTTGTACCTCCAACTAAATGATTGGTAGGGGACTGTTTTTTTTCTCTAAAGGTTTTATTGCTCTTTGAACTGTGAATTCTAGATCAGAGTATCCTTTATTTAGATACAAGGAATGCACAAGACTAGGGGAAAAATATATGAATAGTTCAGTCAACATTAAAGAGTCACCAGAACAGATCAAAGTTAAATGTCCTTGGGGCAAAAGAGTCATGTCAATATGCAAAAAAAAAAAAATTATGATCATTTCAAACAGGGAGCAACTTAGTCACTGAGTGTCCTTTGCATCAAAGAACCAAAGACTGAGATTGGAGGCTTCTTCAAAAGGGAGACAGAAGCAGGAAGAAGACAGAGGGAAAAGGCAATTTGAAATAAGCAAAACATCCAGAGTCCATACATTACTCAAACCACACAGGTCTTCCTAAGAAAAGAGATTTGTGGCTCTGGTGATATTAATAGAAAGAAGTACAAGTTAGGGAAGATGAAATGTTACACAATAAAATAATGAAACAGTCAACAAATAAACCAAAATTATTTGAATATATTTTTCTTTCTACTGTTTCTGTATAAATCTGTGGTATAAATCCCCATGAAAGACCTTGTTAGGTTCAAGTGACCCTTTGCTCAGAAATTATATGAAGCAGAAATAGAAAGGATTCAGCTTACAAAGCTACTGAAAGACACAAAGAAGCCTTTCTTTTTTCTTATTTGCTATCTTTAGATGGCAGTAAAACATACACTGAAACATCAGAAAATAAAGAGACCATGTAGAACCAAAGCAGTTTCTTTGAATCTGGAAGCTGCATTCCTGTCTCTAAATCTGAACAGTGGATCATGATTTTTTTAATGATATTTAGTAGACTGCAGTTGCTGAAAATAGACCCATATACATTTTAAACACCAATCCTGTGCTTCTGAATTTATTTATGTTTCAGCACAGAAAAACTAGATGTGCGCTTAGGGTATGATCTGTGCCAAGAAGAGCAAGAATTCTTGCAAAAAAGGAAGAGAGTGGTTGCCAGTGCCCTGAAAAGGGTTCTTCATCTGGAAAGAGATCTACATGGACACGAGGTCTGTGAGTTGGAATCCAAGCATGGGGTGTGGGTCTATTGAATTGGGACTGGCACAACTCCCCACAAAATTTCTAGTAGTTTTTGTGTGTTGATGACAAACCCATTGATTTGAATGGAAGCAGAACAGAAGTTCTCCGTGTGGCATACCCCATAATCATCTAAAATTTCAGCCCAGCTATTCATGCCTCCATTCTTTTCAATGGGTCAAATTCCCAAGGACATAATATACCACTCTTCAAAGTCAACATTTCCGACAGTGTGATGCAGTAGGTCAGCAAGATATGAGGCAATGGTACATTGTGTTAGACACAGCCTAGCCAGACAACCCAAAACAAGTAGGAAAACAGGAGTATTTGAAATTCACCTCACATAGATATTTATGAAATCATTGTAATGTCCCTTCTTTAGGCTTCCCTTTTTTTTTCCACTTTTAGAACACTTTTCACAAAAAGTCAAAATTCTTTAGGGTGGAGAAAGAACATTTTATTACAAGCTCCTGCTGAAGTATGTTTTGTTGCCAAGATCCAGGGTGAATTTTTAAGTGAACATTTATTTTCTTGTTGGAATTGTATTTGTTGAATGGATGCTGTCCAAAGAATCATTTTATTTGCTTAATGTATTTTTTTAACTCTGCTCAGGACTTCCTTGAATCCATTCTTAATCACATTTATTATGATTTTTGTTATTTATAACAAAATCATATAATTATTCATTATTAATCATTGAAATTCCAATTACAAAGAACAAGGGGAGGAAGGAAAGTTAAAATCACTGCCTGTTCAAACTTACCCAAGCTTTGGGGTTAAGGGAACCCATTGAGTATCTGGAGGTTAATTTAAAGAAGGTACTGGTAAAGACTGGCTGAATGTTGATGTAATTTTATTGTCCTCCAATGAAGTCTGCTGAGGAAATGATAAGAGCTGTTATTAGACTTTTCCAAGTAGGCAAGTGAGTAACTTTTTGAAGATAATACTTATGTTTTGAACAGGTCCCGGTAATAGCTGTTATGGCAACAGGCGGAGGCCTCAGAGCAATGTCAGCTATGTTTGGGCACCTCTTAGCTCTTCAGAAGCTAAATCTGTTGGATTGTGTTACCTATATCACCGGGGCTTCTGGCTCAACATGGTGCGTATAGAAAATGAGATTTGTATTTGGAATGACTGTGACACTCCATTTCCACACAGTGAGAGAGATGCATTGCTTTCGAAGTCTGATGTTAATAAGTGAATGTAATTCCCCCTATTACTGTTGGCTCTTGATCATAACTTCAGTTTAGGCTTGCTAATTCTCTTCTTTGATGAAAGTGGTTGGGTAAATATAGTAATTTTCCACAATCATCCAAATAAATGGATGATTTTCCCACATTTCTGTTCTTTAGGACCCTAGCAGACCTGTATGAGCATGCTGACTGGTCACAGAAGAGTCTGGAGGGGCCACTTAAGGCAGTAAAAGAACAAGTGACAAAATGCAAGCTCAACCTTATGTCTATAGAGCATCTGAAGTATTATCACAAGGAACTCGCTGAAAGGGCAAAAGCAGGACATGTGTCATCTTTTACAACTCTGTGGTCACTTGTTCAGGAGATGTTCTTACATGAACGGGTATGTACATGGTCCTGCCACACATCTGGGAAACATCTGCTCATTTTCTTTAGCACTTTACCCTTTGAGGCCATGACATAATGTGTGGAACAAATCCAAAGTGACTGAGGCATCCCAGTGTGATTTGTAAACAGTGACAGAGGACCTTGCAGCCAGGATTTTCCAGTGTAACTAAATGGTTGTAAGCTGCCTCTGTACTAGGGTGCCCAAAAGCTAGCAACCTCAGTAAGCAAACTTTCAGAAAGAACTGAGCACCCTCCCCTGAAAATTCATGTCTTTACAGTCTGTTTCTAGTTGGACACTTAAGAGCTAGAGTAATCTGTCCTCATGTGAACATTAGTCTCAGCTTTAGTAAAGATCTGTGGGAGGCAGGCAATCAAGGCACTTAGATATTAATGAAAAGGTTACTAGGTGTCAAAAAGGGAACCAGGAAGGAAAGTGCAGGAACACAAAGGAAGAAGTCTGTTATAAAAATGTGACTCACAGATTCCTCTAGGTTGTAAAACATCTGTTATCTATCTGTACTCAGGTATATTGTGTCAGTGCTTTTACCTTATGCTCTTGCAGAGGTTTTATGTGATTTTTTTTATCTCTTTGATTAGCCAAGAAAGTACAAACTTACAGACCAGCGTAAGGCATTGGAGCATGGACAAAACCCATTGCCTTTCTATGCAGTCCTCAATGTGAAAGAGGAAAAGTTCAGTACTTTCAAATTTAGAGGTAAGTATTCCTAGAGTTTTTTATGACCCTGAGTAGGACTAAAGAGAATTTGGAGGGAGAGTGCATGCGTGTGGAGAATAAAAGGGGAATAAATCTGTTGCTTGCCCTGACTGAGTATTCATCTTTTTATTAAAATGTTTGTCTTTTTTGCAAACTGCTGGGTGCTGATTAGAAAGAGCAGACCTGCTGGACAACATCCTCAGGCATGAACAGGGCATTTCTGAAGGTCTGGGCTGAAGTTCTAGTTTTGCCACAGACATTGTGAGTGAGTGTGGGCAAATCATGTGATCTTTTTCTGCCTCAGTTCCCCACCTGTGAAACGTCTTTGGTGGTTCCTTAGTTTGTAGAAGTGCTGTGAAATGTAATTGTCACTTCCCTAAATACTATGGTGATGAGGGTATGAAAATAGAATGGAGTATGATTGCTATGATGGGAGTGATATGACACCCTTTAAATGGACACAGGCTACATTCAACAAAAAGGTTTTAAAATGAACAGATACTGGAAAAAACCCCAAACAGGTAGTACTTACATTTGGTTAGGTTTATAGCTACTGTTCTACTGCAATACCTGTGCAGGACAGGTTGAATCAGGAAACTGCACAGCCATGCCCACACTGTGGTACTTTCTAGTTTGGAGCTGATGTGTCTTCAGGCTGCTTTGTTATATCATGTAGACTGATGGGTCAGGGTTAGCAGAGGTTTCATGCCAGTCATCCCTTGCAGGTTGGATCACTTGCACGTTGTACATTTGATGCTCTTGATTTTGAGAGGCAAGTGGGATCCTAGAATCTTTATGTAGAAATATATATCCAAGCTTCTGAAGCTAATGTAAGACTGAGGTGAAAAAGCTAGTTCCTGTTGTATGCAAATCATCTCTCAGTTTGTATGGTACTAGACAGTGTAGTTTGCAGTACAAAGCTACTGATAGTACAGAGCTGCTGAGACAAGCAAGATCCATGGAGCTTGTGGATAGCTTTATCCACAGAGGAAGGTTTTGTTTTCTTATTCTTATTACAGTAAACATGCCATGTATCAATTCTTTTGTAGAGTGGACGGAGTTCTCTCCTTACGAGGTGGCCATACCAAAATACGGAGCCTCCATTCGTTCAGAATATTTTGACAGTGAGTTTTTCATGGGAAGGCGAGTGAAGAAGCTGCCAGAATCTCGGATCTGCTATCTGGAAGGTGACCTAGCAGTGCAATATAGTTAATCACAACATGGTAGAAAGCATGGTACTAGCCAGCCACTGGTCTGTGTACAACATTCCTTGCCAGCAGGTCTACTCTGGGTTTTGATTCAATGAGCTTTTTATCCCTTTTGTGCACTTCTGCTCTTTGTAAAGCTTTTTTCCTCCTGTCCTCCCTTTTAACTTGGGCAGATTTGGGAAAATTGCAGCATGGTTCCCCTTCCCATTTTCTGAACCAAGCAAGAAGGTGGAAGAGGCAAGCTGAGGAAATAATAAGCCTTTCTTCCCTGACCAGTCATCAACTCTTCAACTTCATCAACTATATTTCTAGATAATGCATTGCTGGGGTAGAACTGGAAGGAGCTGAAAATAAAATATAACTCATCTAGAACAACCCACAAAGGTGAGAACCATCTGAGCTTTGTGGGTTGAGAATAGTGTTACTAATCTTCCCTGCCTACAAGGATGAAGGAAGCACTTTTAACCTCCAACAACTGCTTTGACTGCCTGTTCTGCCTCTAAAGGTGAAGAAAAAGGGAAAAGCAGCTAGTCAGAGGAATCCATCTGCCCCAGGCAGATTTTAGATCCATGTCAGAATTTAACCATTTTTGATACAAAAACCAAGGGTCCAGTGGAGACAAAAATGGTGTTTCTCTCACTGTGAAGTCTGCTAGAGATTGAGTTTGTTCCTTGTGTTGAGTACCTGGCATGGGTCTTGATAACAAAGGATAGTTCTTTCTTTTCCAAAAGCAGACTCACATATGGAGCCAATTCTATTTTATTCCTGGACCAGTTGAACTGCACAGAAACAAAACATGCCTGAAAGTAAAAAAAAATGGGTCTTAGATCAATTTAAAGAATATATCAGTTTAAAGAAGGGCCTCATGCTTATTTGGCTTCACCATGCTTTCAAAGCCTGCTTTCTTTCACAAGTACACAGAAAACACTAAAACATCGTTTGGGTGACTGATACCTCTTACTTTGTTACTCTGTACTATACAATGAATGGTCTGTGTGTAGTTATCTCTTTAGAAAGAGCACTGAACTGCTGACACCATTGTGCTTGAACTGTGTGAGACCTACTCCTTAAGCTGTGTCATGACAGGGTCAGTTCATGTGGGCCAATAATACATAGCATGGATACTCTTTAATAGTCAGTGGTCAACATGTGGTGGTGCAGTATTTTTCCCATGTGGTTTGACTTGCAGGTCTTTGGACAAACATCTTTACAAGGAATTTGCTGGATGGCTTGTACTGGTCCTCAAATTCAAATGAATTCTGGGAACGATGGGCCAAAGATATGGTAGACATAGGTAAGAGTTTCAAAATCAGTATTTGTTTTTGACCAGACAGTGCTTCCTATTCAGGAGAGGATTAAGATACACCATTGCTACTGTTTGTGAATAATCTCTCACACATTCTCCCTAAATTGCTGCATGTTGTGTTGCCTCACTGTGGATCTTCCAGCATGATTTTCACCTGTATCAGAATGATCACTATGTGTTGTTTTAATCTCGTCTTATTTTATTTAATTTATTTTGTTTTGTTTTGTTTTTAACCCAGAGGCACACTTCATGCTAGTTACAAATGTTTTTCATTTAAGATTTGCTCATGGTCTGTTAAATGACTCCTCCTATGACTGCAAATGAGAAGGGTGGCTTTTACTTGTAGGAAAAAGTACAAAGCCGGTGTGTCATTTGAAAGAGTAAAAGACAAAAGCTGTGCTTGCTTTAAACAAAACCAAATATAGCTTTGTTTAAATGGGATTGGTCATGTGCATATGTTTTCAAGCAATCTGCAAGAAACAGGGATGGGAGGGACCCACAGGAAGACAGCGAGGGCAGCTAACCAGTAAAGGTGCCTGGCAGAACAGATTGCTCATGTTTTTTCTCATGGTTTCTTCTCTATTTCAGACAAACATTCCCCTGAGGATGATGTCACTATCATTGAACCTCCGTCTTGTTTGTCAGGGAAGTTGTATGAAATGTTTCAGGACATTATGACCAAGCGTCCACTGCTGGGAAAGTCTCATAACTTCCTGAGAGGCTTAGATTTTCATAAGGATTATATCCATCAGAAAAAATTTATTGAATGGAAAGGTAACTGCAACAAAGAGTTAGCTGCAGTGTGCAGGTAACATCTCAGATTTTTTTTTTTTTTTTAGACTTTGGAAATCTCACATTTAGAGATATTTCCTCAGGGTTTGGAAATCTGCTGTGATGGAACTATGTTCATGGTGTCTGTTTCTTTAGGGTAACAGGTTAAAATGAACTAGTCCATGGGCCACTCTTTCACCTCCTGAAGATATCTGTAATTTTTGTCAAAGTACGCTCTTCTACAGGAAGTTTGTCACTCTGCATAGGTACAGTAGTCAAAAGATTCAGAAAGGGTAGAATCTTTTGAGGTCAAGAAACAAAGGTAACACCGGAAGCATAAAATAGCAGGTTATTACGTGGATCAGATGAAGGAAAGGACTGGCAGCAAGCATGTGGTTGTCCATAAGTGTGGTATTTCTGCCTGATGACTTATCCACCCAGAGACCTCTCTTTAACCCCTCAGAAACAGAAATACTAAGAGCCAACAACAGAGAGTTAAAGCCACATAGGTTTAGACTGTATGTATTAAACAAACAGAATGCATAGACTTGATGTGTAAATTGAACAGCAATTTTCTATGGACTGTGCTCTGCAGACAGGCAAAGTAAACAGTCATAATAGTTTTACCTCAAAATCTATGAAACAATCTGTGAAATGATAGGAAGGTGATGGAGCTGAGGTTTTGTACATCACAAATCTTCCCATAATCCCCGTGTCCTCATTTATTCCATGAGCAGGTAGCAGTGTGGGAGAACGCCACGTTATTGAGGTTAATCTGACTTCAGCAAGAAAATATGTGTTCTCTGCCTCCTCTCAGTCCTTCTCTTTGGCAACTTGTGTTTTCTCTCCCCTGTTTCATGCAAGTTACAACACTTTTTGCCCCTGGCTGCCATTGCTACATGATTTGCTGACAGTGGCAAGAGATGGTAGAGCTTTTTTTGTGGACTGAGGCAGAGCCCAGAGTGTGCTAAGTGCTTTCAAAATGTCCGTTAAGCAAAAAGTCCATGCCCTAAGAGTCTGCTCTAAGAAAACAAGTGAGAGAAGGAGAAAACAAGTAGCATAAGAAGGGTGGGTGAGAGAAGGAGCAAGTGAGTAGCTTAAGAAGGTGGATGAAGGATAAAATTGTCAGTCTGTAAATGTTAAAAAAAATAATTTTCCTTACATTTGTTGACTAGCAATTTTGTAAAGGCAAATGGGTAGAAGCAGATTTCAAGGAGGATATGGAGGAAGAGAGCATAGGGATTCTAAAGACTACCTCAGGGTAGATATTCTACAAATAAAGTAAAATAAGTGGAAAGCATGAAGTCTAGAGTGGGAAAAATTAGCAGATTTTGTATCCTCTTTTGGCTGCCTGTATGAGACCAAGCTAAAACCGGGTATGGATCCATCTCTAGGAGCTAGAGGAGATGCCAGTTCTGTGAGCAGAAATGATAGTCTTATGATAGGTGAAGTCTCCTATAGCTGTGTTTTAAAGGCTTCCCTGCAGCTCAGGTTATCTGACACATTAAACCAAGACTTTAAATGCCATGTGAAAAGCCTATTTTTCATGGTGAGAAATTTGAGAACTCATGGCCTGGAATTAGTGTAATGCATTTACAGTAGGGTTCATGCTTTCAAGAGAACTCCTGAGGCAGGAATTCTTAAAGTCCCTTTTTGCATGTGGGATGGAAGAAGAGACTCTCCCAAGGAAATGCCTACTTCTAATTCACATATCCAGCCATGAATAAATGCTTCACAGTTCCATCTCCATGATAAGAAAATGGGAGTAATGGAATTTCAACTGAAAATATTCACCAGGCCAAGTAAAACTAAAAAGTATGCTCTGTTTCTTCTGTGAGGGACTGCAAGCGAATGTCTCTCATTACAGCAGAATCCATGAATTCCCAGCAGCCATGAATGATAAAATAAGCAAATAATTTTGTAAAGACCTAACAGTGAGGGAATGGAAAAAATATAAGTTATTAATTCAAGCTGCTGTCAAATATTCCAGGCTATGGAACAAGCTAGAGTTATTCTGCATGGTTTAAATCAACACTACAGAACAAGGTCAAGGAGGCAGAGAGATTGAAAGAAGTGAAATGCTGGAACTTACCTGCAGTATTTTTGTGATCAACAGTTTCTTAAAATACCTAAGCACAAATGATTTAAGGCTCAAGGGGTCTGCTCTGGGCTTTGCCACCTCATTTTGTGAACTTGAAGAACACTCTTAAACCACTATTTTGATATTTAAAACCGTGGCAAAATGTTTCTTATTCCATGGGACTGGAAATGGTACCAAGGGGAACGATAGTGGACTTGCTGTTTACAGGGCAGGCTGGTGGGGTTAGTAGCAGAGAAATAAGAGTCTAGCTATCAGAAACAGTCTATAAATCTCAACTTGCCAGTTGGTATTATCCCCTTTTGGCTCCTTTTGGTGTTAATGTATGGTTTAATTAATTCAAGCAATTCAAGCATTTTTAAGCTGTTGGTAGGGGATGCTGTGTGCATGATGTGGTATTTTTTTGCAGCATGGCTAAGATAATTATATGAGATCACTGAAAGCAGGTTGAAGTCAGATTTTTCACCCTGGGAGAGGAGTCTAATCCTGAGAATGCAAAAGCAAAAAAAGAGCAATGCAAAAGTGCAGTGATGTACTGCATTTGTTAGATTTGTTGCTACACTGTGAAACTGTTTTTGTTGTTTGCGTTTTTCCCAGTTCTTAGGGGAAAAAAAATCGGCTAAAGTCTGTATTCTGTGAAAAATCACTCCCCAGAGCAGCTGTGAGGCCAGTGGAGTCTGTGTCTCACCTGTCCTCTGCCTGGCTGCCTCACGGCCTGCATTTGTGAGTGTGCCTGGGGGAGTGTGGTAACAGGCCAGAATTGCTCAGACGTGCAGTTTGGAGGGCGTGCTCCTGAGGCCACGTTTGTGGGCTTGCATTATGGAGGGAGGTGAGCCTGGTCTTGAGGGCAACCAAGGGGCTGCCCTTAACCTGTAGCACAGACAGAATTACTGACTCCTCCTTTCCTACCGATGCACCACTAACTATATGCAAAATGTTTTTCAGACACTGTGCTGGACTCTTTCCCTAACAATCTGACACCGCTGCAGAAATATCTTTGCCTGATAGATGTTGGCTATTTCATCAACACCAGTGGTGCAGCACTTTTCAAACCAGAGAGGAATGTAGATGTCATTATCTCACTTGATTATGGTTTGGGAAATGTGTTCAAGGTGAGATTAACGTGCTCTGTTCCTTGCAGCCCTGGTAAAACTTCTTGTGTTATTAAAACTCTTGTGTTACGTTTAAGTAAGTGGCTGTCTAAGTCTTGATCATACACCCAAGAGCAAACCGGTCACTGTGAGGAAAGAAACTTCCTTCAAGACCAGAAGTATAGAAACTGTTTGGCTCTTTTCTCTGTAGTGGATTGCAGCATGCACTTCCTAGATCCTCAGGGAATTGCAGTAACAGTTGCTGGAGATATGACCTTGATCTCTCCTGGTCTGTCCTCATGACAAATTCTAAGTGTGGCTTTTGGTCATTCCCTCTAGCTGTAAAAAACATGATAGGGTGATAAGAAGCATCTCCTGACTTGTGGTGAGTGGTGGCAGAAAGTAGGGTTATACTGTGGCTACTTTGGACTACACATTCATTGCACAGTGATTCTAGGGACTGAATTAAGTTGCCAGAGTATTTCTGTGATACCTCAATAAACCTGATTCTTGTCTTAGTGTTAGCTTTAAGGCAATGACATTCTGTGTCCACAGCAATTAGAGATGACATACAAATATTGCAAGATACAGAAAATCCCATTCCCCAAAGTGGAGATAAGTAAAGAAGAAGAGAAGAACCCAAAGGAATGTTATGTGTTTTCGGATGCAGAGGACCCCAGAGCACCCATAGTCATCCATTTCCCCCTGGTGAATGACACCTTTAAGGAATTCAAGGAGCCTGGTAAGTTCAGTCAACAAAACTATACTTTCTAGTTGAGTTCGGGCCATTTGTCTTTCCGCAGTATGGATCTTATTTGTTCTTTGTAGCAATAATTTTAAGCAAGGGCACAGCCTCTGTGTGAGTGAGACCATCCTGTCTTCTAACCATCACAGTCATATATGTATATTTGCCTCTTCCATTGAGCTATGAATGAGCATGCCCACTCACCTGTCAGGCCAGGTTTAGGTTACTGCATTCAGCTCAAAGTGTATGAGTTTCCACCATGGCAGAGGAGGAGCTGTCAGCTCTTTTCCTGCTAACTTCATCATGTTAACCTTCTCACTAAAACCGGGATCACATTCCCCATATACAGAGTGAAACTGTATCTCTCATCCAGTAAACCATGATGTGACAGAGGTAGCTGAGGCAGGTCCATGTCTTTACTGATTTGCCTCCATGTACTGCTCAAGAGGCCGGTTAGCAAACCACAGCAGACTCGGTGATGTTGAGTAAGACACAGGACAGAACAAGGCTTTAAGCCACAACTCACACTGCAAGGCATACTGGAGAAGGCAGCACTTGCAATGGTAAGATGTTGGGGAAAATGTGGGGCCAGAATTCCTTCTCGATCTAGAAGAAACTGAGAACATCTGCCAACTGCTTCTTCCCTCACCTTTCCCCTATCAATTTAAGACCTAGCAGTGAGCAAACAGCTGGGCACTGGTTGCTTCTCCCATACTTTCATGCCTTTGTGCCAACCACCATCTAGATGGAGAGAATTAGCAAGTCTCTCCAGCAATAATAAGAATGATGTTTGTGGCCCAAGAGTTAGAGCAGAAGGAACAGGCACATGGCTGCTAACAGCTGGGTCAAGCATTTCTGTTGAGAACATGTTCAGAGAAGTAAATAGTAGGAGGTGGAGGGGATGCAATGTTTACTTGGCATAATGGTAAGAAGCATAAAAGTTACTGGTTGTCCTACCTTGGCCAAGGCATTACATGGTGTTGGTACAAGCATTGTAGGAGGAGGTTACTTCCTTTATTAAAAGACAGCAAATAGAAAAAGCTGCCAGAAAAGCTCTGTTAGTTTGTGGTGCACACAAGGGAAACACTGCATTAGCTCACAGAGAAGGGCCTTGTCCTGTACTTGCTGAAAAGCTTTGCGCATGAGTTTGGCAGCTCTGTGCACATGATTAACAGACAGCAAGACCCTAAACGTCCCAGGTAACATAGCTCATATCCTTCCTCCCTTTCTCCAGGGAATTCAACAACAGACGTGGCTTTGCCGTGGGGACATATGCAGTTGGGTTGGTTCTGTGTGTAGGCCCATCAGGCCATGGACAGTGGGATCTGCCCTCAGGTGTTGTCTTTGAATGCAGGCATGAAGCAGCAAAGGCCATGTTAGAGAGACCCCCAGGATAGACTAGGTTTTTCTAACAGCTTATGGGATACTCTGCAAACATCAGACAGGCAGTATATTGTTGGTGCCTCTGCTGTCTGACTTCCTTAACCTGAGACCTTCCTCTGTGCTGGAGCTCTTACAGCAATGAACCCTGCAGTATCTCACACACCACCTTTTGAGTGATCAGGCCATGAGGAACTTCTGCTCTCCCTCACTGCTGCTCAGCGCAGCGGACAGAGCATTATATTGTGGTATTGGGACCACAGCAAAATGGATGTCTCTGAGGGAACATTTGGGGAGGTTATGAACACTGGCAAAACAGGTTAAGTAAAGCTCCTTTTCTGTTACAATGTTCACCAAAGCTCAGAGAATATGTGCAGTAAGAGATACACCAATAAAATCATGTTTAGAAACTCTATGGATGAACAGAAGAGACACCCAGTAGAGGGAACTAGGCTCGTTCGGTGGAGGCTGGAGATGGTCCAAATGGCAATGCATAGTGCGATACGGCCATTGAGCAGTGGCTAGCATGTAAAATAGGTGAGTGTTTTAGAGTCTCTCTGAATGTAAGATGGATGAGATTATGCAGAGCAAAGCAGCTGCTGCAGCTTCTCAGCGCTCCAGGCCCAAATTCGTGAGCTGTGATGCTCACCTGCATGTTCCAAGCAGTCGGTGACTCATCAGTCAAGCTGACAGCCAGCAACTCATGTGGGTGGTTGGGGGAGGAGAGTACTTGGCAACCTGCTTGCATGGATTTCAAGTTTAACAGTGGAGCTTTTCATTTCTAGATGGCTGAGAGACACCTTGTGGAATGTGGGTACTTATTTTTCTTGTTTTTAACTATTTAAATTCTGGAAAAGAGAATCAGCTTGTGAAGTGCCCATTTACAATGCAACTATAGACTGTGCTTTTCTGGGCTTGAGGCAGATGCAGCTGTATCTGGATGTGGATAGCACAGATAATATGGCTGTGAATATTGGGAGGCTCAATGAAGCAAAACTTGGACAGTTTTAATACAGCCACTTGTAGTGACAGCCTGTGCCCAGCACCCTGGGATCACACTGCCCAGAAACCACTAGGTTAGACTAAAACTTTCAAACAAAATTCTTGTGTCATTTTCATGCAGTTCTGGTGGATATCATAAGGAATATCTCAGCAGCATGTTTGTAGCCCTGCTGACAGCCATCTCACAATACATTTGTGGTTTGGGCATATTTGGTTCAGACTGCCAGGAGATAGGTAAAAAACAGAGAAAAAATGTAACTCTAAGTGTTTTGTAGAGGCATAAATATGAGGCTGCTGCCGTCCCTGGTGGAGGTAATTAGGGTGTCCTTTTAAGCAAAAAGATTGACCTAAAAACGAGGATGGAAGTTGGCAACTCCAGGAGGCTGGGTTAACCCAAGACCGAGTTGAAGGAGTTGAAGGATGAGGGGCTGATGTGGGGTGCTCTGTTCCCTCTGCACCTGCACACCCTGCAACAGGCAATCCCACGTGGTTAGCCTCACAAGGCCTCCTTGTATGTACTAGGTTGTCCACTCGCTCTAGCTGGCAGATGTGCTCTCATTGCCACTAATCGAGGTCTGATCATGGATTTTGAAAGGTGTTCCAGGTGTGTGGCTTGACTGAGAGTCAGACTTACAGGGTTTGGGAAAGGATGTGTACCCAGGGGCACGCTGCCCAGGAATGACTGACTGTCTGCTGGGGCAGGACAAATCCTGCCAGCCCTGCTGAGGGATTTCCAGGTCTGAGCTTTAGCAGGAGGGGGAAGGAGGAGTGGCTGGGAAGGCTGACCAGGAGTGGCTCTTTCAAGCTGTGGAGGGGTGCAATCTTTCCTGGAGGCTGTTTTAAACAGAGGGTTCTGCCAAGTAGATCAGTCCCCTCCAACACCATGTGTTTTGTGCTCCAGATTTAGCTCACTGTGGTGGCTTTTGTCTTTCTCTGCAGGAGTAAAGCGCTGTCTCTCAGAGATGGAAGAGGGCAAAGTAAATCTGGAGAACAACTGCTCACCCTATTACCTCATTAGGCTAATCTACTCCTCTGAAAATTTCGACAAACTTGTGAACCTGAGCAAATACAACATCCTCAATAACAAAGACCTGCTCCTCCAGGCAATCCGGAATGCCGTGGAACGGAGAAGAAACAGCAGGACTGGGAATCTCCCCAGCCACTCTGGAGCTGGATACCCCTAGGCTGGGTTTTTGCAGTTCCCCACTGAATGCTATGACGGTCACATTACAACACATCACAGTTACATTATAACATCACAGTCACATTACAACACATCACAGTGTTTGTTATTTGCAGGAAGCTGAGGAAACCTGTACATTTCTCATCTTGCCTTGTTCAAGTTCCTAGCTTTCAAAAGGGTTTATTTAATCTCCCC
>JANZLQ010000032.1:18690288-18787943 GCA_026212715.1 Elanus axillaris | reverse complement strand
CCCCCCCCCCCCGCCCAAGTTTTCAGACCACGAGAACCTCACACTGTGGTTTTACTTGTTAAGAAATTAGGGTCTCCCTGGTTAGCAGAGACCTTCCAGGATCTCCCTGGTGTTACAGAATATGGTGGTGGTGATAGTGATAGTACTTCATATGCGCCTGTCCCTTCAATCCTGAGCCCATTGTTGGTGTCTTTTCAATGCTTTGTTACAAACCAAGTCCTGGCCATTTGCATTCAGTAACGTCCAGATTTTCAGATAGACTGAGCAACTAGAGTTTGCACTGAATTGGTGGGCTCAGCTTTGAAGTCAGGCCAAAGAGTCATATATATCTGTGAACAACAGCCAGAATGCAATGTGGACAATTGCATTCTGGCTGGCTGATTCCCCTTGCTGATTTAGAACTTATTCCTTTTTTCCATTCCCCCGCAGGAGTTTGGCACAGAAATGCTGCTCCAGACTGCCACGAGGTGGGCAGTTACATTTCAAAGAGAGAGGACATTAGCTGCAGAGAGCGAGTACAGTTCTTTTGAGTGTTGGCTGGAAGAAAAATTCTGTGTAAGGCATGAGTGATTATATTGATTTATACAGGTACTGCCTTTATGCATTAAAATGTCAAGAGCCTGAAACAACCTTGTGATATCAAAAACTCGAGGGGAATAGTTACAAATACATTTAATTTAATAATCATGACCAAGACAGAAGCTGATGCTCCTTACATATGTAAACTGAATGTAGGATAATATAACTCAGTAACAGAGTGCATAGCCATTGTATTTTCACACCCAGAAGATTTTTTCCCTTTACAGTCTTCTATCCCTAACTTCATGGGCAAGGTATTTTTAATAGGTGCTACACTAAAATAGAGCACAAATAAAAAAAAGGAAATTCTTTCACACCTCCTTGCTGGGGAAGAATATTTGGAAAAATGACGCCTGGTTTTCATTTGCTTTGGAGTGCAGTGAGATACTTTGCCTTGAACTAGGAGCTTGGAACATCTTTATAGCCTTCCCCTATGTTAAAAAGATGGTAGGGAAGGATACTGAGCAATACAAAACAGAGCTCCACAGAAGTCAGAGAAGTTTCCAGACTTCCTATCACTGAAGGATTTGGACCTACTTCTGGCTTATTTAATCCAAACACAGCATACTCATCGGGACCACCAAGGAAAATCTTATACATTTCTTCTGTGTTGGAAATTTACTTGATATCTAGAATTAGTTTTACTTGAAATCCAAAATTAGACAGAGAAAGAGAAACAAGGGTCTGCCTTTTTTGGTATACGCAGACAGTATTCAAGCTCAGAGGGAGAGCATTTACAAAAGGCTTCATTGCCTGAACCCTACATCTACTAAATGCTTCTGCTGCTGCAAGCAATGGCAATGAATAAGCTCCAGCAATATACCTTGTACAATGCTTATTTACTGAGCTAAGGAATACCATGCAAAACCTGAGGAGTCTTAACAGCTGGAATGCAACTGTACAACTGAATTCAGACCACGAGGAGATAAGAACTAATCGGATACCGGCTGCAAGGAAAAAATAAGGAGCCATTTTGAGTTGAAAGGTGAGATGGCAGCAGGGTCTATCTCAAAAAAGAGAGTCCTACCAACAGGATCTGCTACCTTCGTGTAGGAGAGCAGCACAACCTGGGACAGAATGCAGTGGTGCAGTTATATGCACATACAAGCACATGCGGCTGTGTGCACTGTTTTCATGCTCCTCTGGCTGCTCCTATGAAGAAACCACTTCCTATAATCTGCTGGCACAGAACAAAAACTGATTCCATCAGGACTGTGAAGAGGCTGTGTGCTCCCACGTCCCATGGCCTGGTACACCATGATTCACCTGGGGTCCACTGCTTGGCTCCATAGCCAGTGGGTGTTTGACCCCCTGCTCACCTTGGCTGGGCAGCAGGAGCAGAGGGGATGGACAAGGAGTGAGTGATGCTGCCCTTCTCCATGCCCTCACTGCGTTGATGCGCTTGGGGCATCAAACTATTGCTTGTGTCTTCCAGCATTATGCTCCTACACTGGAGGTGCAAAGGGCTGAGCTGGAGGAGAGGGCTGGGGGCTGAACAGCTTGTGGGAGTCTCAATAATAGCAGCTGACAGCAGCTTTTCTGCTGCAGTGGTTGAAGGACTCAGTTCAGTCAGGGATACTGGTGGTCTCTGCAACAGACTGGATTTCTTTTGACCAATTTAGGTCAACTTGACCTTTCTAAACCACTGTCTAACTGAAGCTGGAAGACTTGGCTTTCAGGAACAGAGATTCAGGGCACTCCCCTGCCAAGATACAGCAGATTCGTCAGGAACAAGACCACCAATGATGTTACGGACTTGCCTTTCATTTACGTATCATCCATATTGTAAATAGGAACAATGTTTTACCTCATGTACCTAATTTTTATGCTCTGCTGCTGCAAAAAGATATCTGTTTTGTTCATGGGCTACACTGAATGATCCGTAACCCCCATGAGTCTTGGCAGCACGTGCCCAGCAGCGAGTCAGCTCAGCCGTGCTGAGAAAATCAGGTCTCTCTAAATGCTCCACAGACTGATCACTGGGCCGTGCTTGATGCATTCATAGAGCTGCTAATGCAAACAGAAATGCCCACTAAAATGTGAAAGAGCCAAAAATCCCACAGGGTTTTCAGGTAACCCACAGTCAGTGGAGAATAACTTTGCTGAGGGACTGTTAAACCCTGTTATAGAGTGAGGGAGGTAACTGTGGGCAGGGAAGGAGGTGGGAAGGTGGCATGACTCTCCCTTTGCCAGGAGACCTGTCAACCAAGGTTGTGTTGAAGTAGAGCCAGGGACTGCTGTTTAATCTTGCAGCCCAGAGGCTCAGACAAGCATGTGCCCCTTGATCTCCTTGGGACCCCATGTGGTACCCCTGTAGCCTTAAATGATAATAGTTTTTTTAAAAATATATTTTTGCATTTCAGAACCTGAAATTATGTGAGGGCTGTATCATTGCCCGTCAGAGTGGGTTTTTTTTGTTGTTGTTGTTTTGGTTATTTTTTTGGTTTTGTAGCGTGACATTGAGGGAGTATGTTGCTGGCCTGAGGGGTGGCAGGAGGACCGGGAGGGCATTTCTGAGGGCAGAGGCTGCTGGAGGACTCTGCAGGATGGAGGGACCCACACCCTGCACAGTCTGATCCATGCAGCTTGTTGGGAAGTGGTGGCTGGTACATGCTGTCCCCCAAAGCGTACCTGGGCTCTGGTTCAGAGCATGCTAATTTGCACAGCCCAAACCCCACAAAACTATAGGGCATAGCTGCAGTGACGTATGGCTGATCAGTGACCTGCGCTCAGGTCTGCTCCCTGGTCCCTGTTTCCTGTAGGGTGTACATGGAGTCTAAGGGAATGGACAACAAATGTTGTGTGTTTGTTCCCCAAAGGTTGTGTGGTTGTTCCCCAAAGGTTGTGTGTTTCTTCCTTGTCCCCAGTCTTGCCTGGCCTTGTGCCACATGCTGTCGAATGGCTGTTTGAGTGGAGTGCATGAAAACCAGAGCAGGCACTGTGAGGGGGAAGCCGTCTCTCTGCATCTCACCATAAAAAGGCGTGTGTGAAAAGGCACATGGCATGCTTATAAACTGGGCCTTGCTGTTCTGGCGTTATGTTTGCTTCACCACTGAAGATGAATGCATGTGTGCAAAAACCTCCTCATCTGAAATGCACCCTAGATCACTGCTCTCAGATGAACATTTTGCTGGAAAACCCCCACAAACAGGGCTTGCTATCTGCTGCCAAACACAAAGGAAGCAAAAGTTTGTTCTTATAAGTGTTAGCTACTCTTTATAGAAATTGCTTGCTTGTGTCTTTTAACTGTTTAATAATATATTAATTAAAAATAAAATATTGCAAAGGAGCACCAGACCCATGACAGTCTTTATGCGCTTAAACACAGGACTACATTTTTCCCAGTTGTTTTAGCACTACATATGCTAGATGCCTGCCGAGTACTTTGTAGGGCATTTACTGGTCTCAAGATTGAGTGGAAAATCGGAAGGAGGAGATTTTGGTTTACAAAGGCATTGAGAGCCTGGAAAAAGTGGAACAAAATCTACCTCCTGCGGTAAAACCTTCTTAAGTGAAATGGCACAAGGCAGGGTAGGAAGGCAGCTGTACTGAGCCACAGCCAAGGCACAGCTTTATTTTGCCTCTTGGTGGTTTGATTTAAACATGTACAGAAGTCTGCCTTTCACTGAACTTTACTGTTATCAATTAAACGGTGAGTTTAAAAAAAAAAAAAGTTTTTTTTTTTTTTGTAAAAGCAATTAAAAATAATCAACAAAGGAAAATGCACCAGTATCCCATTACTTTCCTTTGCTGTATTTTTTGTGACAGGCAGCGGCTCCAGCAGAGGTACAGCACATGAGAGAGCTGGGCTAGCCCAAAAAAATATAATGATTAGGTCACCTTGTTTGATGCGAGTGACTGATCTGAATCAGACTGAACACAAATTTAAACTCTAGATGTTGCATGTACCCATAAAATATCTACATAAACTCAGTGCTACGCACTCTCCATCCCTCCTAGTGGAAAGCTAGTCACACAGAGAAGACTGCAAGCAACAAGCAAGAGTCGTGCTCAGTCTGGCTGAAAAAGGACCAAGGCTAAAGTCCTTGTCAGAGGACTTGAAGCTTTAGCTTCTGCCTGTCAGGTGAGAGTCCCCAGCCCCTGCACTGTCCTGGGTGAAAAAATGCGGTTTCTTCCCAGCTTCCTGCTAGGTGAACTTTTCTTTGGCTCAGAAACAGAGATAAGTAGGGGAAAGAAGGATATTCTTCTTTGTGATTGCACTATACCTTAACAAGTGGAGCCTAAAATCCAAATGCTTGCACAAGTAGATAGGTATTTAAGCAAAATCTAAGCATTTCTAAAACCACAGTAATTACTGAGTTTTCCCCTCTTGAAGAGAGAGGAGGCTGTCCACAGCTGCTAAAAATTTCCAGGTATAGCATGCTGCTAATGCACCAGTTCTCTTCAGAGAATAAGCTTCAGCCCCAGTGTATAGACAAATATTTCTTTTGTGGTGGCAAAAGGGAAGGAAAGAGTAACATGCATTTCAGGTCAAAAACTCCACTTCCCAAAACAAGCAAACCTGTCTAAACTACAGTGTACAAACAATCCTGCTGAATTGTCTCTAGCAGCATTTCTAATTGCTTTGGATGCCAAATTCTTTTGGCTAACGCTGGTAATGGGCTTCAGGATTGCCCTGTGCCACGTGGAGTCCTCCAGGGACATGCATGGGCTGGGCCTGGGCAGGAATTAAGGCATTGGGGTGCTCAGCAGAACACACTGCTGTGCTTGCAGGTCTTCCCTGGGGAAGTAGGAAAGCTTAATGCATTTAAAGATGTTCTGGGGAAAAGCATGATATTCAAACCCCTTGAATTATATTAGGTAGATAGGGGTTTGTTTTGGGTTACTGGCGGGGGGAGGGGGGGAAACACGCTTGCATGCATCTCCATGAGTTTCTTCATGCATTTGCTCAGAGTCCTCGGAAAACCAAAATCTGCGTGTCCTGGCTTTCACCCTCCCAGACCAGCAGTTACCATGAATTTTCTTTTTGTGGGAGCCGTCACACATATCTAGCCCAGATTTCCCTGCTGGAAAGGTGTAATAAACATTTAACCCATTGCACCTCTATGATGTCCCATATTTAAGGATGCAGGGGTTTTCCTAAAGCCTTAGAACAATTTACTGTTTGGCACCAGAGGAGAGAGGCAGTAGGCAAGAGTCCTC
Source organism: Elanus axillaris (assembly GCA_026212715.1). Lineage (NCBI taxonomy): Eukaryota > Metazoa > Chordata > Aves > Accipitriformes > Accipitridae > Elanus > Elanus axillaris. The sequence continues at coordinate 18,782,201 of JANZLQ010000032.1, read as the reverse complement.
CCTCAAGAAACAGCACACATCTTCATATTATAGTCCTGCTGTGGAGTAGTTTAGGTATCGTCCTGTGCGGCCAGGTCTCTTAATGCTAATGCCGATATATTCTATTCAGACAGCAAGGCACTTTGGGCAAAGGTTTTAGCTTTCTGCTTCAAGCATTCACAACTAATTAATTAATACAAGTACTGCAAGTAGCATAAAAGTGTAATTGTATGTAATGATAAACTACCAACCAGTGTATATTGCAGTGTGGTAAATCCAGGCAGAACCTTAAAAGACCCATGGACATATGGAAGCAGCAGTGTTAGTAATGGTAATGACACTGTTAACAGAAAATATAATCCACATTCATGGGATATAAACCAGTTCCTGAAGGTAAAAGAGTTATTTGCAGGAGGGAGAAGGAAAGAATTAAGTATCCAAGCACAGAGCGCAATCAAGTTAAGACTGGAAAGCCAACCTGATCTCAGTGCCTGAGATAAAACTACGTGACATTCTTTGTTTGTTCCTAGCCGATTCCTGGCAGCCAGCACTGCCGGAAGATATATGGTCAAAATAAGTCTGGTAATTTTATTTTTGAGCGCACTATCCCCTTCTTGGCAACGTGTCTCAAGGGAGGTCCTCCTGCTGTTGCTGTACAGTACAGTGTGTATATCTCCTCGCAGCCTCTTTGGGGTTTCTGCTGGGAAGGCTTCTCTGGGATAAACAATGTCAAAATGTCACACATGCACCCCAGCTTGAGCACCACACTTTCAACAGTTTACTGGTGGCAGTTTATTAGAGTCTTCTTGAGCAATGGCAGCTTATGCCTTGTGGGAAGCAATGGCTTGAGCCACCTAAGCTGCCTCCTCGCTGCACCACAGAGTGCCAGGACTTAAGCCTGCTGGTAAGGACACGGGACTTGACACGTAGGTGCATAGGGATGAGGCAACAAGAGCTGCACAGAAGTGGATGGAGTCCTCGTTTGGGATCACATGGCACGGGAGGCTTCTGCTTTGGGAAGCCAGATGTGGTAAAAGCACGAAGGCCTGGGGAGTCCAGCTGGTGAGATCAGCAGGCCACTACATCTCTCCTATTAGGAAAAACATTAAGACACCTACACTATGATATAAAATGCTTTAAGGCATTGCCCCTGTAATGACTGGTGAGCCCCAGCTTACCTGTGGGTGTGGATGCCTGGAAACCCAAACCCTGCTCATTCTTCAAATAACATTTGCAATAAGCACTTACATATAATAATGACAGGCTTCCATCTCATGAGCTACTTTTTTTCAAGCCCTCCCATCCCTCTGGCAAATGGCAAAAGAGATGTTTACCTCTTTACTTGCCCATTATAGGGTTAGATGCAACCCCTTTGAAACATTTGCAGAAACTACCTTTGAAAATTGACCATTTATAGCTTAGCAAAAATAATTTTTCAAATGTGCCTTTTTCTTCATAAAATCATGCTTTCTAACCACCAAAATTACAGCCCACCCAGATGATAATTTCCCTTTTTTTTTTTACATTGTTGGTAATGATTTACAGTGGCATAGCATAAAGTACATTGATACATTGGCAGGCGCAGAAAGACAGGCTTACACTCAATAATTAAATCCCATAGCCTTTTGCACTTTTAATGTGCGAATCACTTTTCAAAGGTTGAACATCTTCCCTGCAAGAATCTGGCAAACCCTGAAAAGTTCATTTTATTAGGAAATAACTGCTTTCTTACTTGCCTTCTTCCCAGGAGTGACACTCAGGTGGCTGCCAAGGGATTTTTGTTGGATCATAAAGTGAGGGTGCTCCTTACGTTCAGTTGCTGTGGCTTTGCAGAGTGCCATTCAAAGCACTACAAACAAATGTGTTATGGTGAAGCTGCCCTAACTGTGCACAGCTACTTCAATGGATCCTTTACATCAGCACCTCAAGGCAAAAAATAGAGCATGAAGACATCATAATACGTGACAAAGCATTAAGTGCAATTATCTTTCATCTGTGGAGACTGGGGATCGGGTTGCAGTTATTCTTAGTCTGATCTCATCTAAGACCACAGTAATGCAGTTTAGCATGACTGACAATCCCTGGGAGAGAGGTACAGACCTGACAGCATCTAATTCCACTCATTTCTCAGTATCAAGCCTAAACAATTTAAAGACTGAAATCTTTCACAGACCTGCAGCTCTGGTCACCTCTATGTTACAGTTCAGTTTCTGAAAATAGTGACAACTCTTTTCTGCAAATTGCTTCTGTTGTGATTAGATGATCAGTCCCCTCTCTTGGTGTATACTTTTGACTTGCCATCTGGTTTCCAATGCAAAAAGTAAAAAAAAAAACGTTAAAAGACTTTTTTTTTTTTAGTTTCATTTGTGTCTCTACCATTCTATCAGGCTCCATCACGTCTTTAACTGGGGTCAGTGACCTAGTGCGGGGCCTCATCTTTACACTCTGGTCCTCAGTCTTGGCCACTAAAGAGGAACTAGTAATACAGCATCGTTTTTGGGATGGCGAGTTTGGAACATGTCTTGTCACCCAAGTACACGCATGTGCAGGCATATGTGTGTGTGCATGTGCACATGTCTGTACATCAAGAAGGTTCTGTCTAGTCCCCTGTAAAAAAAAATAATTCAGTTTTATATACCTGTCCACTTAATCCAGTAATTTCATAGCATTATTGCCCAAGTTCTCATTCTAACTTGTTCCAATTCCTTATCTCTGCTTTGACTGCTAGAACCATGCTGAGGTAGCCTGGAGACTAACAGTCCAGCCAGCAGGAAAGTGAAAGGGGAGCACAAGTCTGCGAAGTCTCAGAGTAGTCTTCATCACTTAGATTTGTGTTTCTTGTTTGACATATGAAGAGGAACCAAAGAGCATTAGTGGTAGGAAACTGCCTTCTGTGTGGGACAGAGGCACCAGACAGCTGGCCAGACCTTTTGTCCTGGAACCTTTGCTCCTCGTCCAGAGCCCAGGTTTGTGATGTTGCAGGAATTGCTAAAGCTCATTTAGCTACTCTCTGTTCTTCAACCGTGTAGAGAACAGTGACATAGAAGTTCAGAGCAACTGTGGGGCCACTAGGGAGGCAAATGGAGCAGAAAAACTAGTGATGAACAATATGGAAAATGCTGAAGTGTTCCATACTTCTTTTTTTCTCTTCTCAGTACTCATAGATAAGGCCTGGCCCCAGGCCTTTGTGTGTACCAGCATGGTTAGAGAAGGAGCTGGGAGATCTAGTATTGGGGAAGCAGCAGATGAGGGTCTACTTAGAGAAGCTAGTTGTTCAGTAAAGCGCTCCACTATCAGGCTGTGTGACTCTGAGACTGCTGCTCTATTAGCTTTGACGCATTATGGTGGCTGGAGGAGGGCTCGCATGATGGGATACAGCCTAACATGAAGGCAAGAAAGGCTCTGACAAACCATATATGAGGTCAATCAGCCTCACCACAGCCACTGGTGAGATCATGCAGCAAGTCCTCCTGGACTTCATGCCAAGCACATGAAAGACAAGGTGGCAATCAGGAACATTCAGCATGGATTTACTAAGAGGAGATCAGGCTTGGACCACGTAATTGCCCTTCATTGTGAAATGACTGGGATATGGTCATGTGGAGAAAAGTAGACGTAATATACTTCAGCTTTAGTAAGGCTTGTCCTTTGTCTCCAAGAGCATTCTCACTTGGAAGTTTTGGAAATCTTGCTGGATAAAAAAGGCTGAAAACTGGCTGAGCTGCCTTGTACAATGGCAACAATTAATGGCTTGACTTCTAGACATCTACTGGTGAAAAATGGAGTATCCTAGGGTAAATACTGTGGCAAATATTGTTCTACAACTTCATCAGTGAGCTGTACAGCAAGGTGGAGAACATCCTCAGTATATTTGGGGACAATATTAAAAAAATCAGGGAGTGAGTGGCTGACATGACAAATGGCAGATCTTCAATCCAGGACATCAAGAAAACTTGAGGATCGGACCAACAAAAATCTCATGAAGTTGAACAAGAAAAAGTGCAAAACTCAGCAGAATATGCCCTTTCTTTGTCAGCACAGACTGAGCAGCAATGTCTGGAAGTTACAATGGATGGCACAGTCAGTATGAGAAAGCAGTGGAAATAAAGCAAACCAGATAACAGGCTATGTCAGCAGGAGTGTAACCCCCTTCAGTCAGGAGTGACGAGGACGTACATGTAATACGGTGAACAGTTTGAGGATGCCCTGTCCAAGGGGGAAGCAGAGAGACTGAAAGGGATGTGGTGGAGGGCTACCAAGCTGATCAGGGGTTTGAGAGCACACAGCCTATGAGGGGAGACTGGTAGAGTTGCACTTGCTTATTCTGGCCAAAGAGAAGGCAGTATGACAGCACCTTCAACTGCTGAAGTGCAGGTACAAAGCTGATGGGTCCATGCTCTTCTTGGTAATGGTATATGACATAGCAGGGGACAACAGGCACAAGTCCTGGCTTGGAATGTTCATATCAAATTTTGGGAAAATATTCCCTCAGAGTAGAGCAGCACTAAACAGGTCACCCAGAAAGACTATGGAACTGTCATCCTCAGAGGGTTTTTAAGGCTTGCCTAGACAAAACCACACCTGTTTGGCTCTAGCACTGATGATTATTTGGCTTTGAGTACAGCCCTCCAGAGGTCCCATCCCACCAACACTTCCGTGTTTAGCCCAAGGAGCGGTATCTTTTCAAAGCGTTATACTACTTGCCAAAAAAGAACAGACTGCTACTGATGTGGTCGCCTGTCTTTGTTGCACTGTTGCTGCTGCTTCATGCTGGGACTTTGCTGCATGCAATATAGAGATAAAAATTTGGTAGTTTGTGTGCACCTGTCACAATGTTCAGAAGAGTGAAAAAGGCCAATAGCATAATGGGAACAAGTTGAGACTTCATATGGATAACATAGTATAGGACATGTTTTTTTCCTTCCCCCATATTTCCCCAAGAGACTGTTATATAATTCCTACTCAATTCAGCTTCCCAATAGGCTCTTGTTAATCAACCTAGTTTTTGGTCTTTCTGAGAGCAGTGGTCTGGAGACTAGACTTCCTCCTTCGTATCCTGCTTTTCCTCTCCTTTTACACTGAGAGACTGTTCATGTATTATTTTAGTTTCAGATTCCATTAGAAATGAGTAACACTGCAGGACTTTCTTTCCTGGTAACCTCATCTGGAAAGAATTGGCAAATAGCTAGGGAATTGTTTGTTAATGTATTGTAAAAATGAAAGATTGTGGAGACTACAAAACACTGCAGGAATTATATAACAAACATTCCCTTTGGGTCTTCTGCTTCTGCAGTGTACAGACTGCCCAACCCTCTTAAATCTTATCCATTAATATCTGCAAAACTACTTGCAGGTGCCTGCTGTTCACTCACAGCTTGCACCTTGTGCAGTGCTCAGTGCTCTTCATTTCTGATTCACAGAGACTCACTTCACTTGAGCTGTCTGGCTTAAAGGTCCCTCTACTCCTCCATTAGGTGACTTTGAGTAGATATCACTTGGGTGACATGACGAACGACAGAGTCATCTTATACACAAAAGTATACCAGAAGCAGTCCTGTTTAATTATATTTAATGGCTTTACTAGATTTAATACATAATTAAAATAAGTTCCAAGGGTAGTGATTAACTTAAAACATATCAGTACATTTCCAGAGGGCTGGGTTAAGATATGATCGTGAAGGGTCTGGTGTACATTGAGGCAAGTGTCATTTTTCTCTTCCTGCTCCTAGTACAGATGGAAACAGTTTTGTTTTATTACCACTTTGTTCTAGGCTTAGGGTGGTGGTGGAGGCTTGTGTCACTGCAGTCCCATCTTCCTTAAAATCTCTGGAAAATTCTGCAGAATCTCTCTCCTGTTTGATTTTGAAGGAAGGTGTTCTCCTATCAACAACATGCATCACCAGAAAATCAGGTACAATCCAGAGAAGTTTAAGTTGCTCTGTATATGTAAGAACTTGTTAGGCATCTAGCACAGCAGCAAAAATCTACCAGGCAGAGGGACTAGGATTTCACATCATAGACTGTAAGATTTTTAGAGACTCCAAGTGCAACAGAAATTGATTTATACTACAGGCCAAATTTCTGAATTTGGCTGTGGCTGTGTTTTCCATGCCCGTGTTTGGATTCTCAAAACAGCCTTTGAGGAAAGTATTCAAACAGTGCAACTTTAAACTGGTTTACCTCCTTAAATTAGGAGGCTGGGTTCCTTTCAGACCCTGCTGGAGAGAACATTCAGAGGAAAATCCAAAGCATCTATTGTAGACTACTGCTTTGATTCCCTCATCTGTCTCTCTCCATTGAGTATACAGGTAACCCAGTCTTCAGATCAGATGCTTTACTGTAGTAACTTTGGTGCCTATAATAGGTGATACAAGAATTCCTCTGCATGTCCCAATTTTAAGTCACGAACCACGGACAAGATACGGCTGACTAAAGTGAGGCCCATTTTTAAAAACTGGCTGTAGCACATCATAAATGGCACAAATTAACTGAGGCAGGGTCATACTCAAGAATACTGTATTTTACTGGGTTAGAACCACAGCATCGATTAGGTTGGAAAAGACCTTTAAGATCACTGAGTCCAACTGTTAACCTAGCAGTGCCAAGTCCATCACTAAACCACGTCCCTAAGCACCATGTCTACACGTCTTTTAAATACCTCCAGGGTTGGTGACTCAACCACTTCCCTGGGCAGCCTGTTCCAATGCTTGGCAACCCTTTCAGTGAAGAAATTTTTCCTAATATTCAATCTAAACCTCCCAGGCACAACTTGAAGCCATTTCCTCTTGTTACTTGAGAGAAGAGACCAACACCCACCTCACTACAACCTCCTTTCAGGTAGTTGTAGCGAGCGATAAGGTCTCCCCTCAGCCTCCTTTTCTCCAGGCTAACCAATCCCAGTTCCCTCAGCTGCTCCTCATAAGACTTGTGCTCTAGACTCTTCATGAGCTTCATACTGCTCTTCTTTGGACACACTCCAGCACCTCAATGTCTTTCTTGTAGTGAGGGGCCCAAAACTGAACACAGTATTTGAGATGTGTCCTTACCAGTGCCAAGTACAGGGGGACGATCACTTCCCTAGTCCTGGTGGCCACACTATTTCTGTGACATTAGTGACAGAGGAGAGGGATTTTTTTGACCTCAGGGCAATCTCCCTTTGTAGGTGACTGCTGCCTGAGCACAAACAGAACTGATGTCTGTTCAGCCTTGCGGCACAAAGCCCCTACCTCAGGAGTGAGCTTTTGCTGGTTAGTCTTTCAGCAGAGTCTCTGTTTGGCAAATCCCACAGTCTTGTCTGGCAGGTCCCTGTGTTTGGAGAGAAAGACTGCACCATCAATGTATAATGTGATCTGCTACTGCAGAGTCAAAGAACACAAATAAAACCCTTCTGAAATAGTGTTAGAGGCAGAGTTTGCCGTTTCTGGCTCCATAACAATTTTCTCTGAACATCATTTTTATAACTGTGCTCTGGCTTTCTTTCCTGTAAGACACCGCCTAGTGAGTTGTCCAGAAAGAGATCTAGATTCAGAAGAAAAGCTGTTCATCAACATCCAAAGCAACTCCTTAATAAAAGGATGAATATAGACCTTGGGCAGGACCCCTCCCTGGGAATAACCTGATGCTGGCTGCATTACAACTGAAATGCTGCTTTGCAAGCCACCCTGGGCATTCTCATGCCAAATCATTACATCACAAGATGGCAGGTGACTTGTGTACTGCCGTCTAACAGAGTTAAAAAGGATAGCTCAAAATGCCCCAGACTAAGGACAACTTCTCATTCTCTTCTCTTTCTCTCACCATCACTTGCTAAAAACACAGTTCATTCTTGAAGGAAGTGAGAATGTACCTATATTATTCTGTAGTGATTGCAGCCAGTCCTCCATTAACGTCTGAGAAGGTGCTGCGAAGTAATACTCTGCCCCATCTCTCAGCCTGTAAATAAGGATAGGAGACAGTGAATTCTAGTTAGTCTTGCCTTATACCCTCTGTCCTTGTACGTAGGGCAAGCACTGTAAGACACTTCAGTTATGCCTCCTAAGAACATACAGTCTTAGGTGACTGTAGCAAATACAACTGTACAATTAGCTGTGTAGGTTATTATTACTGCACTTCTCTGTGAAGATTGAACTTACCGCAACATGAAGGCATTCTCTTTCCTGATGTAATTTACCAGCCTCTCACATTTGGCACCAGAAATGCTGAGGGACAGGAGTGTGGATACATTCTGAAGGAGGATGAAATTAAAACAAAATGTCTTCTGCATCTTTTCTGCTAGGATTCAATTCCATACCAACCTGCGGGCTGACTACACACCCATACTATTTTTTTCTGCTTCTAACTTTATAACTAGGCTCACTGAATAGGAAGAACCACAGAAGAACAATGGACTATTGCATTGCATCTTGAAGGCAATTCTTGAATAAGAGACTTCTTTTAAGGAATATGTTTGAAAATGTCAGAGAGCTTATTATTATGTCTTATAGTTGGTATCAGCTGAACAATTGTTGAATTTTCACTCAGCTGACATTTGAAAGACAACTGATTACTCCAGCCCCAAACCAAAGCAAACGTAACTATTTTCTTTTAAATGCATTTTTACATAGGTAAACACAGAGACTATTAGAAAGATTCAAAACCCAAATTACCTTAGATGCTTCTTTTTCATCATTATAAACCTCAAGCTTTAATCCGTCAAGTTTTACGTAGAAGGATTTCCAAGACCTTGAGCTTGGCTACATGAACAGAAATGGTAATAAAATCCAATTATTAGGTATATATTTTTTTGGAGCCATGAAATCTTTCATATGCAACTTCCACAGGAAGACAGGAGCTGCCCATATTACGATCACAGAAGCTCTCTTAGTCATGATTATCTCCTAGAAAAACAGAAGCTTCTGTAGTTTCTGGCATGTGCAATTCAGGAAGGGTCTCTTTGTGAGTTAGGACTAAAAAATGACACAACGTGGTGCAAACAAGCTCTGCACCATGTTGTGGCCAGCAACATCTTTGAGAGAAGGTGAGTAATTAAAGTTATGTCTAGTTTTGGCCACTAAAAGCTCCACTTTTTACCCAGCTTGCCTGCTAGTCACAGTCGGGTTTTGTTACGTGTGTGGTTTCAATCTAATGTGGCTGCTGAATTCATCTTAATTTCTTAAACTAACCCCAGTGGAATGCTACTGAACATTGTGCAAAAGTAGCTGCTGTTTTCTGTCCCAACAATGTACCACTGAAAGGTTAGCATACTGCCATGAGACCCTTCTGGATAAGGATCCTATTACTTCTGTATATTCTTATTTTGTTATGCCAGTGAATCAAGCTGACAATTTGGTCATTCAGAGAAAAGAAAGGAAAATGTCTTAAGGAAGATAGGTCATAGTTTTTCTTGTTTGGTAATATGTAAGTTCAGTATCACAGCAGACTAAATTCAGTGTATCCAGAAGAGAGGAAAAATAAATTTCTCTCCCAGAAGATGGAGTCCATACCAGATTCAATTTGCTAAGGAGGTCTTTCAACTTAGAAGTTTCACAGGAAGTGTTCTATGGGACAAACAATTCAGGACAACTTGTTTACATGCAATACAACAGCAAACACTCACATGTCTACAGATTGGTGGTGAATATTAGAAAATTTCCTGCCCTGTTATGATCTTACTGACCTGAAGTGATATTCTTTCCCAGGATGAGAATTTAGATTTCAGTTTCACTCAGCCCTAGATTAAACAAACCACTTCTTCAAAGATAAACAGAAACCTTAATTCTCTTCTAGCACAGTTAGAAATTATAAGCATTGGGAGAATGGAAATGAGAGCTTCCTTCGCCAACAAACGATCACATGCTGATACAGGTTCTTGAAGCTTGTATTTTTTATTTTTTTTTTAAATATTGATTTTTTTTCCCAATTCAGTTGATATATTGAAACCTGTATTTATAATTAGGGGTACACAATTAATGTATTCATACAGCCTAGGCTTTGGTTCATAGATCCATTAAATGTAGACAGACCCTGTTCTGCATGATTCCCATAACTCCTTCATGCATTTTAGTGGTAACTGAATTAATCCCACAGTCCTGAGCTCCTCTTCAGCAGGAACAAGTCAGACTAGATCTGTACTATAACTCAAGGAAAGATGAATTAAGCCACAGTGATTGCATTTATTTCTACCTGTTGTCTTCCTGGAAGGAGCTGGTCTCTCTTTTCTAGGAATCCCTCCATGTGCTGGAGATTTGCAGAAACCTGAGACACACATGAACATTGCTGTTTAAAATGAGGCTTAAACATATGTTATAATTTCTGAAGGTCTTTCTAGATAAATTCCCCACAAAGAAACTGATCTCTACTGCCTCTAACCTTTACATTCACAGCACAACTAGAAATCATTTCTAGGCTGCAGTCACATCTCTGACATACTACCTAAATGAAGAGAATTCACTTCCTAGAACAATTTGCTGATGAAATTCACTCTATTATGGTGTATTAATGAATTAATTATTTTTATATTATTAAATACAATTTACAACTTAAATTGCTGAAGTTATTCATACCAACCCTGCAATAATACTGAGTTAGACCAATGTATAGTGGTGTACTGGTACACTCAGGTATGTGACAAACACATTCCTCTCAAAGTGCAAGAGGGGAAGGGAACAATTTTTACCAGTCCATGAGTTAACAGTGCATTTCCTGCCAGGGTGAGCAAACAGGAGTTGCTGGTTCTAGTCTTGCACCAGGTCAGCTCTTTGGCAAGGGTGCCACTAAGTCCTGCCTCTCTCTCTGACCTCTAAACTCAGTGGACACTAAGCACCACCACCTCACATAGAGGATATGGGTGAATCAGCAGTCTTGCCTCTTTGTGAGACAGCATCTCCTGGCTCTTGTTAAGTGTTCTGCTGAGTATTTAGCAGCATGAATAACCTCTAGTTTGGGAAAGAAAACCAGAAACCAACACAGTTGTCAAGACCTAGGCTATGAAGCTGAGCAAATTAAAAATGCTTTTAAGCTATATATAGCTGCTTAAGTCAACTGTCTTTTTGGGAAGTGTATCAACTGCAAAGGCACATAAAATGCCTCTTCATGTTTGGATCCATGAGTGTATCCCACTGAAATGCCCACTGTATAGTGCTCTTTGTGACTTTCATACAGAACTTCCTGTATTTCCTTACTTTAACTAGAACAGGATAGCAGTTTTGTGAGGAGAGAGCCAGGAATCCCTGGGACTTACCAAATATGTATTCTCTAATCTCTCCCAAGAGGAGCTAGACAGCAGTAAATTTGGGGATTTATCTAGTGACCTTTGGCCAGGCTTAGGTTGAGTTGCCATTAGTTTTGTCTGCAGGTTGGAGAAAGGGGAGCCTCTAGCACTTTTTTCCTGAGGTGATAAAAGGCCTGTGGCATACGATTCTGACAAACTGCTGCTGTGTTGCTGGCTTATGGGAGTAGGAGATAAAGGAGAGCTTAAAGAACTGTGACTTTCCAAAGATGTAGCTTGTGGGCCCACTGTCTTTGATGTGGGTGGAGTGATAATCTCACTGAGCCTCCTCTCAGCTTTCGTTTCTGTTTTGTTGCTGCTCAGCACTTCTGAGACTCCCCCAGCAATGTACTGTTCAAATGTCGATGGAGACTTTTCAATGGGGGAGAAAACAGTTTCAAGTGGGGCCCTCCAGGACAGGCTGGGTAAGGGCACAGATGGCAGTTGTGTTGTGCTCTTTATCTCTGTCACTTTTTGTGGTGCATTCCTTTTGTCAGATGTTTTTCTTCTCAGAGAGGGAACCCGTACAATTTTGCTTTTATCCTTCTGCTCACTCTCTTCTGTGTCCACTTGTTTCAGAAGATTCTTCTCCCTCTGTGGGACAAAAGTGTTAAATTTTTTAAAATTACCTTCACTGCATTCATGGGTACTTACCTAAGATTTTTTTTGTTCATTTTAAGCAGGAATAGTTTTTCAAATACGCTCTCTCCTGGCATTGAATTTTACAGCTTCTACCTCCATTGGCATTCTCAGAATTAGAACTGAACTTAAATGGTATGTGCTGAGCCATGAGTACTGATGGCAGTTAATCTCAAATAGCATGAATCCTGCCCTTGCTAAGTTCTCTGGAAGTTGAGTCTTTAATAAACTCTAGAGAAACTATGCTTCTCTTCTGTGGTACTGCTTCTTTAAGTTTGCTGTAGGAACACTAAGTATCCAGGGGTGTTCTCATGGAAAATTTTGGAGTGGAGGACCTTTGTCCCTTCATTTAGCCAACTTGAAAATCACTGAACAAAAGGCAGACTCAGCTAAGCTAACTTTTAGCCTAATGCCAAACACAAAAGCTACATTTTGCTGGTTATGTTGGGAAAATAATTTAAAACCATTGAAACAGGATCTGGGAGGCTGACTGAATATTTTTGGTACTTAATACAATCCATTGTAGAACTCTGATGCTAGAAGGAAAAAGGCCTACCTCTGCCTAGATGTCCCTGTATTTTCAGCCCTTTGCTATGCTCCAGCACTGTCAGGTGGCTGTAGCTCCCTACTGAAATCCTGAATGAATCAAAATCTCTCCATCTGTGTAGCATCACGCTGTTTCTCACATAGCAATGTGCACTACACACACTTTTTTCTGCTCCTGGCAGAAGAAATCTTCTACTTCTCCTCTAAGAGCTTTTGCAAGCTAGTTGGACTCTTTTGATCTACATACAGGTCTCATTCTCAGCTGCTCTATCTGCAGTCTTTCAGCTTTGGTCACCATTTACTCCATCTCAGCACAGGAGTTCTTTTTTCTATCGACTGACTGAGGCCCCAACATTCAAGGACCCTCATCATCCTGTCTCATACAGAGCTCGTCAACCTTCTACTTCTCACCTTAGTTTTCCTGCTGAGCTGAGAAAATTTCTCCTCCTGAGCTGCAAGCATCTTCTCAAAATCATGGTGTTTCTTCAGTAATTCCTCTACTTCAGACACTGAATCCTGAATGGAAAAATTATCAGATATGGAAGTCCAAAGTCAGGTATATCAGAAGAGATTATACCTAAGATTTTCATCCCATTCTATTTAGCCAAATCATGATTCTGAAATTTTTGTAATTGAATGTCTAAAACCCTGGTAGTGTGTGAAACCTCTTAATTTACCCTCAAAAATAAGGTCTGTACCTTGCAGTCTGTCTACTGTGCATGAAAAAAAGCTCAAAAACCAACCTTCTTTTTTCTGCGAAGCCATGTAGTACCATGGCTTCCAACTATAACTGTTTACATACAGATTAAGTACTTGGATTCCAGATTGTGCTAGACAGAGTTTATTCCTGCCCTACAAAACATGCATCTTAAATCTGTCTTGCTCTTGGCTTCGTTTTTGATACCCGGGTTTATGACATCATTGTTTTCCCATCTTATAAACCATCAGAAGACAGTCAACAATGAGAAAAAAACAAAACTATGGTTGTGAGTGTTTAAATAGGAATTTACATGCTAGCTATCAAGCCATCTGAGCAAAACATTCTACCACCCAACACGAAGTGGGGAATAACCCTTTTCCCTTTCAAAACAGGCTCCCAGCATGATAGGGAAGATTGAACCCTCTGTGAATTATGTGAAAAAATGGCCCTGGAATTCTCCCCAGTCTTCTACCACCCCCTGGAAGCCACCACCTCCTGGAGCCCATCACCGTGTAAAACACAGCAACTGCCTGGGTTTACTTCTGTAAGAGGTCAGAGCTCTTGCCCTTTGTAATCTCAAGGGTGCATTGCTGTTTAGGTTGTGATTAACTTCAGGCCCAAGCTGATACATGCTCCAAGCACTCTGTATATGCTAAGAGGCATCTCAATGGTGTTGTGCTGTCATTACTCACCCCATAGCTAGGATCTGAAAGAAAGCTCTCCTTGGCAGCCAGCCATGCTTCTGCTTGTTCTAGCTCTCTGCGGAGCAATTGAATCTCCCAGTTTTCTTCATATAACTCTTTCCTCATGTCCCAGCTCTCCTTTACCTTCCTCATCAGCTCTGACAGCTCTAACAGTTTTTCTTCAATCTAGAAAAATAAGATTTGCAATGCCAGGAGGTGAAAAATCTAATCAGACTTTCATGTGACAGCCAACTAGCATGTAATCTGCCCTCATGATCCAGAAAATGACCTCTAGATAACTTTGTGGTGTTAGCATAGTTTAGAAAAGATGTCCGAGTCCTCATTTTTCTTACTTGAATTCATTTAGTCTGTGTGTTGTATAGCTATATATTGTAATTGTATGCATATTCCACATACTGTATGAACAATATTCTGCTATACGCTTTCCCTTGATGAAACTATGCCAAGGCAATTTGTGTTATAGAGCTAGTGAGAACCAGAAGATTCAACAAATACATCCATTTATGGTAAGGCAACAATGGAGAGCCTTAAATTGTGGAAAGTCCTCTACTTCTTTCTACAACATAAGTAATGTAATCTTGCATAAATTCTGAAGATGTTTTTTGACAGTGTGATCTCTGTCTCTGGATCTACAGTCAGTATCAAGACAAGCTTGGGACCACTGCAAAGGTCAAAGTCTAAAATTACCTAGATAACAGGATCACAGAAAATTTTAACATTCTTGCCCCCTTGCTCTATAACATTTCTGAAAAACTACATTTCTTCTGGTATGCTCAGGGACATCAGTCCATTCTATAGTTAATTGCATTGTATTTTATCCTAGGTCTTGTGTAGTCAAATGTTAAAATTTCATTTATGTGGCACATCTTTTCTGTGGAAAAGTGATACCTCCCTACCCCCCACATAGCCATAACCAATCCAGTGATTATTCTTTCACGGATAGCTTCAAAATCAGTTTGTAGAGGAGTAAGAGCTTCAAAAGGTGTTTTCTTTTTCTACATGTCACATGAAGTCTGCAGCTTTTAATAATAGAGAATCTGATTGTCCTGTTTAGTTCCGTTTTGAAAAAGAGACAAAGCTGCAGCTCCTGCCTGTTTAATGTCTTCTTTGTTCACTCTTGTTTGTAAAATATTTAACTCATCAACACACCTCCACAGACATGAAATGTCCATTCTTCATCAGGTCACCTCCTGCCCGCTGCATTTCTTCATATTTTAGCCACTGCTTCGCTATCTCACGCTTGTATTCCTCATGACGCTTGATAAGCAGTTCAGCTCCCAGGACATCATTTGCCAGTTCCTCAGATATCACTAGTGCATGCATCTCATTGGCCCAGGCCCTACAGAATAGAGTCAAAAGGGTAAAAAGGGAAGGAATCTGAGTCTGTTGGATACTCAGGAATGCACACATCTCCTGGCTGTGCATAAATGTATAGACTTCTATTTGCTTATGAAAGATATGAATATAAAAACACATTGATGAAGGTTCACTCACATGTCTATGGATTTTTATAACCTGATACAATATTCCCAGTGCTGTTTCAATAGCCTGTTAGAAAGGCAGCTGCAGCATATATACATACTGAAGCACTGTGCATTCAAATCCTCAGAAGGAACTGTAACCACAAATGCCTAGGCAGTACACTTTCGCAGTACTTTTATATGTAGCACAGGGACACAGATTTTCAGATGTCCATCTAACCTTATCACCATGCATGAAAGTACTTCATATGCATACAGAGCACTCATGCAAAGAAGCATATTGATAGATACTTTTTAAAGGAAAGTTTTCTACTCCATGTGCCTCAACTGGTATAAACCAATGCATCTTGATTTACCTGAGCACAGGCCTATCCCTTAGCATAGTAGCTGTCCAACAGTCAGTGGTAACCACTTCACTGTCTTTGTATTTCTACTCCTGTCATGCACTAACTCTTTCATTAAGTACACTCAACTAAAAATGTCCATACTTGTGTGAGAAATACTGTTTAAAAAAACACAATTTCTACAAAAAATGTATCAATTTTGATGAAAATTACATTAAAATGACAAAATATAGTATTTTAGTGTTGGCCTACCACTTTGAGTATAGCATATTTCCATTAGTTATTTCATATAAATTGCTTATAGATATTTGGGCATGATTGATTTAAACAAAATGAGATGTTTAGCTAAACATACCTTTTTGAAAAAAAATGTTTTGTAGGTGGTTTAAACACTCAGCATTTTGTTCTAATTCAGATTAAAAAATGAAAAAAAAAATCATGGAATTTCCCAGCAATTGAATTCTTCCAAAAAACTGACCCCTAATAAGAAGGGACAGAAAAGTGTGTGCATACGGGCAATGGCATTAAATACATGTGTGCACCTGAACAAGTGCTAACCTATTCTAGAAGGTTATCTTTAATGTAGTTGCTTTGACTCTGAGAAAAATGGGCATTACTTCTGTACAGGTGTACAAATTATTTGACTATCTAGCAAAGACTCCCCCATCTTCCTACAAAATCAACAATACTTTCAGTTGGAATTGTCAGACTACCAAATCAATCCAGAGTGACTGAATTCTCCAAGACAGTCTAAGAAACAGTCTAAAAAATGTGGGTTTATCATGGACACTGTGCTGAGGTGGAGTGGCATGGTCACCTCTAACGTGTGGTAAATTCTGTGAAGTGCTGTTGAGAAGATGCCATGTATTATTATTCAAAGAGATTTGTGTGCAACCTGCAGAGAACCTGAGACAGGATTCAAATAACTAACAGGTGTAATTTAGAAAGTCCTATGTGTGAAAGACAATAAATAAGGCCCACTGCCAAACTCAAGTGACCAACACTTACATCAACTCCCTGCAGTCATTGAAGTAGAGCTGGACTTGTTCTGCCTGGCTCAGTCTTGCCTTCCTCTCCAGAAACTTCTTGTCCAGGTTTTCCCAGCACTCGTCCACATCTGTGAGTCTCTCCATGATGTTTTCTTTGACTTGAGGGTATGTGCGGCTGAGGTGCCAAGCCTCTCCCCGAATCCGTTCCAGCTCTTTCATGATGGCTCCTAGGTCTCTCTGGAAGAGATACAGAATGGATTGTAAGACCAAGTCACTACTTACATCTATCAAAAGCATATTTTAAAGGTAGTGCATATCTTTTCTAGCCACTGGCTGCACAGAGGCTGGAAATATGGTTCTGTCAAGGATTTTCCTCCTAATGCCTTTTAGCATTCATCATCAAACATCGAAGAAGCTTCTTTAGATGTGAGACACTGATTATTTTGATAAGTGTGGAGCTGAAGTGTCTTGTAGTTCAGATGACACCTTTGAAATTATAATAACCCTTTGGAATAGCTTTTAGAAGAGAAGCTCATCCTTAGAAACAAAAGCATTAATAATATATCACAGTGTTAAAACAGGAGGAAAAGGCCCCCTTCTGTGAAGCACAAAGAATATTTCAGGGTGCAATGAATTTATCTTTTGTTGGCCTGCAAACAAGGCACCTGAGATGATTTCAAATCAAGCATCAGTCTCCTTTTTTTTTTTGCCATTTATGCTTTTCTGCCACTGCTTCATGACAGATCCCCTTACCTCTACTCCCTCAAGCTGGCTGAGAAGTGTCTGTACACCTGGAAGATCATAGCCATAATCTTCTATATCCACCACTGCCTCTTTCTCCTGCATCCAGCCCTTTACTTCATCCACATCATGATCATACTGGTGAACTTGCTGGGCTGCTCTTAGATTCTAGAGTAAAGAAACAATTTAATGGTAATACTATATATCATGTCTGTAGCACAAAAAAGGACAACCGTGATTTGTCCTAATGCAGTACAGACTGAACAAGAGTGGGAGTGAAACACCTTCCCAATTAAGTTACCTGAAAGTGAGGTGTTCAAGCTAACCTAATTTCCCCAAGTTCTCTTTGTGAATGGAAAGAAACAGATGTCTCCAAAGAACAATTTATCCCTACATAAGAAGAATGATCAAGATGGAGAGCATGAATTGCCCTCTAAAGGTAGCTCCCTCGACCATAGAAAGTGTCCTAAAAAACTTGCTTGGAATAGAGGCCTACACTGCAAACAGTGAAAATAAGAGGAGTTAAGTGAAAATTGAGTTTTCTGAAATGAGAGGATTAAAAAATGTTCTAATACTATTTTACATTCAAGCTATATATTAATAACTGGCATGCATTTACTGCTGCTAATGGACAATAGTGGGCTTGAGCTACTTCATAAGCAAAATGTGTATCTAACGGTAGTGAAAGAAAGAGTTGAGGACACCTGACATTTTACATTTTCCTTAAAGCAAACAAAGCCCTTGAGTTCTGTATGCCCTCTCTGCTTTTCCAAACACATCTGTGACTGCAGTTTCATGAGATGGGGTGAGCTGATTTAACAGCTAACTGCTGCCAAAAAGGTAGGGGGTTTGGCTCTGTATTCTCTATCACCTTCTCTCCCATACCCCTTCTTTGACTTCAAGTAACTAACTCAGCAAAAAAATCTGGAGTTTTCATCTTAATGAGCTGAAGTAGTTCAATAAAGAGTCCAACAAGTGCCGGAGCTGGCCTCCTGTTAGTGGTGGTGAACTGTTAGATTGGCTTAGTTTTTCAAGAAACCAGAGCTAGCAGTGAATTAAGGAAAACAGAATTACTCTAGGCTGATAAATATCTTTCAGGTATAAGCCTTGCCAGAAACAGCAGGGTAAGCAGTGTCTATAAAGGGAAATAGATAAGAAAGAATGGAAAAGAATACACCCACTGCTCTTATAAACCTTGTGTTCCAACATGAGCAATGCACTGGTTTGGGAAAGGAAGAAGGACATGGAAAACTGCAGGGAATTCAGCACTCCAGATTTTCATGTGTTTCCTACCTCTATCCTTGTATGGATGGCATGGCATAGTTTCTCCCATGTCTCATTGATTTGCTTTGTTCTCTTCTGGATAATGTCCATCTTGCTGTGGCCTTCCTTCTCTAGTTTAGATGCTAACTCATTTAAGAAGACAACTTTGGAATGTCCCAGAGGTTTCACCTCATTTACAAAATCTTTAAACTTTTTCTCCAGCACCTATGGGGTAAATGGGGATACAGACTTAGATATAAGAATTTCTGCCTGCCTCTATGAGAGAGGCAGAATGAATCACTTTCTCTGTACTATATAACACAAAAGCTATGTATTGAAGTCTACAAGTGCAAATCACTTGATAAACCCAGATGATCTGGAGTCGGAAAGCAGCATCTGTTGTCTTGATCATTTAACATCTTATGCCATAGAGAAAAATCACCCACATCCTGACAAACAGATGCTGCCCAGAATAAAAGCTAAGAAACATAAATTGATAGGCTGTCCACATATGCAGCAGTTGTTGAGTGGACACTATGAATTATACCTCTCTGCACTGTGTGCCCTGAGGAGAATATTATCCTTGAAAACAGCAGCCAGAGGTGTGAATGCTGCATCCCAGTGGTTTCCACTGATATTATTACAAGACCATGGCCCTGGTCACATCAAAATTTGTAGGCCCTGTCAAATTTAAAATCAGGGCCAGCAGTGAAATGTGCTGACCTCACCTTACCCCAAGAAAGAATTAACTTTCTGATGCACCTATTTTTTCTGTCAGAGAATGTTACCTCAGAGAGCCCTGTATAAGCAGACAGAAACCAGTCTGAGTTCTTGCTGCAGAGATAACTTAGTTTTTGTGACTATAACATGCTTCACTGTCAGCAGCTACACAAAAATTGCAGCAAACACATTCCTGCTTTGCCACACAATACATACAATACCTTTTATTTTCTTTTACCTCAACATCATCTAAGTCCTGCCCATAGTCATCGGACTCTGCTACAGACTGTTTACTGGAAAGCCATGCATCCACCAGCTGGAATTCTCTTTCAAACTGATAGAGCTGGAACTGTTCTTGCAGGCATTTTTTCTGGGTCTCAGCCTTCTGTAGGAGAGACTGATAGTCTGCTAGGATCCCCTGGAGCTTTGACAGTATGGCTGGACTGCAAAGAACGAGAATCAGAAGTTATGTCTTTGTTTTACTGTTCTTGTTGAACATTGTCTTTTCTGACAGGTTGAATTTGAAACACCTTCAAAATACAGAATAAACCAGACATCATGGAGTGAGTTATGCCAAGCTGTTAAACCCATCTATTCAGGAAATTAAAGTATCTCATATGAATGGCTGCTTCCCCAGATATAAAAGCAAACTGGCAATGAAAAACAGTGAACTGTCAAGACTTACTGTTTCCTTTCCCAAGCACAGTGTTTTTTGAAGGTTTATGGTAAATGAGAACTAGATGACAGTTCCTGGGAACAGACAATGGACAAAGAAGCTGATCTGCACTAACTGGCCTGTTGTTATGAAAACATTAAAAAAATCATCAAGCTTTTTGGAGGCTGAGCATGTGTGATGATGGTGAAGGAGGGATTGATGTTCCCTGCAGTCATATTTCTGAACGAGCCATCAAACAGCTACTGAAGTTTGAACTTTTCCATATTTGCCTTCTCTGGGCATTTCTGTTAGACTTGGAGCAGAAGCCTGTTTTCGCATTCCTACCTCTCTGGGCTGTCTTTGTTTATTAAGCTGGCACCTGTCTCCTGTACTTTCTCAATCCGGGGCCTGAAACCATCCATGTCCAGCTTGGTAGCTTCAAGTTTACGAAGTAAAGCTTGTGTGGATTCTTCATTCTTCCCATAATCAGAGGTCTCCAGAATGAAGCTCCTCTCTGCCAGCCATGCCTCCACCTCCAGTAGCTGTATAAATACAAGGATGAGGCTGAACACAGCTGTGATTTAGGTCAAGACAAAACTGGAAAGCAGTGGTGCCCAAAGAGACACATCAGTGAAAACACAGAGCAGCTTAGGTGCCTTCCTGTAATGCAGTCTAGCAGATAATATTCAAAAAAATGTGTACCCTGAACCCAGTAATTATGGTTACATGTTTATCCTTCACTGCAGTTATTTGGAAAAATAACTGTTATTTCTCCACTGTATCCATATTTACCAGATATGAAAAATCAGGACAGTATGAATTCTGCTTCTATCTCAGCACTTGCATCCATTCAACAATATAGGTGTCGATTCTTTTAAGCAAAGAAAGACCAAAATAAATCTCTTATGAACCATCTTTACCTCATTCAGGAATAGATGGGCCTCATATGACTGCATGAGCCGCTGTCTCCTCTCTTGAGCCTCTGCCTTCAAAGTTTCTACAGAAGTCTCAAGCTCCTTCAGATGCTCCATAATCTTGTGAGAGGCTGAGTGGCCTCCCCTCACCAGTTTCTGCCCTGTACTGAGCACTGCTTTGGTCAAAGCATCCCGACTGCTTATTTCATTCTCCAAATTCTGGAAAGAGTAAAGGGTAAAATGACAGACCAAAAATAAAAGCTATGGAGGTTTTTATACCAGAGAGTGTAGTTATATAACACCATTATAAATTTGTTTTCTATATACAAAGATGTATCAGAGATGCAAAGTCTGAGTGAATGCTCAAAGTGGTGTGGAGGAGTTTTTTTGGGTGAAGGAGTGACTATAGAAATCAAACATAGCCTTGAAGATTGGACCTTGGTGTGTATCCACCTCAGAGTGTGGAGGGAAGAGGTTCTAACCATAATCCTCTTATCTGTATTTCACTGAAATATACCCACTTCCACCCCATTACATGGTGTTTCTTGAATTAAAATGTATATAGGGAAGAACAATCAATTCACCTGCTCATCAGTATTCATCACTTGCCAATGCCTTTGTAGAAGATGCAGCTTTGCCTAACAGCCATTGCAAACGCTGTGGGTACACATACTACCAGGCAGCCAAGAGGACAAGGAGAGAAGAAAACTACCTGAACCAGTTCTCAAAGACTTTACTTGAAATTAATTTTTGAAGACCGGTAGATCTTAAAACCATATGCATACCTCCCTATACCCCCTCATGATATTTGCCTGGATGGGCAAGGACCATGCTGTCAGTTTGTCTGTAGGCGAATGTACATTCCACAGCTAACTATGCCTGAGCACCTTGAGCACAATATTACAATTGTTCTGTTTATTTTCATAGCTATGAAACACGCAGTTCCAGAGTTAGACTGCAGTGCTCTCTTAAGGTAGAAGAGACATCCTCCCTGAGGAGGGGAGCTGCTTTCCCAACTTAAGTATCAGACTGGGCTGGAAAAGAACTCTGATTCTAATCTTGCCTTCAACTTCCCCCTATTAATTTCAAGACGGCCACTATGTTGTTGAAAAGTGACACCATGTCTGACCCCAGCAAAATGGAATCCAGTGGCAAAGATTATAAAACATCTTGTACTGTCTATTAATAATAAGCTAGCAGCATGAAGAACAACTTTGCAGTTGAACATTTAGGAACATGTATTCACAGTACTTCATTTATAACCTCAGGAATTTATAAAAAAGGGGGAGTGAGTAAGGGAGTGAAACTCTGTTCCAAGCCAAGCAGCTGTGTGTACGCATATTATATTTGCGTGTAAATATAGTTTTGCAAGACAGTTTTTTGGGTTTTTTTTTTTTTTTTTTTTAAGGTTGATACATTTCATGCACAATCTATTTTTTGGTAACAAACCAAGGACCCAGTTTTGCAAATCTGGCTTATTAAGACAAACATTAGAAGGTGGAACTAACAGTATATTTAATTCTTGACTGTTATGTTACCTCTGATATTTGTTTGCCTGTAAGCCAACATTAAAAAAAAGGGTGTAGAGACTGTAGCTACTAAAAGATTGAGAATTCAAAGCTTATATTTTAACCCTGCTTCCAGGAGAATAAGAAGCAAAATGGCAGGAAGAATTGGTATTTTATTACGCACTGGTGTTATGTCTGTATCTCCCATCTTCACAGTTCTCTGAAATATTTTGAGACCTGGCCAATTAACACAAAGATAATTGTAGCCTAAAGCAGTATCTCCACTGTTCCTTCGGTTATCCCCCAAATTTTCTCAGATTAATTCAGTTCAGGGATTCATTTTTTTCTGTGAACCTAATTACTTCCCTGCCATGTCAATCAGCTCATCATTTTTAGGAGTAATTGCACACATAACAACATTTATACTTTTAATCATGATGAAACAAGTTTTTTGTTCTTACTGTCTAATTTCAAGTCAACAACTGCATCTTGCTTAAATACAGAATTTTTACAAATAAGACAATTACACAGGGTACTAAGAAGGTACAGACTATTCAGGATATACCCATGGGTCTTACTCAGGAATGTTCTGGAAGATGCATTTAAAAACATTTTACAATTCTTCATTAAATTGTGAGTACACCTAGGATAAATAAGCTTTTTAAGAGACTTCATCCCTGTCCTAGTATGTCACCTGTAGCAGTATTGGCTTTTTATCCTGGGGACATTTGAAATTGTAAGTAAGTTCAGACTTTTATTTGTAGACATGCAGATTGCACCAAATGCTTGGGCTTTCTCTCTATGTACACATATATGTCACACCCATTCTGACTTTATAAGGTCTTCTGTCTTTCCCAGTCCTATTGCAGATTGCATAGATTTTCTCCAGAGGCACTTGACCTGGCACTTAAATGGGCTGTCATTTGCTAACATTAAATACCAATAGCTGGAAACTTTTAGCAGGATTTTTTTTTTCTCCACCTTGTGTTTGCTCCTTATTAAAAAACAATTAGGAAGAGAGCTGCTGTTTTATTGGTATTTGAGATAACAGTGTTCCAGGCACTGCTTTCTTTGATGGCCCATCTGAACCTTGTGAAATAATTCAGCAGCTATCTTGAAAGCTACCACTAGAATGAAGGTCAGCTAAGGATCATCAAAATACCCTGTTAACTCCCTCCTTCCAGAGTAGAAAGAGTTTTGGGGAAAGATGTTTTCCTGAGAACTCATACTGAGACAACTGAGCAATGAGCTTGCTTGGATGTACTTATTGAGTGTCAAAGTATATTTGTTAGGGCATCTGTTGCACAAGGAAGCTATGACAGCATGCACAACAGTTTGTAAAATCTATTTTGTACTGCAAAGGCCAGGTTTTGAACTCAGTTCACAGAAAAAGCCAATATGTCTGCAGAAAAGCATATGGTGTGGTACCTACACTACTGCAATGATAAGCAGCATGGAATCCCACATGTTGCCAAGTCATGGACATATCCTTCAAAAAATGTCATTATTATAGGACAAGGATAAGAGTAATCCCTGGCACCATGACTTCTGTTAGCCAAAGCACAGCAAATGAAGTTTGCCAGAGGCAAATTGAATTCCATGTTCTCTCTTTGATTCTAAAGACTGACAATGTTTCTCACGTGACTTTACCTGGTGCTTTTCTTGTAGACTTTGAACAGTTGCCAATGATTGGCCATAATCCCTGGAGGAAGCCATGGGGAGCTTCTCATGAACCCAGGCCAACTCCTCATCAACATCTCGAAAGAACTGGTACTGAAGTCTGCTTGCCTCCAGACTCCCACGTCTCTCCTGCAGAGGATCATGTAGACTTTTGTATCTGCAGGTTTTAAAGGGAACCCAATGAGGACCACAGATAAGGAATGCATGGAAAATGTTCTTTTCAGAATGATGCAGAGAAGAAAAAAAAAAAAATACAGTGAAGAAAAAAAGGCTGATAAAAATAGGAAAAAGATGGGAGGAGACCAGCCAGGCACTCACACACCTCTGCACTAGTTGATCCACTCTCTCTTCTAGTTCATCAGCAAGGAAATGTTTCTCCTTCTGGAACTGCTGAGCTGTGACCACAAGCTCTTGCAGCCGGTCCCTATGGCCAGCAATATCTTCCTCCAATTCCTCTTGTTTCTTCAGATGACTGTTCAAAACCACCAGATCATTGTTACTATATGGTGCTTTCAACTCATTTTCCACATCTTCCAACCATTTCTCCATATCCTCTACACTTCGCTGAAAATGAAGGCCCTGAGGACAAGCAAGAAGAAAAGGTCATTTAAACCTTTAGGACAGACAATATGATATAAAAATTTTGTCCACTTTCAGTAGGAATTACACACAAATACGGAGAAGCTTCCCACTGCTCAGTGAACTTTTCCCAGATGCAATGGTTGTCCAAATGAAGAAGAGAATTCAGTCAGAGAACAACAAGAACTAATCTTGTGTTGCACAAATACAAATGATGGACACAGTACCTTAAAAGGAAGCCATTTAAAAGGAGAGCTCTATTTTATACCCATAGAGTGTCTGATAGCCCATGCAAAACTCATAGTCATGAGAAGTCATGTGGCTGGAGCTAAAAGTATGAAAAGCAGCCATGGGCTTCTTTCTC
The DNA here is from genome assembly GCA_026212715.1 of Elanus axillaris. Lineage (NCBI taxonomy): Eukaryota > Metazoa > Chordata > Aves > Accipitriformes > Accipitridae > Elanus > Elanus axillaris. The sequence continues at coordinate 18,757,150 of JANZLQ010000032.1, read as the reverse complement.
AATGTGTTGCAGAAAAGATGTCATTGGGATAGATGCAGAGAGTTGACATATATAAGTGAACACATTTTCCCTCAGTATCCCTCTCTAGAATCCTAATCTAAACCAGCGTCAGAAAGCAGAAGAGAACACAGCCTCCAAATCCTTTTCCCTTCATAGGGATCTCCAGTTCTCTCCTACTGATTCCACTCAATCCACACTTAGTAGTTTCTTTGCTTTAATGGTCTTGAGGAATCAGGTCTGACTGTATCAAGTGACACACTCATAGATGAGACATGTAGCAAGGCAGCCATGCTATCTCTGGAAATGACACCAAGACTCAACCACTGGTATCCCTGTATTACCTTGTAAGCATCCTGCAGCTTGGCCTGTTTATCCTGGCAATTTGCTAGCAGTTCCTCCCATATCTCTTCCATTTCTTGTAGTCTGGACTGTATGGCTTCAGGGGCATAGTGCCTCTCACGGAGCATCTTCTCCCCTTCCTGTAGCAGAGAGAACAGTCAAAGTTTTCTTTCTTTGCTGAATGCACCAGAAAATACCACTTTTGCCTCCATAAATAAAGTCTACTGGCACTCCTCTGTAAAGGGCAGGCCGCAGCCATCACTTCCTGACGTAACAGATGGAGGCTGCAGAGACAAAGAAAAAACAGATGAAGGCAAAATACTTATTGAAACTAGGGCAGAGACTGATTTTCCTGTTTTTCTGGCCTCTAAAATTATTTGAAATGCTAGAAGACAATATTAGAAGATAAAGAGTAAAGAGAATCTTCATTACACAACAGCTACATTGCCTAAAAGCTGGCAGGGAGCCTAGTTCGCAAGCACTCAGTTTTTTTCTGTGATGTCCCACATTCTGTGATCACTGTTTGAAATTGCCAGTCCACCTGTCCTTTTCTATTCCTTTCCTTGAATGTTAAGCGAGAACTCTTCATACAAGTGAATGACTGTTTGAGATAATAAAACCTCTTTTAACCATGTACCATTGTACCACTATATTATGCAATAAAAGTCTATCTGCATTTCTAAACCCTGAGCTGCAGATACTTAACAGGTTGGCAGAAGAACAGGTAGAGGGGGCATAGCAAGACCTCCATCAGGTAGAAGAGTCTGTAGGTATATCCTTAAGCTGGGACCAAGTTTGCTTTAAAAGGCTAAACTGAGCTGTTTCTACATTTTGGAATGGGGAAGAGGAGGCACAGCAAGAGAAAGATGCTATACCAGGACATCAGATGTTAATTTTCTTCTAAAGAGCAACTACTAAGGCTATTCCCAACAAAAAAGACACAGCATGAAGAAATTATGAGAAAGAGATTGTGCAAACAACTCTTTCAAAACAGATTAGTTTAAATGGAACTTTAACTCCACCCTTTAACCCCCTTTGCTGTGTCTGCACACAGGGGGCTTAAAAGGTTTTTTGAAAAAAGAGAAAAAAGAAAAGTGGTTCTACAATACTGGATGCAGATGAGTCTGAGGAAGGACTCTACCTTTAACGCTTAGTTATCTATTGCAAAATACAGCTAGTAAGCACTGTGCTGAAAATAAGGTTAATAAACATGTAACAGTCTGTCCTTCCAAACTTATCATCTGATCACAGCTTCTGCCAACTATCTGACAAAGCTTGTCAGACTTCCCTCATATCTCTCCTACTAGCATGTCTCTGCAAAGGCAACACTTGAAAACTGTTCTTGATCCTTTTTGTTGGATAAATCTTATTTAACTTGTTGAAGTTGTGCATCCAGTCAGCTAGGTTCCCTGCTGGAAATAAACAGGTGTACCTCTAAAGTGGTATCACCCCAGAAAGAAGTCCCTAAAGTCAGTGGATTGAGTCTTTCATTGAAAGTACCCATTTCTTTCCATTACATGCACAGTGAATATAGATAGCAAGTTCACACTACACAATAAGAAAGAAATTGAAAGAAACTGATGGACACAGAAAGTTCTTAATGGATTAAAAGACTAAGTTTCCCAGAGACAATGTGAATGATGTCAGAGAGGAGACAGTGATTCCTCCTCGCTTGTCTGAGATCACTGTAACTCAGACTGTCTGCAGAGTCTTTCATGCCAGTTCCCTGGCATGAACCCTGCTTCTCTCACACTTTTGATGGAGTCCAGGCGATTTCTGTTGGCCATGATCTCCGCTTGGAAAGTCTGGTGCTTCTGCAGTTTGGTCTGCAGATTGCTTGGATCCTTCCAGCTATCATCCTGGGCAATGCTGTTCTTCTCATTGATCCAGGCAGCCACCTTTGGGGAGGAAAGAACAGAAGTAGAGAAAACCTTCAGTGTTCTTCAGCTCCAACCTGCCAGGCTCCCATCTAATATGTATAAAACATGGGACTAGTGAGTGGGGACACAAATGAGTTGTCCTTCTGAGATTCTGCTTCCCTACGCACCTCCTATCTATACCTGTCCACCCCTATATCCCTGTTTACCAGCACTGTTACCTGGAAAGGGGGCTGTATCCATGAGATAGTCCCCATGCATTGAGAAAGTCCATGGGCACATGTGTGTATGCACATATGTGTGCATGGGGGAGAAACAGCAATTATCTCCCTATTTCTAACCTGCTGTCAGTACCTCACAGAAACAACTATTTTGTCTTTTCCCATGAATTTTAAAATGCTGGCACATTCCCTTTTCTTTCATCTGGTGACTGGAGGGAAGCTATGACTTGAAAGCTGAAAAATATCCCTTCACTCTTATCCTCAGCTTTCCCAATATCATCTAATTCCAGACTCAGTTCCTTGATTTTTTTCACACAGTAAATCCCTTCAGGGATTCAGATCTATGCAGCACAGTGTGTTTTAAGAAACTGGAATACCATAAATCCTGTGTAATTGTACCTCAAAGGAATTCCTCAGTAACTTCTGCAGAAGCCTTGATTCCTCTAGCAGATGTCTGCGAGCAGCAGCATTCTCCAGCAGTTTCTCTTTTCTGAGATGAAGACAGATGTGTGAGGTAAAAGCCACAGAGTGAATTAGATAGGATAAGGGGTTTTGATTTTCACCTCTAAACCACATGTGAACTAACCCTCCATTCTCTGGGAGAGAAATGTCTATAATACGCAGCCTCCCATGATTTGGACTGTCAGAGAAGATGCTCAGGACACTATAGGAAGGATTACTAGCAGATAGTTATGTTTAAAGTACACACAAATTCTGTATTTATGATAATTGTTCTAGGAATCACCATTATTGCCTTTCAGGGTACAAGAGAACATAAACTCAGGATGTTTCTTATATGGAAAGCCTGTGAGTACGATGGTATTTGTCACTGGTAAACCAAAGCTACACCATCCTTTGATCTTTTTTCCAAATGCGGACCTGCAGCACTTTATTTGTGTTAATGCAGGCATGAGATAGTTTGCTCATATAAATAAGTTCACTTTAATCATAAGGGATCTCCAATCTCTCTTCATAAATTTTATGTATACCTTTTCATCTACCATGAAAAGATGTACATGTGGCACTGAATACAACTGCTGCTACTGTCAGTATTTGTTTAAGATGAACAATATGCAATGTGCTAGGAGAAATAAATTCACATTAAAGGGCAAGGTCTAATCAGAAAAATTGCAAATGCCCTAATAGATAATTTGAGCAGGGCTTTAAGATAACCCCATTAGAGCAGTGAAAAAGCAGTTGTGTAGCAAATGACCTTTTTTGATGTTATTTAATGATAATGATGTATTTAATGGTACAGCAAGCCTCTGTGTTTTATTTGCAGCACTGTCCCTAAGGCCAGGCCAGGATACAGAATTACAGGAAAACTGACTTTTTCCAAATCCTGCTCCCCCTCCACTTAACTGTATTTTGGAAACCTCCTAATGAAATATTGACTAGAGTCAGGCTAGTTTGGCAAGATCACAGTGCAAAGTGCAAAGCTGAGTAAATACAAACCAGTTTATGGTTCTCTTAAATCATTTAAAGATAGTAGTCAAAAAAGATGGCTGACAGGGGAAGGGTTTGACTTCACCTTCTCAGAACAGCCTGGCATCTGCTGGTGATGTTGCCCGAGTCATAATGCTTGTTCTGCATTAGCTGCTGAGCAAATGAAGCCATCTCATCAATTTTATCCATCTGAGCTTCCAGGGCTTTTTCAAACTGTGTGTGTTTCCGCTGCAGGCTCTCTACGCTGGACACTGAGTCCTGGATAGAATTCAACAAAGGGAAGTTGCTTTCAGTCAGAGTTTTTCCATCCACAGCACTGATAATCCAGAAGCTAAATGGCATTTACCCCACATTTGAAAGCTGTCAAGAAAATTTATAAGTCTCTGAAATTTGTTGGCATTGATTCTGAGACATGGGGCCTAAATAATGTTCTATGCATGGTCTGAGGCCATTATTTCAGGGTCATACTGAACTAACTGCTGGGTGCTTAGCTTCTCCTGCATATTGTTGCGCCGCGTAGAAAATATCACTTCTCAAGAGTTAAAGCATCAGCTCCTAATCATAAATTAATCTTAAAACAGATGCTATTTTGGAAGGAAATGTGGGATGCCAAACTGAGATCAGAGTTAAGTGAACAAATATGTCAAAGAGATTAAAATTAGAGCCTCAGTTTCAACCCATAGAATTTGTAAGAGCTCAGATCCAGATTTGAATTTGAGGACTGGAGTCTGACATTACAGCTAATCTGGAGAGAAACATGGAATTTGACTTCTTGTAACATTTGTGAATCCCAAGCTTAATGACTCAGAGTTCTCTTTTCAGCACCCCTCTGCAGTTTGAATTTTAGAATCAGTGGCAAAATGTTGTTACTGCAATAAACACTGCTTTCCCACTATTCTAAAGAAAGCAATAAAGCTGGCATCAAATGGGTCATAAAAAAATCTGAACTTCTGGGTGTTTACATGAGTCATTGGAAGGGAAAGTACTCACAGCATTTTCTGTACATTGCTGAGCTAAATATGACTGGAAAATTGGTGGCTCCTTCTAAGTCTTATATAATTCAATGGAAGGACTGTAAATACACACCTCCAGGCTGAAAATTGCAGAGACAGATACCAGCCACTACCATTATATGTTTTTCATACCATTTGTACCAATTATGTCTACAATGAACTCTGAGACGTAATTGTAGTTCCTGTAGAGACAACTAATTTGGTAGCAATATCTATATGAGGTGCAGGGTAAGCTAAGCATCAGAATGTATATCCATCATCCTGCACAGCTTTTGCAACCCACACATCAACTTGCAGTTTCGGTTATTGTAGTGTTACTGGTACTTGAGGTAGGTAATTTAAGGCTACAGTGGGTATGTCAGCAGTGACAGCAGTGATGGCTTGCACACTGCTGGCAAATGTATTTGGGTCAGATGTGACCACTTAGAGAGATGCAGTCTAATTTTACCTGCTATAAGCAGAGTAATTGGACTGTTTTGTTACTCATGGGACTAAAAATCCTATCCTGTGTAAAGTATCAAGGAAAGAAACCTGATCTTAATCCGTCAACAAGATGGAGCAGTAATTTGAGAAGGAGAAATATCACAGGAAGGTTCAGAGCGCATCATCATACTTCATGGCTCCCTTTCCTCCAGACCGATTGCAGAGAAAATTGTAATTTCTTGGAGCACCTACCCCTAAGTCCTCATTAGCTAGGAAAGCCTCTTTGCTGCTGAGCCAGCTCTCGGTCTGTTCCACATAGCTGTAGAATTTCTATATAGGGAAAAAAAGCAGTCATAAACATGGTGTAAAACAGAGGCAAACCTGACTTTGGCAGAGTAGGCTATAAAAAACAAACTTCCAGGGCTATTCAAAAAGTTAACTGCATAGCACTGGATGGCAATAAGCATTAGATGCTACAAAACTCACATTTGTAACAATTATTACTGTAACTTTCTCCTTTATAATATGATTATTTCTTTTTGTTTAAGACATAGGATACAATACAAGTACTTGTAGCTTGTTTGCTAATATTGTAGAGAGTGCTGTGTAAGGTAACTGGCCAATAAAAAAGAAAGTAACATGACCTGAAATAAGTAGAATGGAATACATAAAGAAGCATGAAAGCAGCCCTCACCATATGGTTTAAGTTCTTATATATACGGAGCTTTTTAGATGGGACTAGTAGCACCAGCTGTTATTTAAGGTACTTGACATTCCCCATTGTAAAATCCCCATTTCAGTTATATCTAACTTTTGCCAATAAGCTATTTGAGCAGAAATTTTGTGAGATGACTGTTACAGGGAAGTATTTCTGGAAAATTGCAGCCAGAAGAGCTCTTTTCTCTGAAAAAGAGAAAATGTCCAAGCTGAATTTTTCTTCAGATCATTCTTTTTAAAATACTTGCCTGCCTCCGTGTTTTGGGGGAAGGTTATAGAATTTGGTAGAGTAGTGATTTTCCATTTTAAGTATGTGCCTTTTGCCAGCTGCATGAGAGTTTGACCAAATTTTGCTAAGTTTTGTAGCCTTTGAAAAACATATGAACATACATTCCACAGAAATTTCTTTGATTTGTAAAGGTACAATTTCTAAAAAGTCCTGTCACCACTGAATGTGCTTGGCCCTCATCATGCCTTCTGGAAAATGGTGAAATATACATTAAACACTGGGTATTATTAGCATATCTTTCATTATACCATCTTAGAAATTTGCTGTTTATATCGAGGAAAGTCATCAGTGGTATGTGCATTCTTTGTTGAATGTCTTTCTACTCACCTGTAACTCTTGTGCCTGAAACAATTTTCTATATTGCTCCTGCCATGCTTGGATCAGTTCAGACCAGGCTTGCTGTAGTCTGGAGAGGGACTGGTGAATCTCAGGAGTTGCATAGTGACCAGAATTGGCAAGTTCTTGACCACAGTTACTGAGAGAGTTGAATCTTTCCACTCGTGCTTCAATCTCCTCCTAAAATATATCACTAAGGTTGATGTCAAGGGTTTATGGAATGCCAGTTATTCAGAATACAAGCCTTAAGGGGAGGAATATGGGTTGTAACTTTCCAACACTAATATTTGTATGGAAAATCATTCATCTTTGAGATAAGTTACTGAAAGAGCATAGAATTGCCTAAAAGAAAATAAATGTGGACAATATATTACTTTATTGCTCTAATAACAACTGGTCTCTTACAAATCAAAACTGGGATTAAAATAGAAAAAGATTAGAAAATGCTTAGATATGAATGAACACAATTCTGAACACCCATAATACCATATCCCCCCCAGTCTTCCCACAAAGGTGGTTCTTATGAGAAACAGTGCCTAGAATTTTTCCTCTCCTGCCAAATAAGTTGGCATCAGATTATTACATTAAAGACATGGTTTTACTTTATTTTGTGGTGTCGAAATACATTTAACTTTTTCACTTGGTCTGAGGAGTGAGTTATACCTATATACTGAATCCTAAAGGTGAAAGTATTACAAGCAACTATGACGCCTGCAAACTGAATGTGGAATTCCTAATGTAAACAGTTTGAAAATAAAATTAACCATGCACTGAAAATAATACCATGCATTAACATATAAACCACCTTAAAAACTATGGCATGTGCTATTAAATGTCTGAAACTAGAACTGCTGTTTTTAGGGCTTTTTTGGGGGGTGATGTTACCCCATCATAGATAACACAGCTGTAAAGATAGCCATTCTAGATTTTAGTTCAGATTAGCACCTTGTGTTCAACTCTGGTCTCTCCTAAGGACTTTGGTTTGAGCCACTAAGCTGAATGAAAAGAAAAAAAAAACCCTCAGTTTTTCTTGTCTTGTCTATATTTTTAGTTTAGTCAACTCAGTTCAAAAGAACATATTGCCTGGATTCCTCCATTCCTGTGTGACTATCTCCTTAGAGCCATTTGGGTTCCTTTACTAACACATATTAAAGACTTGCTACCATCTAAATTTGGAGTACGCTATATCAGTAGTTTGGGTTATTTCTATTGTGACAAAGAATTATTAGCAAAAACATTGTTAAGTCTGTGACATGAAGAGAGCATTGTTAAAATGGAGGACTCTGAAAAAGAAGGAGACTTCAGGAACTTCATACTAAATTCAAGTCTAGAAAATTAATTAGAATCTACAAACTATTCATGCTAATAGGGTATGAATAAGCACTGGATATTAGTCATGATTCCAGGAACATGATTTTTAGAAAAAGTAACATAACTTTTAGGAAAGGTAACATAACAGCTGAAAGATAGCTATGACACTTGGGAAAAAGTAAAATGTAACTTTTGCTCACGTTCATTAACAATATCACTCCTTTCAGAAAATCAACCAAAAATATTAGCCACCAAAAGATTGTGTGGTAATTAGTACTGGGATATGAAGAGTTTCAGAACTGTATGTATAGTACTGTCCAATGGTAATTTACTGCCTTGTGTGAGACAAACTGCTGGTTTTATTTCCTTTCAGGCAAATGGAGTTTGCATGACAAAATCTAACTCAAAGCTAGAATTAACTGGCATTAACTTTTTGGCAATCTGAATAGAGAGATTGGCAGTGAGCATGTTTTGATACTGAACCAGCTTTTTACCTACAGTGTTGAACAGCAGTACAGGTGAGAGCTAACGGAGCTTTCTGAAAATTTTTGCAGAGACATGAGCTGCCAAACAGTTCACGGAATAGAGTTTGGTCAATACATAGGTGACTTCTGTCCACAGCCTGTCACTGAAAACAGTATTTTCACCATGTTATTGACAGACGCATGCAGCAATATTCTGCTGTGTCTGCAGCAATTAATTCCCCTGCGAAAGATTCCCAGTATGTTCAATTGGCTCAATAACGATACTTGCCTTTCTCCCCTGATGCTCCTCAATCATGCTTTCTGCTTCATTTGCACTTTTAGGAAGCCTCCCTGATTCCATTATACCTCTGATGTTTTGGGTCCAATCTAGCATCTCCTTCATCTCCAAGTTAAACTTCTGCAACTGGTATGAGGCTGCCAGCTTCTCCTTCCTGCCACACAATTTGCAGTTCAGCATTATCCAACACAGAACACCTAGCTGCTTCTCCCTCCCCATTTGCAGAGGAAAGTATCCTAGGAGACGCCAAATGAAGTGAATTCAAGCCTCCTAGCTTTCCCTTACAGTCCCTAACAGTCCTCATGTTAAACCAAAGTCACACTGCTTTGGACACAACATGCTTACCTTATTTTCTACATCAGCTCATTAGGAAAAGAAAGGTAAAAAAGCCTTCATAGGTGTTGCTTCCAGCAATGATTACAGCTTAGGCCTAAAAGCCATTCTTGGTTTGGAAAGATTCAAGAAAAAAAAATAATCTAGAACTGTCAAAAATAAGTCTTTCACAAAGGCTTCATGATAGATTTAATTTGGTAGTCTGGAGGCATTTTAGTAACATTATTTAGTGGGATAAGCCACAAACTCGTATTAGTTTTCACAAAGTCATATCAGTGGAACTTTGCTTGTACCAAGCCACACTTGTTCCAGTGCAGGTGTCTTAGCTGCCTGTATAAACTTTGTAAAGGATCCTCAAAAACTTTCAGAAGACCCCTGGCAAGTAGATTTGAGACCCCAGGGAGCAGCTTTGCTCCCACTGAGAGATATTCAGACCACTAGAAGTCTTTACCTTTGTTTGGCCTGTCCCTGGAGTCGTAGCCAGTTGTTTTTCATCTCCTGTTGCTTCATAGTCAGTTTGCCATTTATGGATGGATTCCTTGTGGAAAGGCGGAAAGATTCCAATTCCAATGGCTGGAAAGAGATTTATAGTGGGGTGAATTTATGCCAAATGCTTATATTCATTCCTGAGTTTGCCTTTCAGGAAAAGTAGTTAATTTAAAAATCCTACTTTTCAAAAGCAGGGACTTAAATTACAATAACAAAATATACAAAGGGACTTGTTATATGCACAAAAAATACCTGTGCATTTGTGACCAATCATCCATGTGAAGAAAGAGATGTATGTGTTGCTTCACATGCACAAAAGTTAATTTACAGTTAAGAAAGTGGTTATGCAGAATAGGGACAAACATACAGGAAAATGAAATGCCAATTGTAACGTCTATTAGCTTAAAACTGATGGGTAACAAAAGCCATGAAAATGTGGCAGTATACAGAAGCAATCAGATTTGCCATTCAGCAGAAGACTCAAAAATCATTTGTATCTATTTCAGCTAACAGCAGCATCAAAACACTACTTTCAGTGCAAACTTCTAGTTGATGCCGTTTTCTTTAAGACAGCCTGATAAACAGTAATGAACGCTCACCAACCCAGGTTTAAAGTTGGTATCTTTCTTGTAAAACTCCATCAAATTGATGAAAATGGAGAATTTTAATTATGCAGAAAGGGCAATATGCCAGGCTGGTTTTAATACATAAGGAAAGTACAGATGTTATACTTTGTACATGATATTTGTGGTAGCATCACCCCCCCCCCCAAACAAAACCTTGCTCATTTTTCTGTTTCCATGCAGCAGTTCCTCATACAACCTTGCTAATGCTGTCTGTGGAATGCTAACTAGTAATCACTCACATTTCATATGAGAATTAGCTAACAAAGTCACAATGTGTGAAGATATCACGCATATTGTCACCATTTGCATACTGTTGTGAAGAAAAAGTTTAGAGATAGTTTGCAAAAATGTTTTCTCTATGAAAAGGATTAACACTGGCCAACACTGAAAATGAAAATGTTGAGAGGTTGTCATAGGATTTCTGCTACTGCAGTTCAGCTGAAACCATTTCTTTTTATTAAAAATGTGCCATTATATAGGAACTCAGACCCATATTTGATGCCTAAGATTAGTCCTCAGTGATGCAAATTGGCCATTTTACAAAAGCCGGAGCTGATCAGGCAGGCAATTATAATTTAAGATTTCTGGTTTTGATGTCTATGTCAGAAAGCTACATGCACTGTGGGTTTTGCATTTTAGTTCTAAACAGAATTAAAGTAATGATTTTGGTTCAAGTCAGTACAAAAAGTGGGGGAAAGATGGAGAGTTAAATTAGGATTCCACACTTTCCAAAAGATATCAATAGGACAGTCTAATCTGGCTTGTAGGTGAGGTCCAGAAAATCAGTTAATATGTTAAAAAGTAATGACTATTCTTAGATTTGGTGCATCAGGAAGAATAACATTTGACACAATGAAGTAGGATTAAGCAGTGCAGTATTTTACTGAAAAGAAATCTGTGCTGCATTTGCATTGCAGTGCAATTCATACTAATGAATCTGAAGAGTCACGCTGAACTTTGCACCATGTTTCCAAGATGCAAAAATGAACTTTTTTTACAGTATCCTCTGTACTTCCCCACTTCTTACCTCCATTTTGGACTTAATAACACTGATTTCTCTCTCCATCTCTTCATGCCTTCGAATCAGGTTTTCCACAGCTTCCACATCTTTCCCAAAATCCAGTGCTTGTATCAGTACACTCTGGAGAGGGCAGTAGGATGTGCAAATGGTGAAGATGACAAAAAGCAAAAGGATCATATCTTAATTCTTTCAGATAGTGTCCTCTTTCACTTTGTGTTGCCATGTGAATGTTCTTATTGTCTTTTTAAAAATCAGTGGGGCACCTTGTCTGTACTCCTTACAGAGATGGAACAAGAATCTACAACTCTTTGAACAGTTGCTATCTTACCTAAGATGTCTCCGGCCATTCACATATAAAACAAAGCAAGCAATGCTTCCCTGCGTTTCTCAATCTTTCTTTTCCCCTTTTTCTCATATTCCAAACCAGCCAAATATTTCCCATTAAATTGTGGCACACAAATTTTCAAGTGTGTTTTACGAAAATATGGAAAATAAAATTGACTCTCAGAATCCTACCAGAAATGAAATCCCTTACAATGAAGAAATACATTTGTAAAAGTTGCTATAAAATTTTCAAGCCAACAGCCTTGTAACCTTAAGTAGTACTACTATGTATCTGCCTACTAACTTATAATTAAATTAATATCATTAGTTATGTGGTTGAAATAATTAGTTTTTATGCAGCCTTTTTCTTCTATTAATCTCAAAATTATAATACAGGATAGGCATTTTAATCTCAATTTTTTGAATGAATAAGATTTTTATATGAATTTTCAAAGTTGCATATTTAATATGTCTGCATTGCACAGCAGGGAGAGATATGCAAGCTAGTGTTAAATGAACTAGCTTTGAATTCGGAACACCAGAAGCTGCTATATTCAAGCTAAGTAGGTATTCAGAAAAAGCTCTATGATAGCTCAGCTAACTGATTTTTGGTATTCAGAACCAACTTGGCTCAGCACTGTCTGAAGGAGATGGAAACTCGTGTCAGTAACACAGCAAATATTAGACACCAGTCCCTTACCTTAGATTTTATCCTACTTACTGCATTTTGCTGTGTTCCTTTCTTGTGGAAGGATTTACTAGACCATATGGAGATGCCTACAAATGTAGCCATGCTGCAGCTTAATTACTTGTCTAATTCTCCTTACAGTTAGTGAATGGAAAGGAGGAGTCACTGCTGGAGCATGATTTATCTCATCCTCAAGAGGACATCTAAAACAGGTCAGATGCACTGAGCTCTAGAATTACCTGCTTCTTTCTACTGACTGTGGAAGAAACCATGCATGACTACTTTGGATATATCAACTAGTCACATAATACTAAAAGTACAATTTCATAGGCAACACCATTGACTAGAGACCATTAATTAGAACCATAAAATCACAGAATTATTTTGATTGGAAGGGACTTCTGAATATCATCTAGTCCAACCCCTGCCCAAAGCAGGGCCACCTTAGATCAGATTGCTCAGTGTCTGATATAGTTGAGATCTGAAAGATTCCAAGGACAGAGAATCCACAGTCTCTCTGGGCAACCTGTTCCAGTGGTTGATCACTCTCACTGTGATTTTTTTTCACTTTACACATATTTGGAACTTTTCTTGTTGCAACTTGTACCCACTGACTCCCACCATTTCACTATTAACCTCCAAGAAGAGTTCAGCTTCATCTTCTCTGTAACTTCTCATTAGGTAAAGACAGCATCCCCTTTTATTGCAGACTATAATCTGTAATTTCTTACAGTACATTTCAAATGTACCTTTTTAACCATGAATGCCTTAGAATTGGTAATCTACAAATTGTTTAGTGACATTTCAGCCTTCCTACAAACTTGATATACAGACAACTATCAAAGGTCACTGCTGGATACTCAGTATCTCTCTAGCAATCGGCATGCCTGTGTTTATAATGGTTGGCAAAATAGAACATTTTCCCTCTTCAATTAATCAAAATCTGAGAACTCACCTTCTCGGTAATTCTCTCTGTGATGTCATCCATTTCTCTGATTAAAGCATGAGTCTCTAGTGCTCCCTCTAACTTCTTCCTGTATGCATTCAGGTTGCCATGGAAACTGTTCCACCTTATATTGAAAAGAATATTTTAGAGGTGTATTTCAGAGGTGAGGATATCCACAACTGAGTTTCATGATTCTCAGATCTAAGTAAAGACAGGATTTCTGAACTACCTTATGCATTGATCCCCAATTCCCTACAATAGGGACACATCACAGAAAGAAAGCATTAGCCTGACAAGACTAACTGTGTATATTTATTCCAAGTTTTCAGGATGGCATGGGGGTTAAAAGCTAAAAAGTACTGATCCAGTTTCCTTAAACTCTCAACAACCTTGCATTCCCTATCTTCATGCTTTTGGTTCTTAGCTGGTGGGCTGTGAAGTAGCAAAAGCAATATGCACTTCACCAGGACAAGTATATGAACAGATGGAAGTGTCTTAGCTTCATGGATCTAGTGTGTAAAGTGCTGTGAAACAGCATATTTGCCTCCAAGGCTGGAAACATGACTTTGGCCCTGCTGGACTAGTAATCCTTGTGGCTAACAGCTCTGAGAGTCTTGAAAGGTGACTCCAGTGTCTGGTGTTTTGTAGTCATGATGCTAAAGAAGAAAATGTACATTGTAATTCCTCCGATTATCCCAACCCAAGACACCTAATCTTTGCTTCTTGTTTTTGCTTTGCACAGAAGCAGTAAAAGCATACTCACTTCTCATTGAGCTGCTTCCGGCGCTCGTATATTGTCTTTGTTTCTTCCTTGTTCTGTCTCTCCAGTTTCATGGCCAGGGCATTGATAGCCCTGATGTGAGCATCATCCACTGTTGTCTCCTGTAAAGTAAGAAAGGGAACAAAGGTATGTGTTTGAAATGCTTGTGACTGAATTTTCCACTGAGACATGAAAAACAACAACAGCAACAAACAAGGGCTTTAACTCACTGCCAAACATTTCAGACACATGGGTTTTGTTCTACTATAACTGCTGCTGCTAACAGTCTATGACGAGAAGACAGTAAAGGCAAGAAAGAACATTAATGACTGTAGATACAACAATGATCTAGGTCTAGATGATGACCCTCAGAGCTTCATTTCTAAGCCATGCATTCCAGCAGGGGCTCATGTGTTGAAGAAACATAGGCGCAGTTGCTGGTTACATAGGTGGCTGCTGTGGAACAGCTGATATGTAGCAGGTTATTCCTCTTGTTAAACAGGTAGTGACTTGTGGCTCCTAGGCCTATTTGCTGTTTTTTCTAGATAGGTTTCTGTCTAGAAGTGCCTCTGTACTGTGGACAACAAGCTTAAAATCCATACAGCCTTGAGAAACCCAGACAACCCATGCCATTGAGTTTTCTTCGAAAGCAACATCACTGCATTTTAAAAGGTATGCCTAAGTCTTCAAGGCAACTTTCTTCCCATGTACACATCACAGAAAGGATAATATTTGCGCATTGCACATATAATCTGGACTACAGTAGAATAATTGTTTCTTTTGGAGCATGACAGATGGCCAAAACTGAACACTGCTCCAAGATTCAAAAAACATTCTCTGTTTTTCTAAGACCAGTAAATCACAAGCTTAGCAGGGAGACATTAATCACTGCTGTAATAGAAGCACAGCTGCAAGATACCAGCACAGTGTTAATAGAAGTATTGACTCCATTTGTATCTTATTTATACTACATCCATACCAATGTGCATGCTTCCATATGTGCTTTACTATTACACACAGCCATAAAGTAAACAAGAGAAACCTGTAGACAGCCAGATATTGTTCAGAAACCCAGCAGTCTCCTCTCCTGGTAAATAATAGCAGCACAATGTGACAGAATATGAGTAGAAAATCTGGCAGCCATCAATGCAGGATGATTGCTCCCTACTCTAATCTCAGATTTGTCTAGTGGGGAAACCTAGACTGCATGGATGCATACACTGTGCCAGGACCAGCCTGCTTGTGTTTGTATTACCCTATGAAGTACTGTATAACTAAGGATCAGCTATGAGGAGTACCATTGCCCCAGCCTTTTTCTGCAGGAGTCACGTTCTGAGTGGTACAGGAGCAGTGGCTACAAGATGATAGTAGCTAAGGCCAAGAGTTTCTTAATGGCACATAAAATCTACCTTAGTTTATGGAAAGACTTTCCTATTTGGAGTCTTATGCTGACTGGGACACTGTGTTGTTTCCGCCTCTTGCAACATCCTTCTTTTAGCTGGTACAACCTGTTGCAGAGCCCTTGTTCCGTCCCTTAGCCCCTTAGCTCACAGTTCAGCTGGTGAGGACTGAAGGGCCGATTAAGGACTCCTCACTAATTCACTGGTGATGAAGCTGAGTATTTTGGCTCTCTACTTAAATCCAGTACGAAAGCACTGTCACAGGAAATTCTGCAGGGCTCTCAAAGGGGAGCCCAGGGTTTTCTCCCAGGTGTCAGGCATATCTATGCTCTTACTTTGCATAGAAGAGGATTGTCATCTCCTCCTGTTAGGCAACAGAAATAGAAAATGAGAGCCGCCATAACAGGACTTGGCAACAAGGTAACAGGCAAACAAAGGATAAAGAATATTAGGAGACAATGTTAGAGTAAACCTCATTCACAAAGGTCTAATACACCTCTTTCCAGACCTTCCCCACAGCTTCCAGACTAGCAAATCAGCACAGTAATCTTTCCTGCATGATACTCAGACCTGTTAGTCCACATATGTAGCAGTTCACACAGAGAGAACAAGAGGCTGCTGCAAATGCATCTCCTTGATGTATGACCTCACAGCTCTCATAGTGGGAGCCGAAGCACATTAGAAGGAGGCCCTTGTTGTGGCAGGGCCTGTTCCCCAGAATTCCTGAGGTTTGGTGCCCAGGTTAGCACATCTCACTGGAAGCAAGAGAGGCAGCTGGCATGACTCAGCACCACAAAAGAGGATCAGAGATCTCAGCACAGAAAGGTGAGCTGTACAGCTGTCTTGTCACATGGCAGCTATCCATAGTGTAAACCATTGCTCTATTTTACTAAATGTCTGATTATTATGATTTATGAATAAACACATGTGATCTGTAAACAAAGGCCCCCAAATATATGTGCTTCATTTGGATGAAGGAATGTGAGAAACTTGACTGTTCCTCAGGAGAAGGGGAGGGGAGAAATAAAGGAGGGAAATGGAGGAAGTGGTCAATTTTTTTTATGGACTTGTTTCTGGAAGGTTTATATCAACTTTCAGATTCAAACAAACATGGGTGAAACAACCATTTTTAACCCACTTTTGGATGGAACTAACTGTGACTTTGTGACTGCATAAACCAAACTGGAAATCTGCAGAAACTCAGGCTCACAGAGCCAGCTTTCCAGAAATGTAATTCAATCCAAAATTTTAGCTTGTGTCATGAGTGCTTGACAGCTCTGTTTAGACGTCATCAAAGCAGAAGGCACAATGAGGGAAAACTCTATCTTTTTAAATGGCTTATAAAGTGGCAATGCTTCCTACCCCCTGATCTTTCACCTCGTCAGGGTATTGGAACTGTATTTGTTACCTGGATATACTGCTGGGCTGGAAAGTTAAATGCTGCTTCCAGCCACACAAGGAATGTGCATGGAAAACCCCTCTTACCCCTGATGTTGCTCCACGGAACTCATTCAGCTTTTTCATGAGCTGCAGGCAGTGTTCGTAGTCATTTCCCACATCACCTACATTAATCATGACTTCCTAGTGAAATAAGCAGCAGACAGGCAAACATTCAGGCTAAGAGTACAAGAACACAGCACGTCCCAATGCTTATGCTGATGCAGTAAGTTCTGTGATGTGTCTGTAAATCGCTGACCTACAGCTTCTGAAGTAGTCTGTTCTGATATTTAGATAATTATGAGACTTTCCCTGCTCTCTCTCCAGTCTATTACTGACGATGGAAGTAACCTCTGAATGAAAACTTAGTGGATCAAGTGGCTCTTCTTGCACTCTTACAAAGAGAAACTTTCAGATTTGATACACAATGAGATTGAGTGCCAGTTGCCAAATGCTTCAAGTCTCTTCTGTTCTAGTCTGCCTTCATTTCTCTTTCTTGATAGAGACACATGAGACAACCACCAATAATCACAATCTCTTTACATGAGCATTTTATGTAAGAACATGTGGTAATACTGTCCAACTGACTTTGGCACGGAAACACTCAAAAAAAATTTTAGAATTTGTTGAATCCTTCCTTCCATATTGTTTGTAGAACATGTCATGATTCTGCCAGGCAAAAGCCCCTAAGAAAGTATCCTGGAAGATGACACATTTATTAGAAGATCACTGCTAAATAGCAAGTCTCTAGTGTGCTGCTTGGGTTAAATACTAGAATCCATTTACCTTCTCCCTGATCCAGGCTTCCACCTGGTCCACCTTCTGGAGAAATTCCAGGAAGTCCCGGCTGTCCTCCAGCATCTTTCCACGAGCAGCAACAGCTCTCTTCAACTTCTCCCAACGCTCCTGAAGCATGCGAACTTGGAGACGGATCTCTCCTGATTTTGGGTGACCTTTTGATACCAGGGCTTCTCCTTTCTTCGTATTCAGAAGAAGAAATTAGAAATGAAGGTTGCCACTGATTTTTAATGTGATTACCAAGTTACATGACCTTTCTAGGTCATCTCTCACTTTCCTAACTTGGACTGCACAATAAATTACAAATATAAATTCTTACTGCCCAAATGATACTGCTCAGATGGAAAGTTTTTACATCTGGAGGGAATCAAGAACACTAGGATTTGAATATTTCCCTGCCAAGAATGACATTCATGGAGTAGAAGCACCAAGAGAGGTGTTACAGATGATTGCACCCTTCAGCTACGTGATTCAACCAGTTTCAACAAGAATGTTCAAAAAATTGGGCATGAAATCCTATTTACCTTTTGTAGGTGTAATCACCCCAGGCAAGGAACAAGTCAGTGATATCTTCCTATTTGGGCAATAAGGAAAGATGGAAATTCCCTGGATAAAGCAATTAACAAATCTCTCTATTGTAAATTAACAGCATTACATTTCCATAGCATGGCAACTGGGTTCTTGTCACACAAGTAGGTAATTGATACAGAAGTGGTAAAGAAGCTACCCTTCCTTTTAATTTCATTTGTCCATCCTTTGGATAACCAGCAATAATCTGTAAAAACACTAGCAGAGTGAGATAGTTACCTTATTAACGGCTGTGACGATTTCTTCATTTGCTAGAATCTCTGCCTCAAAGACCTGATGTTTCTGTAGCAGCTTCATTTTGTCCTGCAGATTGCTAGGGTCTTGCATGGAAGGATCCTCTAGCTTCTGCATGCGCTCACTGATCCAGTCTTCTGCCTGCAGCAGTGTGAGGCATCAGCGTTAGCAGGACAACTGCACCTATCCTGGGGCCTCCTCCCAAGACGCATCATGGTTCTATGCAAGTGTCTATGCCTGGGCTAGGTAGGTTGAGCTGGGAGCTGACAGTGGCTCTCCAGTTTCTGAACTATTCTACTTGCTAAGAAATAAAAGCAGATAAGAATGAAAGTATTTTTTAGCTGACCACAAAAATAATGAGAAATTCCTTGAATACCCCAGATTTTATCACAAACTAGAAAGAGATTATACAATCTTCTAGATTAGATACAGAGAATCCTTGAGCAGATATGCAGCCTTGACATGGTAGACATATTTAAAATGAGATTATGACAGCTGAGCCTTGAATTTAGGGCTCTGAGTTTCATCTCCTATCTCTATCGTTGACCTACCTGTAAACTGGATTAAGATTCTTAAGAATTCTGTGTCTCACCTATAAAACAGCACTAACAGTTCCTGATCTCAGTGATGTTGTGAGACCTAAATGGAAAACGCAAAGCAAATAAAGCCTTACTGATGGGGCCAAGCACTAGTCAGATTATTTGAAAGCAAATACAGCTCTATTAAACTTTACACTTCACAAAATTCAAAATGGTCTAGTCAGGAACGTCAGATTCAGACAAGCAGGTGAATCATGAGACTAACAAAGCAAGCGTTATGTGTTTCTTTTAGGAAATTATTTTTTAGGGGATTTAATGTATGCAGAATAAAATGGATAATAGGATAGTGAGTTTTACACAATTTTCTTTGAAGTCTACTGAACTTTAGCCCTTAGCATTGAAGGAAATACTTTCTATCCATCAAAACACTGAGGATTGAACACCTGACATATGTTGTAACTGATCCTGTTGTCCTCAGACCACTGAAGTAACCTAATGTTTTGACAACACAAGAACAGCAAATTGAAGCCAGCTTTATCAGTTTCAAAGCATCTTGGCTGTCCTTGTGGAGCTGTGCTACATGCACACAAGACTTGACAACTGGAGGATTTTCTCAGTTAATTAATGATTTGAAGTGTTGGTTCAGCTGCTGAAATTCTATAAACAATAACAAAAATAGCTTTCACTAGCAGTGTGCTCTCCAGAAACTGTTCCCCTCCAAAGCACAGTTAGAAACTCAGAAAGGAGCCTTATGTCAAGGTTGCCCAGGACAGCACACTGTCATCTGCTGTTTTAATTTCTGACACCCTCCTCACAACATAGGGCCTTCTCCCATTACCCAACCACACATTAACGCTTTAACATCACTTAACTGACTTCTCATTTGAATGGGAGAGGCTCGTCCATACAGTTAGGATGAGAAACAAATAAATCCCCTGAATATAGCCACTTAAAGGGTAATTTCTCTCCTACTTTTTAATAATAAGCAATAGCTTAATGAAAGACTGAACCAAGCCATTTAAAAAACCACCACAACCACATCTGCATTCTTAGTGGCTTGGTTTATTTCAGGCTTACTTAGGGTGGCTCTAGAGAGTGAGAGATCCTTCTCCTGGCCCCATGTCCACATTCAGATGTGAAGCAAGGCTGATCTGTTGTCCCAAGATCTTTCTGTGTAAAGACTTATGGTTGTCTGGACAAGCATTTTTACTTTATTAAAGACAACAGTGAGATTTATGTTATACTCAGTGTAGGCACATGGGACCAGTCTTATTTCTATGGGACTCACAAAATATGTGGGCATTATCAATTTAGAAACCTACATTTTCAAAATATTGGTTACTGTAACCTCAAGAGCACAAACTCTTTGTAAATTACACTGATCCTTAATAACAGAAATATTTAAAGCATATAAAGGCATGTGCCACTTCCAGACATATTGAGATAACAACTAATCTCTCTCACTCTACTGAGATAAAGAAGTAAATATTTTTTTTTTATTCTCTTGTATAGAGGGTGAAAGGGAAAGGAAATTAAATGCCACTAATACAATGAGCAAGTTTCAAAGTCAGTGTTAAAACTCAGAGCCAGCTTTAAAAGTCAAAACTTTCAACTTTATGAACTTTCCTCGGCAATAACTCAGATAGATACACATATTTCTAGGTAGCAACCTGCTCATTTGCCTTCCATGTTAAAACTGAGGTACAGACTTTGTGACAATAGGATAGTCTGTCTCACTTCTTTGGAACTAGAAAAGCTCCCTATTTCTACTGTAGTAGGAGAGAGTGTGTCCTATTTTATGACCTGCATGTCATCTCTTGAGTTAGTCATTGAGGGTTTTGTGCAGAAAAAACAAAGTCCAGTCTCTGAAAAGGGTACAAACTGCAGCAGCTAGCCTTCTAAGCAGACCATATGATGTTGAGCTCTCCATCCTCTCATCAGTAATCACAGACTGTGTTGTCTTTATACTAATGTGTGTAGCAATCTGTGTAATTGCTTCTAGAGAGTAATTAGGAGACTTTTAACTATGGCAGTGATCACGATTTTCTGCTGACACAAAAAATTGTGTTTGATCATTAGAAATGACTTAAAATGATTGCAGGAGGGAGAGTTTTCAGGGGATTGGGACCTGAGCTATGGGTCTTGTTCTCCTAATAAGTAAGAATAAGCAATGACCTCATTGATTTCACAACTAAACTCAAAACTCATCTCTGCAATTTAACTTCTGCTTGGGGACTGTTCTCATATATGAACTCATACACACCCAGAACATCATTAAAATCAAATTAAACATTCCATTCTACCCAACAAAGAGGAAGAGAGATATTACTGTAAGGGTTTTGGTTTTGTTGTTTGGTTTTTTTTTTTTAATTCCTTGGTGGCATTCACCTTCTACAGCAGTAGGAAATGAGTTTAGATTGGTGAGGTAAATGAGCAGGTAGTTTGAAAGCAAAAACTCCTTATAGAACTCTTGGCTGAATTTATGTGGAGGAAGTGGATGAGAAAAGGGAAATGTTCCTCACTATACAGGGCCAAATCCTCTGCTATAAGTATGTAATTCAAGAATGAAGGGGGACACCAGCCCAAGCACTGATTTGACAATTACAGAGAGATGGGAAGAAATGCAGAAGTATTTCTACCTAATGGGTTGATTGTATCTCTAGGAGGGCATTGACAGTTTCTCTACCCGAGAGGATGTTGGCAATTATGTGACCTTTCCATCAGCAGTACATTGCTCTTTTGAAAATATCAGCACTGTACAATGCACCATCCACTCCACCCACCCCCCTGCTAGTCCACAAGGTGGACTGGCCATTACTGATGGTTTTTAAAAAAACAGCATGCAGCTCTGGCTTTTTAATGTAGCCAAAGAAGAGGGTATTTAAATGTCTGACTATTATGGTGGTGGTAAGTTCCAAATATATTGTGCTGCAAATGGAATTTTAGCAGCTAATTATTCCTTAGATTACTCTTATTCTAAACCCAAAATAATCTGGTTGTCAGCAGCAGCTGTGTTACAGGCATTCATTCTCCTTTGGTGGCAATCATAATTTGACCTGTGTGAGGACATGTGTCTTTTTCATGGGCTGGGAGCTGACAAGGACCTGCAGTTTTTCTTTAAATCCTGGAGGATATTCCATGGGGTGCAGCAGCAGAAGGGGTGCATACCAGACCAGCAAGAACATTTGCAGATGTCCCTCTGGGCCTGTGTGCTGTTGTTTATGCCAGCACACCGGATGCTAGGACATTTTTCAGTCACACATGTTGTGCTGCCCTTTGAAAGACTGACCTAGTATGTCTTTCCAACAGTAGTGCCAGGAGCAGAGCTACTCAGTTACAGGACTATGGCCAGAACAGGAGACAGAGACGAACATACTCTGCAGAGACCAGTCTACAGTAGCTGAAGGGCTATGCTGAGTTATAGTGCTGTTTTGAAGGCCTTCAGTGAACACCCACTAGTAAAGCTTGGCACCCTTGCCATAATGCTTTCCATTTTATATTCACCCTGATTTGAAATATCTTTTTTTTTTCCCACCAAAGGAAAAATAAGGTAGTAGCTGGCAGTTTTCCTTTTATTAGTTTTATTTTTGCAGAGCTTTTGATGTGTAAAGTAGCTGTAATGGGCACAATGCCACAACAAAGGCATAGTGACAGCAATGGCATTGGAGCATCCCTTTGTGTGAGTGTGGCAGGAGTTGCCATACCAGAGTGTATTATCAGTCCACCTAATGTCTGGCAAAAGCAACCACTTCATCCAACAGAGGTAGGCAGCTCCTCTGCCTTCCACCTCTATCCCAATCTAAAACCCTCTTACCTCTTCCAAGTTCTGGTAGAAAAGTGCCAGAAGAAGGGTGGTCTGCAGCTTCTCTTTTCTACTCTGGGATAGATCCTTGACCTGCCACTTCCTCTCACGAATGGCATTCAGTTTGTGCTGGATCTTTAGTCCTTCCAGTCCACCAACCTTTTCTAGCCTGCTTGCCTGTTCTTCAAGAGACATCATCTGAAGAGGCAATAAATATGAAATCATTTTTATGCTTCCAAGTGGTATGAAAGAAAAAAAACCCCAGGCTCCTTTCCATACCTAAAAGATTCTCCTTTTTTCTGGAATGAACCAAGAATAGCAGGGACAATTTAACCAGCATTCCCCCCAACTTCACCCTATACTGTGTTACATCTATGACATCCTTGTCATTGGTCTCTGTAGTGCACCCTGGTTACTTAAATGAATTAAAGCTGTAGTTCCAGGAGTCCCTATGCCACTGATCATCCAGTGCAAGGAATCATGGAGCAAGCCTGACACCCCTGAGTGCTCGGGTTTTATTGCTTTGTGGAAATCAGGTGTTGGAAGGTAGCTCTCAACATGAGCAATCAGTCTGGCAGGGAACTGGCACGGGTTCTGGGAGCTCATTCCTTCTGGGGAACCCAGGCACAGCCCCAAGTTTGAATTTAGCCCTAGCCTGGATGAATTACAGCGGCGGCCACTAGCCAGGCAGATTCCTTTACATGCAGGTGAGCAATTCAGCATCTATTCCAAAGGTGCAAAGAGGCTAGCCAATTTGGTACAGACATTGTACACCAAATGTAAATTTAAATAATTAGACAAGTCATCGCCTCTGACTTACTGTATTTTACTTGCTTTAAAAGCCACAGATTTTTTTAATAAAAAAGCAGAAACTTCTGATATCCATAACACACAATGTGGCTTGCTTTAAATATTTCTTCTGCTAAGTCCCAGTATTCAACCTACCAAGTGGTTTTCCTATCTACTGCAAGACAATACAGGCAGGACTTGGGCATGGAGTGTTTAACACTTGTTCCCCACTGCTCTGCCTCTTATTTCACTAAGCTTCCACATTTTCTCCTTGGTTCAAGCATATCAGGCATATCACACCCTCAGCTATTTAATGTGTTGCCATATTAAAACAAACAAACAAACAAACAATCATTCTAGCTCATGGGTTGGTAGAATATTTGTTGTTGATTTTTGTACCTTCTCATCCTGTGATGCCAGAAGCTTCTCAAAAGCCTCATGTTTCCTTATCAGTTGTTCCACTTCATCTACAGAGCTTCCAAGGTCGCTGCTTTTCAAATAAATCTATTAAAAAAAAGTTTAATATTTAAATGGATCGAATGTCACATAAACCTGATTCATAAATGTGAGAAGAGGCATTAACTCTGCAGTTGAGAATAGACTTGAGAGGAAAAAAAAGGAGCAGGAGGCAAATGAAACTGGAAACTAAATAGTTAAGCTCCATGGTCTTGAGCTAGAAAAAGAAGCTTTGTTAAAGCTAAGGCCCAGCTAAGGAAAGGGACCTATCACTGCTTATTGCAATCACTAAGTCACAAGGCTGGCACTGAATTGGAGAGGTCTAAGCCATCCTTGTAATCCAAAGCAAGATCAACACTGTCATGTCTGACAGATGTCTGTATGATTCCTTCTTAGAAGACTTCCAATAACAGAGACTTTGCAGCCTCCCTGGGCAATTTATTTCAGTGCTCTGTTACCTTTGCCATTAGCAAGATTTTCCAAATACCTAGCCTGAAAATACATTGCTAACATTTCACCTCATTCATACTGCCCTCTTCATCACACTAAAGAGATAATTCATTTTCTATTTGCTCACCTTGTACGTGTTTGTAGGCTTTTTGCACACTGGGATTTCTGTCTTCTCTAGGCTAAAACCTGATCTGATCAATCATTCCACAAAGGCTGTGTCTTCTTGACTTCATTCTTATTGTTCTCTGGGTTTTCTCCATTTCCAATTATTCTGAAATGAAGTTCCTAATACTTGATGCCATAAGTGGCAATAAGCAATAAGGCTGCCAGAGTGAAGGTTTGTGAAGACAGCAGAGAGTTTATGTGTGCCTTTCAAGCTGTAATCTTCTGCATGTATCTGTGTATAGTGCTTATCTTTTACACAATGCCATGAACTCAAGTTCACCTTGCAATCTACTACAAGCTTCCAGAAACTTTTCAGAAGAACTGCAATCAGACCACCCTGTCCCCATCTTGTATTTATGCAGCTGATTATTCCTGAAAAATGTCATAGCTTGCATCTGTACCAAGTGTGTTACATCTGTTATTTTTTCAGGCCATGTTTCCAACTTGCCTGCGTTAATTTTATTTACTCGCTGTCCTGTCTGTCTCTGATGCAGAAAGACCTTAGTCTAAAATAACAAATGCAGTTTTAAGGAAACTGACCTCTACACTATTCACTTTCAACACTGTGAGGACCTTTTCTAACTAATCCACATACATCTCTAAGGCACCACAGTATTTCTTGCCTCTTTTCTGGTGTTAAGAAAACTGATTGCCCAATTACTTCTCTCATGCATTCTGTTACATTCAGTTTCATCAAATGCAAAAGAATAAACAATGTAGTTATCCTATTATCAGTAAAAAAATTCTGCAGGCCAGTAGGAATTTTTTCTTTTCCAGTGTATTTAGCTGCCCACAGTTTCTTCCCATATTCAATGACAAGACAACAGCAGGACAAAAACCCCAATCAGAGGCTCTGATAGGATGTAAGCAAAAATTACCTGTGGACAAGGTTCACAGTGGAGTGAATATGACTGGACAGGCTTGTGGAGTTCAGGCTGCTACAAGGGACTGCATTTATTGGCTGGGACATAGCACTGTGTAATCCATTTTGTGAGTTCATGGAATCATAAGTATTTGGATAAGGATGAGAAATTCCAACCAGTTTACTCTACTTGGGTAAAGCGGAATTAGCAGAGATGGAAGAAGAATTTGACATCAATGATATAATGTGAAAGAATTAAGAGGCAGGGAAGAAACAGAATAGAATCAGTGAAACAACACAACTGCTAATAGTTTCAGATAAGGGCTAGTAAAGAACACAGGTAAATCTGTGCCTTAAAACCCTAGACATGCACAGGAAAAATAACATCTAGAGAGGTCTCTCTTGCTTTGCAAAATGCAACAGTTCTGTAGTGGGTTTACAGGGTGTTTTTTATAGGAGAGAAAAGATACTCTTTGGCAGCTACTTTAGAAAACCAGCAGTGATATTCATTGTCTGCACAGAAATATCGGATGACTGTTTAACCCCACAGGGCATCTTCTGAGGGAGAGGTTTCCCAGGCACGTTTATATGTAGAGGAGTCCCCACCATGCTGTGAGGGTCTGAGTG
Source organism: Elanus axillaris (assembly GCA_026212715.1). Lineage (NCBI taxonomy): Eukaryota > Metazoa > Chordata > Aves > Accipitriformes > Accipitridae > Elanus > Elanus axillaris. Next base: position 18,731,082 of record JANZLQ010000032.1, on the reverse strand, counting down.
CACCAACAGGGTCTGGCAGCCCTGACCGGACCCCAGACTGCCCCTCTGCTCCCCACCTGGGGGTCCCTCTGAGGCTCAGCCTTGCCTGAGCTGCACTGAGGGGAGGTTTGAGCCCTGCCCTGGTCCTCCTGGGCAGACCCCAGATTTCAGTCGGTACCTTGCTTTGTCACCTTGATCTCCACCTAGTTAATGGGCCTTGCTGCTGCTGCCTCCACTCAGCCCTCTTTGGCAGCTGTGGCCAAGAGGACTGACAGCCAGACTTGGCCCAACTTTCTGGTTCATTTGGGGGAGTTAACAAAGGGAATATTTTGCATGTACAGAAAAGTGCACAGAAGAATATCGTGCTTAGGCCAGATGTTCAAACTGCTCTGTACTAATCCATGCCAAGTATCAGAAGAAAGGTGAATAAATCCCAACACAGTAATCACTGTCAAGAAGAGGGAAAGGCCACTGTACAACAGGCCTAAGTTTTTAATAAGTCTGGCCCATAAATCACCAGGATGCCTAAAGAAACACATTAACATTAATGCCTCTGTATGTTAAATACAACCCCCCACCAGAAGGCAGTTATTTTGTCAGACTTGAATCCTTTGATCTATCCTATTCATCAAGTGTATGAAATGTGACAGAATTTATTTTTTTTAGAGTGTTTTTGGATTTGGTTAGCTCTTGTAGAGGAAGATCTCCACACATGTGGGCTCCATGTCTACTGTAATGCTTTGTTAAACCACTTATAATTACCATCCATATTTACACTGCTGTTATTAACACTAAAATAAAAAGTTATTGGCTGAATTTAACTCACTCCTGTTTGGGGTACATGTACAGCCACATGGTGCATCTCTATTTTGGTGTTTTAAATGCTGCTTTTAAAAGCACTCTAGCTTCTCTGTCATATTTTATGTATTATCTACTAGTTTTGGTCAAAAAAGATTTACCTGAGGAAACAGAAAATTCCCATAATTTTCCACATATCACTTCAGGACCTTTATTTAGTAACCATTAGCAGTGAAACTGCAAACTTTGTGATACCTGAAGAAATGGTCAGCCATTAGTTTTCCTGCCCATATATCTGTGGTGGAAGAAAAAAGCAAGGGATATGTACTAGTAGAGATGGTTACTTTCTTCAGAAAGAGAACAGAGCCATCTGAGAGGAGGGGTGTAGGATGGTGAGTCATAAGCAGCTGCCACTGGAGTGCTCAGTGCCTTGCTCCCACTGAAAATCACTACACACAAATAACACTGAGCATTCAAAGCTCCATTCCTTCAGCTGTTATAACAGTGGGAAAAAGTTCTCCTGATTTCTGAAAGCTTTGGACCAGGTCCTCCAAGTAGAAGCCCATGCAAATGCTCTTGGGAACCCAGTTTTTAATACTGAGAAAGAAAACTGATACACAAAAAGAAAACTGGTGCAAAAGAAAACTAGCTGCATACATTACAGGAGAGGCAATGGCAATACGCTGAGAAGAAAACAGTCCCAGTAGCACTAAGTGCTACTTGGAGAGCTGGTGAGGTAAAAATTTTCCATTCATCTTTTAAACAGAAATCTTATGACAGCAACTGCTAGAATCAGAACTGCAACATTTTTTTCATTTAAGCATTTGTTATACCAATCTGAAAGCAGAATGGAAACTGGCTCCCACACCACAATGCTGGCCTGTGGCCAAACACAGAACTTTTCGGCATATTTTTAGACAGGTCCCCAAACTCCTGCTTTGAATGAGATGTGTTCATTTCAAATACAAAACACGGACTAGGTCTCCTCAGGTAACCTTCCAGGGTCTCCCACAGCACACAGCAGGTATAAACTTTCTTTCAAGTTTGTTTCTGTTATGAATCATGGCCCATCATCAGGAATTTAATGCTCAGCCACAAAAAACACCAAAGACTTGACCACTAGCTATATAATGGACTTGTTTTTAAGTGAAGACTTGCAAAGATGCTTAAAACCACAAAATGGACTTGGCCCATTTTGAGATTTGAAATGGAGCATGTTAGCATATAGCCAAGTTATTAACAATGCAAAGCACAGAAACGGAGGTTTTAACCCTACTTAACCAGAGTTTTTCACTATTTCTGAGCTCATTGCATAGATTTAGCCACATTGTCATAAGACCTCTTACATACAAGTTAGTGCAGAACTAAATGCAAAGTCCAATTAAAAAATACATGTTAATTTTAAATAAAATAGTACTATATACATACTTATGTGACAGCACAGGCCAGCTCTAGCTTTTGGAGAAATACTGAATGAAACATTTTAGTTATTAGGATAACTACGCTTTCTGGATGCCACAGCTTCACTTTTATACACACTGGAAGCTGACACAGCCCCAAAAGAAATTTGTCTTCCAAGAAGTGTCATTCTTATTTCTCTAGAATAAAAACTCTTTAAAGTATTTCTACAAATCCACTCCCTTCCCCTGCTTCTGCTCTTCACAGTATAACAAGCTTCACAGATTTTAACCCTCACTGCCTGCCCTCTGCTTGCTGCCGAGATTGCTGGAACTCCACTGAAAATCTTTCATCTCAAAGCACGTACTAAAAGCCAGAATTACTCCCAATTTTAAATGCCTTCACTTAAAGTATGTAATCAAGTCCAAACTCTCTGCCCCGATAGATAACAACAAGGTTTGATTTGACTCTACTTCTGATAAAATTAAACACAAAAATGAATTAATGAAAAAAAATTTAAATTTGTTTTAGCAAAGTAAATAAATGTGCTTAATACCATGATTATATATGTTTCACAATTATGTTGTACTGTGCTTCACTTCAGTAGAAGTTATAAGAAAGTATCATACTATAACCATAAGTGGAACAAAACACACTGAAGATGTTTATAAAAAAAAAAAATACATAAACCCTTTCTATCATAGTGACATCAGTGTATTATTGGCTTCTGACCTCACAATCTAGATGTGAAAGTCTGATGTTAAATGTATTTAAAATTTCCTTTCCCCCTCCCACTGCATGCTGTCTTATCGGCATAAGAATATAATCACCTGACATTGGAAAAGTATATGGGAAAAACACAGAGAGAAGTCAGTGTTTGGTTTCCCATAACTGCTACAAACCCTTCCTCCCACCTATCCCCTCCTCCTTCAAAATTCACAAGCTCAACCCCTATCCTGTAAGTAGTAGGTGTTAGACCAGAATTCTATGCCCATACAACATCATCATTAAAATATTTACTTATGAAACATTCGTCTGAAGGCAGACTAAATTCCTCTTAAAATTCCCATAGTTTCAGTGCTAGAAACTTTGCTAGGATATCCAAATTTGAATGCTATAGAGACTAAATTCCTTTCATTTCCCTCAGGAAAGGGTGGTACCTCGCTTATTTCTAAGGGGGAAAAAAAAGTAATTTCTTCCTACACACTTAAATATTTTGGGTTTTTAAAACAAGTATTACTTTTAAAAGTTACAAACCCAGGAATTAAACGTTTAGAAATATAGCATAATCTGACAACAACATGAAAACAATGAAACAGAAAAAAATATGAAAAACTACACTGAGGATTTGTCCTAGACAAACTAGCAGAGAAGAAAACCAATTCTTGGCTCTGAAGTATTGAACCTTCAAAGTGCTGAGCACTATGACCCAATTAAGCAAAATCTGTAAGGAACATGAAGAGCATTGAGCATGTCATGTTTACAATAGTACTCTAATGGTTAAAATGAAACACTTGTTAAGTGCTCAATCAGATCAGGGTGCTCAGCTTCATTTAGGATGGATCAAGCTGTAGCTGCAGCCTCGGTGACAACAGAACACAAGTAGCTTTCTGGTTGTCCCATAAGTCATCCTTAGGGAGTAGGAACATAGCGTGAAGCATACAAAAAGAAATCCACATGGCTTGATTAACACATCTTAAAACTTCTGTTCACAAATCTTCCTAGAATGGAATGGAAATCTTCACCACTCTCCTCCCAGATCCAAAGGATGCAATGTTGACAGCGATAGATGGACACCATGCACCCTCTGTGTCTCTGTGAGTTGAAGACGTGGTGTGAGCTGGTATGTTTGTCAAAAGGTTGTCAGGGCATACACTTTTTAGAGTGCATGCTTCCTGGGAAGGTCTCAAACCAGGTCTTGCCCAATGGCTAGAAAGCAATCCTGAGCAGCAAACTGGATTCACTGACAGAGAGAGGCCAGCCCCGATCTCCACAGGGTGAAAGGGTGGACCAGCTATATCTGAATCATGTGTTTTGATAAAGACTGTTGGACTTGGGCTTCTTCTAAATTCTCTTACCACCTGGATAGGCATAGCAGTCCAAGGGGTGGCAAGTATCAGGGTGATTTTGGAAACCTTGTGGTGAGCAGGTGTTAGACCATCACATGGAGTCTTCCTAAACTCTGGCCTAGATGAAGGGTGGTTCTGAAAGACAATCAGCTCTGGATTTAAATCCTTGCTTGTGACCTCATTCCCACTAGCTGAATTTCCTCTTCCAGTCAGCACAGCTGGTGACAGCCATATATCTCTGGAGACAGCCTGCTGGGGAAGGCCAGGATACTTAGAGGAAGTCACATGAAATCTTGTGATTTGAAGGCCTGGAGACCCACCTGAAGGGAAGCCTTGTTCTGGTTTCTGGGATGCTGTTGGAAGACCAGCTGGAGTTTCAGGCACCTTCTCTAATTGTGGCATGAGCAGACTTGAATGAGCATCGCTGCTTCCATGGGAATCTGCTCGGAGAGGCTTTATTGTCAAGCTGCAAGTTGAAATGTAAAGCTTCATTGAAGCATGGAGGTCTGGCATTTGGACACTGCACTGGCTACAGCCTTGTTGGGGAGGGAGAGAATCACAAGGCTCCAAGGATGCATGCAGATTTTTGCTGCAGACTGTAGAAACAGCTGGAATAGCAGACAGATCAACATCTAGGCGTGATGTCCAGCTTGGTGGAGCTTTGCAGGAAAGGACATCAGAGGGCAAAGATACAGCAAGCTTCAAGGGATTGTTTTTTTCAGAAGAAATACGATGAACACTTTTTTGTCTTTCTGGATTTTGCCTGTAAGATGCAGATGTTGACCAAGTGCCAGAATCCTCATATCCATGGCCCTGAGGGTCCCTGGGAGGACTGGAACACTTGGATGTCTCATCAGGATTGACACAGTGACTAGTGCTCCCAAAACCTTTCCTCTGGTCTGTGTGTGCCAGGACGATATCTAGCCTTGAACAGTAAGCTCCAGAAGACGTGCTGCTTGGTGGTGAGCTGGCATTTCCTGGAGCAAGCTCAGCAACTGATTGACCAGTGGGAGGATGCCATGCTGATGCTGGCATCTTTTGAAAAGGCCTGTCCCGCACAGCAGATTCAAAAGGAGGAGGTGGGGTCATTCTGCTGGAAGACAGCATCACTTCCACAGTGGAGACATAGGTTGAAGATGAAAGTTTGCAGCGGTAGTCCCTGCATGACATTCTGAAGCTTAGTCCTAAACGATGCAAAAACCAAAGCCACAGAAGCTTGCCTTTCCCCTGTTTTTAAAACCAACTCCTAATCCTTTTTCCTTTGGCACTGGAAATTTCCATTCTTCCTCTGAAGCAAAGGAATGAGAGATGAATAACCATTCTCCAGGAAAAAATTCATAAACTAAAAAGATCCACATTCAAAATAAAACTGCACAGCTCTTCTAATATTGCTACCACCGCCTGTCACGTCTGCAAAGTGATATTAGTGTGGGATGGGCAGGAAGATAAATTACGGAGCATGAGGCTCTGCTCCCTGAGCGTTCTGACAGTAAGACTGCAGACAGAGTAGGAGGGAGCCAAAAACGCCTGCCAGAGACAGCCTGCAAATTCGCTGTTACTTCATCTGTGAAAAAAAGGAAAGCAGCTAACCTGAGCAATGCATCTGCTGCTGTGAAAAGGTTAGAATGGAGCAGAGTGTACTGGACACTGCTTCTGCTCAAAGCAAAAATGATTTTTTTTGCTTCTTTCTTTTTTTCAGCTGTTGCTTGTCTGCACTCCGAATGGCAAGATCTCAGTTCGCAGGTCTTGGAATGAATTTCCTACAACAGTTCCATGCAGTGGCACAACTGAATTCATAATTAAAAAATTTTAAAAAGATAGAAGTTTGACTAATTTTCTCCACATGTGCTCTATTTTCTTTAGCATAGAACATTCCTAGACTAAATTCTGCAGAAATCCTTCGAAGGTTTAAGTAACTTGGATGTAATATAAGATGCTGGCATAAAGTCAAACCTGTCACACTGGCACAGACAGCAAATGAGAGAGCAGTTCTCAGTAGTAGTTCTTAGTTTAAAACACTCCTCTGTTGCCTTCTTCCTTCTCCTGTTCCTTGCTGCTAGGGGAGAGACTTGGTCTAAGGCATATGAAGTACTGGGAAAATAGGATCCAAAAATTATGGGATGGCAGAAGAACCTTTCTTACACACATATTTTGCAGATGTGCAAAGTGAAATGCACATGACTGAGTTTTGCCTCAAACACAAAAGTCAAGAAATGCAAAGGGTGGAAAAATTGCTTCTATTTGTTTGCCTGATAGGAATCCTTTTTGAATGTGTGTTTGCTTTTGTCCTTTCTGAAAGCAGCACATTATAAAATCCCCATTAGGAAAGTGGTTTGAGAGTCTTCAGTTGATGCCTTGGCTGAATATTTTTTGAAAATGAGTTTGAAAGGACTGCTTTCCTATCATCCTGCCTGTCTCCCTAGGAAGCAGAGTCTGTGTCACTATACAGCCACATTTTAACTCCATATAGTAGGAACAGAGCTCCATCCAAAAGGAATAGATTCATCTTCCAATTGTTCTTCAAATGCAGAGAAGTAAAATACAAATAGTGACTAAGGAATCTCAGTTAACTGTCTAATTGTATATACTGATTCATAAGGCAGATGGTGGCAGCTGCAAAAGACAGTTTTGCGGTTCTTGCTATTTATCCCTTATATAGATGGGAGTCCTGCAGCACAGGAATAACCTGTCTCAGGAATGATCCCACTAAGAGATGAGAGAACAAAAGCAATGGGGGTATTCTGGTAATAAAGGAATTCCAGCTGTAGAGGAATCAAAACAATGTTGCCATTTCTATTCAGGGCCATGCTGATGCATTATATATTAAAGAAGGGCTAGAATCCAGTAAGAGGTAAATTTCTTCCTGTTCTTCTGTGAATGGCAGCAAATGAGCCTCTTCTTGAAATGGTTTGTTTTCTTTAGTAATTTCATCCCATAAATTCTTCAAAGATAGAGCTTATTTCATATGTAAACACATATAGTCTCTGTCTTCTCAGCAGCATAATAGCCTGAACCTGCATCACTCTTTATTTATACTCACTATGGACTGACATTGCTCACAACTTTGAGGTGATTGCCAACATTGCCAGGTCTCAAATCTGCAAAACTGACTTAAAGACAGCAAAATATGATTTAAAATGAGCACGTAGCAGTGGAATTTGTGAAGTACAGCTGAGATGTGCTTTTACCAACACTCTTCAGCTCTGAGCAAGCTGATGTTCTTGGGTAGTTGCCTTTTCTTCACAGTATTTTTGCTCAGTGTCAGCTTAAAACCAAGATGACAACAATGGACAACACAGGAGTGAGTTGTTATGATGGAGTAGTAATTCCTGAAAGCAAAGCTGTTCAACAGTATTGGCCTAATTGGTACATCCAGAGTAGTGAGAATGCTCACAGCTCATTGAGGGTCTGTTTGTTTACGTCCTTGGATATGAACAAATTCAGCATCTCTTCTTCCCATCTAACAGCACTTAAACGTTTCCTGGATTAAATCTGAGCACTAATCCATAACAGTTCTAGGCATTGTAGTAACTTGGTGATGGTAGGGACTGTGTCAGTGAAGGAGGAGACATATGGCTGACTGTGATATCCAGATTACAAATTTAGAAATCCATGGCATTTTGTAATTTCCCTGGTATACTGCAGGTAGATACTTGGTCACTGACTGTGATATCAGAGATATTTGTCTATACAGCCACACCACTGTGATCTACTTTTCTATTTAATAACAGTAACTTCGTGAGCATGCAGCTGTAATTCTTACATGCACAGACCTCTCACAAAAGGAACAGTTCTTCAGTCAGTAATCTTCTGAGGATTAAATACAAGGAAAAATGAGAAACAAAAAGTTTATGAATCTTCTTTCCACAGCTAGATTGTTCTTTTCAACCTGAGTGTACTTATTTTAAAAAAAAAAAAAAAGTCAGATGCAGAGGTTGATAGAGGGAACACAAGAGCATGCAACAACTGTAGCTCCCTCATTCCCTGTACCTGCATGGATGAGACCAGCTCCTTATTTTCTTGTCATTCTCCCTGACTGTAAAATGTCATCTGTGCAAAGGGGTGCTGGGAGGGTCAGCCATGTGTCCACACTTTACTGTTCCTTCTGAGCACTTAGTAACAGTGAGAACAACTAAGTACCAGGCTCCTTGGAAGTGCATAGAGAAAATACTACGAGAGAAAGGCTCTGATAATAGAATTTTTCCCTTCATGTTCCTGAAGGTCACAGTCTTCATGCTCGGGCTTTACTTTGGCTGAAGAAACTTATAGGAGGCAGGCACTGTGACTGATCCTACCAAGAGAATTTACCCAGTCTGTTATGAACACCCACCCCTTTTGTGGCAGTCGACCTCACAGCATATTGCAATGGTAAATTCATCTGAATAAAGAATTGTATGAAGTGCAGCTTACCTGTACAGAATGTGCTGGGGGAATACCAAAAATGCCAGGTGCAACCCCTTTCATGTAAGAGTAATATAGTCTTTTGCAACCAGGACTCATGACTGAGGGGCAAGAAGAAACTCTAACCCATAGTAACTTCCTACGCATTTACCTCTGAGGTATATACAGCAAAGCTGACACCATAGTTGCAGTGCCTCTATATGTTGGCTGATCTCCATTTCATGAAAAGAGAAAGAATACAGTGGCCAAAATTTTGTAGAGACATTATATGTCCTCTGCTGACGCTACCCATTCAGGAGCTTAGCAATGATGTATCACTGCTTGGCAGGGAATTGAGATAGATGTAATGCAAATTGTGCCATTTGCTAGTTAAGCAAGAAATAAAAAAAAAAAAAAAGGGCAGAACTATATAATATTTTACTCCAGAAACCCGAACCTAGGTGAAACTCTTTTAGTTTCATGTTTCAGCACAAACTCAGAATGCAGGCCATACTTGCCAAGGGTGCCAGTTGTAGGGAATTATGAAGATATAGATTTCCTTCAGGGAATGACTAGCAGAAGGCTTCAAGCCCATGTATCCCAAAGGGTTAAGTATCCCTGCATGGCACAGCTCAGGGTCAGTCTTCCAAAAGATTTAGTGCCAGTGGCAAAGCATTGGGGGAAAACAGAGCTCAGTACAAACCGAGACCCATTATATTATGCTGCCAGTGGTCCTGGAGAATTAAGAATTATTTTTCCATAATAAGAAATGACCCAGGGGTACAACAACCTTCAGCTTCACTTCAACCCTTCAGTTTGGCAACCTTCAATCCATTAATGTGGTTTGCATGTCAAGTCACAGCACAGTTACAGCAATCTATCAATCCATGAATTTGCACAGTGACTGGAAAAGATGTCTAAATTCTGCACTCAGTTTTGTAACAGCAAATGTCAGACCTCAAGATGGAGTCTTTTTAAATAGTTCCATGAATCCAGGGAAGTGCAAGAAAGACAAAAGATAATTTAATATTGGTGAAAAAAAAATCCTTTTCAAAGCTACAACAGGATCATAATAAAAACATCCTTCTGTCTCTTTACATTAACTGTATCAGCCTTCTATTCATGAGAGGGTTTTTTCACTAGCTTGTCTTTCTCTACTGCATCAAACAGAAACTAATATTCCTTAAAATCAAATTCCTCCATAGTTGTTCTCCACACTGCTATCAACTCCCTTGCAGAACTGAGAAGTCAATTCCTTTAGCTGGATTAATTCACACTGCCAACATCCATTCTCCATTAGTTGCATTTCCCCAGCACTAACCCTTAGACTGGGGTGAGGTTTCTAGCAACACCCGCAAAGTAATCTCCCTATCCTCCTTCAAACCCTCTTTACAATTCCCCTTCTCTCTGGAACCTATAAAACAATTTGCCAGTGGTTAAACAGTTGGTATGCTGACATCTTTGTAAAGCAGACTAATACTGGACTGTTGTCTCCCTCTTCTGTTGTGGCTTTCATCTGTTAGCTCTTATGTTTATTTGCAAAGAATTATCTTTCAGGCAAGGATCATCTTTTTGTTTCTGGTTCCTCACCTAAGCCCCATAAGAAAGGGGGGGTCTTGTACATTGCTACAGTCTCCAAGTGATACCACAGTGCAAACAATAACAATAAAAAAGAGTGTCTTGTCTATATGTAGACCCAAGGATTTGAAGTTGTAGGTGAACAGTAGTGCCCCTTTTAGTTTAGTTTAGTTCAAATGCTCAAAGAGTTTAAGTGCTTATTTCGAGTTTGTAATTCACTCACCTCCTGTGAGTTCAGGAGCACGTCCAGGTGATCCCAATCCTTGCAGAACATTTGTCCTTGGTGTATTTTCTCCAGCCACTCCTTCTTCTGTTTCCATTCATTGTATACATTTTCCTTCTCTTCCAACAGAGCCTGTAGCTTCTGCTGAATCTGAACACAATTTCCAATGAAAAATTCAAGTTGATCTTTATAGCCCATGGACCAGGGTCAGGTGGGAGGAGAAAAGATTAAGTGCAGTAGTGCATAAGCCCCTTAAATTGCAACAAAATTATTAAACAGAAAAAAGTAGAACAAATTATAGAATTTATATTTGGGCAGACAGATAATCAGAGGTGCCTCATTTCAGGAATGGAGGAGTGCTTCTTACAGCATATACAGCAGTTCAAGCCAAGAGCAAAGAAAGGTAACTGTTTCTCAAGTGTATCTTCTAGAACCAAATCCCAATTCTCCATTATCTTTAGTCATAAAAGTGTAATTATAGCACTTCAAATTGGGATAGGACAGATGCTTAAATAAGTTGTTAATATAACATATTCTCCTAATCAGTGAATATATGCCTCAGTGTTAGACTTCATGTAATTTCTGCTTCCAAACTTTGTACACCCACAGGCCTATAAATGACTTTTTCCTACATTTTTCTACAGGCAAAGGACTTTACAGTCAGGAAGATTTCTAGTTACTACAGTAATACATTACAATATTGAACAAATTTTCAGGAAATGGCTTGGTCAGACAGGAGAGTAATTTGCATGAAGGCATTCAAGAAACATGTTAATGAATTGTCAGGGAGAAGTAAACTAGTAGGTACTGGAAGAGAAATAATGCTGTGAGAATCTTAGAAGATATTTGTCTTGAGTAAACTGACATTTTGATTTCCATCTTTCATTTCCAAGGCGTTAAATATACCAGCTTAATTCATTACTACAGACAATGTTTTGATTCATCTTTAAACTCTCTCATATGTTTGAGTGTTTTCATCCTTTGGTTGACAGGTTTTTGTCCAGCCTGGTCTGCTATGGATACAGTACTGTAACGTGAAGCATAGTACTTGTGTGAAAAACAGTTTGGGAAGTGGATAGAATTATCTCCATTGCTCAGAACACAGTGAACTTCTTGAATAAGCCCCATTTTGCTGCAGTGGGACCTCGGGAAATGCCAGCACTCATCTACTGCTGAAGCAGGAAATGGAACAGATATTTTTGTACCCACACTAGGTAACACTCTGAGGCAAATGTAGGTCATGCATATGGATAATGTGTGAGTGTACACAGCCATTTGTACGCTTACAGCCTGATACAGTATAGAATGATAGTTAACAATGGTGTTAAGCAGCTGAATGTGTGTGACAACTCATCTGAGTTTCAGTTACCTCTTTTGATCCTATTTCCTCATCTTGCAAGAGTGACTGTCCTAGCTGTACAACATGACTATACTTCTCTTCTCGTGCTTCAATCTCTGCCAGTAGCTGTTGATGCTGAGTAAGTCTCAGGCTGCTAGTAGATATGTCCCGAATAGTCTCCTTGGCTCTCATTTCCCTGATTATTTCTGCTGTCCATAAGAAATAGTCCCACACCTGGAACCCAAGAAAATGTGAAAGTTGAGGTTAGAGCTCAAAGCTTGGGTTATCAGGCAGGAATATCGTAGGCTGACAGTTCAACTTTAAATGAATTATAGGTAATAAAATCACAGATAAAAAAAGAAAATATTTCATTAAGGCTTAGAGTACCTCTATTCATTTTAACAAGGGTGGATAACATGACTGCAGGAATTTCTACACACTCTGTTAAATCATACATGTTTTGTAATATCATAATCATAATCAAACTGTGTCATATCACATCAATGGCAACATGATATCATTTAACCGCCTTTTAGTCCATCATTCCTTAAGTGTTTTCTGGTGTTATTCCTTCACAGAGGATGAAACTATATCACTCTACTTTTCTCTGACTTAGCTTTGGCTAATACAAGTCTATTCAAAACTTATCTTGTACACATATTCTAAAGTGAGAGTGAGAATTTTCAGGTGAAAAACAAATGCACTCACTCTAATAGAGGTGGAAAAAGTTAAATCAGAGGTCAGAAAAAATTGCTTAAGCATATCATGTATGCAGATTCAGCTCTTGATTTGTGGAACTCTATGACTGAGTTTGGCATAGAAACATAATTCTGGAATGAAGAAAGATGTAATGCTAGTTTACTTTCAAAATCTGTTGAAACAATAAATATGTTTACAATACCTTAAAATTTCTGAAGCATTCAGCTGAGGCAGTTATGAGCAAGAAAATTCTAAAACAAATCTCCAAGAATTATTCTCTGACTGTGAGTGAAGAAACTTGTGCAAATAAAAACAAGTTGATGTTTTCTGTATGTCTTTTTCTGCACTTGATTCTGCACCTTCACCACTCCATTTTAGGCATCTCATTTGAATCTGTAATAGGTGTTTTTCCTTTATATGTCAGTTGGCAAAAAAATAGGACTGCAAGGGACTGTACTGGGGATTATATGGGATGATTAAGTTTTGCTATAGTTAAATTGTGTTTGGATGAGTTGATTAAATTCTGAGGTGGTAAATGGTCTTTTAGTTTTTAAGTGCATTTTAAAAGACTGTTATGTATAGTAAGTGCTGAAGAAAAATGCTCCTTTACTGCAAAGAACTAAAAATTTTCTCTTATGAATGATTGCTGGCTTTTCTGCTGAACAAAAGTATGTAATGGAAATAACTTCTTTCCTGTTCTATTTTACCCCTGGATTTTTATCCATATCATCAAAATTTTGTACAGCTTAAAGCTGACTTGTGAACCAGCCAGCCAGGAAAAAATATTTTCAGAAAAGCACCACAAAATTGAAATTGGCTAATTTGGGGTCCTAAGAGTTTAGGCTTTAAAGCCAAGATACTCTTTTTTTAAAGCCAGTGAACACAGCTACTAAATGAGTCTTTAAAGGGACTGTGGCATCATTTTAATTTGCAGAACTAATTCACACACAGCTGGAAGTCACTGTAGACACTGACATTGCACTTGGCACTGCAAATGTCTAAGACTCCCTGAGATTTTAAGCTAAGCATTAGGAAAAAATCCATAAATCTCAGGATATTTAATGCAATGGAACAAGTCAAGAGCCAATAAGAGCTTATTGGACTGCCACTGCCAGCAACATTTAAGGATAGACCAGGCATCAGTCCACAGGAAACTCCTAAGCAGAGCCTGACAGAGACCCTGCAGATCCTAGCACAAACTTCAGAACAAGAACCTCAGATCATTCAGAAATACTTTTGAGTCTATGTCTAAATTCCTCTTCCTTGACCGAGTTTCTTGGAAGATCTGGAGCCCTCTGCTGTTACTGTGTGTTGTCTGTTAGGGCCAGCTCTGCTATTTAATCAGACTAAAATCATCCTTGATGGGGTGCAAGGAGATACACTAGTTGATTGTGCAGAAGTCTCATTTCACAGAAAGGTTGATTTGGTTTTTGTTTCCCTTCTTAATCTATGTACAATTTCATAATGAAAAAGCCCCATGGACTGCATATGAACAGTACTAATGAAAAAAGTACACTGGCTGTGACTAACATTAAGTCTGTGAACCTCTTGGCATGGCTGAAAGAGGAAAGGGAGAAAAGTTGCCTCTTTGCCCTCAGCAATTTGGGGGAATGTTCTGCAGCAAAGCTGCTCTAACCTACCCTAGAGCTACTGAGATTCTTACAGTCATTAGATATGGCTGTATAACTCCTCCTTGTCCCATCTGGGCAGAAAGATGGGCTTACTGAATTTGCAGAACCAGATCTTCACTTCATAAATTATTGTCAGGAAAGGAGCTGAAAACTGAGAGGATTAGGAATACATCTTGCCAGCGGACTGATATCAAAGAGACGGGGAGATGCATGAGGCATAATCCCATCTAGGCACATCACTGAGAGTACAGTCGTCTGCTTTGTCATTTGTTTTATGGTGTTAAGAAAGCACCTTAATGACTGTGAGCCTTCTATTAAACACTGACAGATTTATATATTTTTAAGGTGTTCATTGCTTGTAAGTTAACCAATGCAGATGAAAGGACACACTGCCAGACAAAGAAATGGGCTCTGGATTTGCCATTCAGATTACAGGATGCATCTCAGATTTCAGACAAAATTCAAACCAAGAGTATTTTTTATGGTTCCAGCAATAAAAAGAAAAAAAACTTCCCCACCAACAGGACTTTTTCTATCTGAAGTCAATAACTAAATTTATTACATAAGTTATGAAACAAATCAATAACAAAGTGAACTCAGTGACTATGTTTTAATGGATAAATCCATCCAATCCATCTCCTGATGAAGATGCCCCCAGGCTGAAGACTTGAAGAATCTAATATATGTTAGAATACATACTAGGAGTTTGCCTTGTTCTTACTATCATTCCTAGATATTGTCAGAACAACAGTGGACAAATGAACCTTTCACCTACATCAGTAGAGCCACTTGGATTTTCCTTAAGACATATCCTAATTAATTTTATTTCCCCATCAACAGTTCTGCACAAGATAATGGATTCTTAACAGTTAAAACCCAAACCAACCAAACAATAAAGTGCCATAAGCATCCTTTATCTCTGACTGTACAGTATATTTTTTTATGCAATATGACAGGAAATGCTGGTTTGACACTCAAAGTGGATTAGCCTAATGTGCAGAAGCCTCTCATGCTAACACAAAAGCACCATGTACACTCTATTGTGGTCTTGATCCCAGCTTACAACCTTAAGACAAACTTGTGGGAAGGTTTTTTCCAGGTGACCATACCCTGGAATATTCTCTGCTCCCCAGCAAACATGGAAACAGAATGTGAACTACCAGAGGCATCTTTAATTGATACTGAAGTTACATCTGGAACAGTTCAAGAATACAAAGAATGTAAAGGTATTCTAGAAATCTACATTAGCTGCTTCCTTCATGATAAAAAGGGGCACCCTTGCTGGCTTAGTACCTGCTACTGCAGTACTTGCAGTAATAGTCTACTAACTTGCAGTGGTATAGCTCAAGTGCCCTCACTGACATTTGCAAAGTATTCCGTGGCAAATCATAGCTCAGTGACCTACTGAGTTCTTTGGATACAAAGCTACTGTGCATTGCAGATGATGATATTATGCTGATATACACATTACTGTGTTTAAGCAGCTTGAGAGGTTACTGCAAAGACCAGTGAGTTGTATTTGATACATGCCATGAAGTAAGTTAACTGTGAGTTATTGCATGCCCTGAGAGAGAGAGAAAAAACATTTAGCCATTATAAATAGGAGTCTAACATCTATTTTTATCACTTTTACCCAGTGGGAATTGCAGAGCCTTTGAAAAGACTACTGCTACTCTTGAGAAGTGATGACCTTTTTTGACAATCTATCCCATACACAGGTGGATACAACCTTCCCTTCCTACAGAAGGTAAAAGATCATGATCCTCTAACACCTTTTTAAATAGCTACAAGCACTTTAATACTTGATTAGTAACACAGATAGTGCCTTCAGCCTTTTACATGAACCTCTGCAGCTTGAAAGCACACCTGTGATTCACACACACTGAAGGCACCTTTCCCCTGTGTACCAATGGGCAGAAGGCAGAAGTGCTTACATGTGCCTGAAACTGGTAAAGCTTGTATGCTTTTTCCAGAAGTTTCTTGCGCAGTTCCACTTTAGACTTCAGGGCCTTCCAGTTGGTCACTATTGCCTGCTGCTTTGCTTTCAGGTCTTCTACCTGCTTCTTTGAGCAATGTGTCAGCACATGATCTGCAGAGTGGATCAGCTCCTGTAGCTATATACAGGGACAAAAGAATAGGGTAGGAAAGAGAGAGTCATAGAGATACAGCTAATATCAGAAAAGTTATGGTAAGGGCTATGTTAATTGTACATGAAACTATAGTTCAAGCAACATTTTCTGACCTTTCTCAGGCTAAACAAAAGCTTCCCTAATTTCAGTTCTATGGAATAACAGTGACATCCAGTGTTTGCTAAGGCTCATCACAACAGTGATTTTTCAAATAGGCAGGCAGATTTTGTTTCTCCTTTTATTATACCATTTATTACACGAGTAATGCAAATAATAGCTAACCATACCTTGTTTTCCTCAGTGACTATATAGATTAACTGTGACTACATTCTCTTTGTGCATATCTCATACTCTTTTACCTTTAAAAGTAATAAGCATCTAGTGGGATCAATTCTAGTGTTATCTGCCACAAGGCCAAGGCATGAGGCCACTGATAAATAATACTGGAATAAGTACTTCAGTAATCTCAAGATAACACAAGCTGTGTTAACTATACCATTACATTTAGTAAACAAAGGGATGAAGAGAAAACTCATACTAATTTTATTGGTCTAGTTGAAGCCAAGCAAATCTATATAGAAGGAAGCTGTTCTCATGAGTTGAAACCTTTCATAAGTTTGTATAAAGAGCCCTATCCTTCTTTCTCACAGTCTAAATCCTACCCCTCTAAACTTGTTGAAAATTCCAGACTGCTGCCCCATCCTTCCTTCTGTAATCCTCTATAGTCAATTATGGAATTTTATGTTCAATGAATATTCAGTTTCTCTGCACATAGAATGGATTCTGGATTTTTCCTTGTAATCACCTGGAACACTTTGAAGAATGTAGTAAACACATTATAAAGCCTGGCATAAGCATACTTTTCAAAAACAGTGATCAAAAATATCCCTGTGAATCACTTCAATAGTCAGCGCTCGTTATAATATGTCCCTTATTTGTAAGGTTTTAAATTACCTACTTTATCACTGCCATCAGACCTTGAACATACTGAAAAGCAGGAGACTAAGGAAGATTATCAGAGATTTCCAGGCTTTCACAGAAAGCCCGTAATAATTTTGCTCACAGTACTAAATTATTACTATGATTTTCTTGGAAACTTGAATTTTGGCTACACATTAAAGACCACAAATGACTTTCATTACCTGCTGCTCATTCCCAGACAGCTCATGCTCCAGGGCCACATGGTTCCGGAGCTGAGTTTGTACACCTCTCATGTCCTTAGCAACATCATCTGGAATACTTTTGGACTTCTCCTAGAAAGAAGAAATCAGAATAAGCTTTGCTACTTTCTACTTCCAAGCAAAACACATTACAAGCCCACTTTAGTCATTTTGTGTAGTGCAACTCATACTGCACAGTTAGGACATCCTGGGTTACTCAACTATGACAAGTAAAATGAAGCTAGAAAAATCTGTCCTAGTAAAAAATCTGAAAAATCTGCTTCCTGTACGCATTTGCATTAGGGAAACCACACCTCTCGTTACAGCAAGGATGTGGTTTCTCTATGAAATTCTTCAGGATGCTCAGATAAAACAGAAGGCTGAAGATTTTCATCGGGACTTCTCCCCGCAGTTTTCACTCTGGGACTGTTTGAAATTATTGCCAGTACAGGGCACTGAAATGAGAGGAAAATATTTTTGGCCCAGCTTTTCACATCAGGTCACATGATTGCCTGACAGCCTTCCAGGCTAACAGTCACTGTAATCCAGACAAATGCCTTCTTCACAAAATAATTCTTTCTTCAGCACATAAAGCTACAATGGTGCACACAGAACCACCACAGTGAGGCAGTGAACAGTTTCTTAGGGCTGATGACTGCAAACAAAACTACTATATGCACTGTGCTGTGAGACAACTTAGTTCAAGCCCTGGTCTTCTTAGCTTCTCCCACAGATCAGCAACTCTAGGCACACCTGGTTTCACCAATGGTTCTCATAAGGTGACCAGTCAGGCATCTAAGGATTACCCATGATTTTATTTTTTTTTTTAACACTTTGAGTAATCACAAATGTTTCTTACTGAGATTTTTTTTTTAAGTCAGCAGCAAGCATGCTGAGAATCATAAGAATACTCCACAAATTAAGCTGAAATGAAGTTTGTATTGCATGAGACTTCCCCCTTATTTTTTACCTTAATATGGGCTAGAGCATCTGTCAGATCTTGGTAACACTTGTGAATCTCCTCAGCATCTCTCAAACGCTCACCTCGTAATCTGGTTATTTCCAAAAGCTCCTCCCAGGAGTTTCTGCAAGGGAGGATGGGGAAAGGAACCATGTCAAACATTTAAACTAGGAGTAAAGGAGATTAACAATCTGAAGACAGAAAGAAAACAAGACCTCGTCTTAATTTGTTGTTAATTCCTGCCATTAAATTGTGTTGGAGTGATTCTCTGAGGGGCAGCATGTGTCTCACCCTACTCTGTCCATGTCCTCCTCTCTGCTCCAGGCACTTAAATAGATGGTCCTATATAAGGATGCCCTTCTCCAATATGCTTTTCAGGTTTTATATGCAAGACTTGGAGGACTGAGTCAGACCCTACTATTCCTTCATGCTTCTCTTTTGGGCCATTTTAGACTGATGCCAGACATAAAAACCTCAGAACATCTTAATGTTGTTCTGCAGATCAGTCATGGGATTCAAATTAAAATGTCAGAAGCAATAAAGAAGCAACTAAACTCCTAGTCTTTCAGTCAGGTGATCCTGTTTCAAAAAGCAAAGGAAATTCACTCACCCCTTACTTATAAAGCACCTCTAATGCAATATACAGGAAGCCAAACCAGCAAGCAGATGATACCTGCATTATAGCAATCTATTTTCAAATAAGGCATGGCAGCAGCTCTGTATCAGTGAGCAAACCGCATATTTTGCAATTAGAGAATTGGGAGGACATGCCTCATCCTTTTCTAATTCCTTCTCACTTTTCCTCCTCCTTAAGAGTGAATTGAAAGGACAAAGCATTAAAGAGATAACACAAGTCTCCTACCTTAGCTCTTTCTGCTTCTGTCGAATTTCCCGGGACTCAGAATGCCCACAGTTAAGAAAGTTTTCTGCCAGCTGCTGGCAAGCCACAACTCTTTTCCCAGCTGCTTCCAACTGGTGCTGGAACGTGTCATATTTGGCACAAAGTTGCTTTTGAAGGAAAACAAACAATAACAAAAAAGGAATTTTGAGTGCTCTCTTTTCACAAACATACCTGCTCAGCTATCAGAGCACAGCCAAAAGACAGGTAATAAATTGATCATATTTGGAGATGGAGAAAATGCAGAGAATGACTGGATTTTACCTCCAAAGACCGTGAGGACCTACAAACTATTAGCAAAACATGAGGTTTGTGATGCAGATGGGAGGAAGAAACATTATTACCAGAGATAAAACCAAAAATACAATGTACAATGAATTTAAATTATTAAATTATATGTTTGCGCTTCATGAATGCAAATGTGTATTCAGTACTATAACTGGATAATGTAGTATGATGTTAAGATTTAGGACAAGAGATATTTTGAAATAAATTATAAAAATGACTATTCTGAGTGGCTATTGATTTCTAACAGGCTGACATTAGATTAGTTTCTGTGCCATGCAAAGAGGTATAGCTGTAGATGCCTGTACACCAGTATTTGTGATGAAAAAAATCCTTAATGGACACCACACTGAAATATCTGGTTATTAAAAATAGAAAGGAATTGCTCTCTGAATGTGTAGACATTCTGGCATGCAGCTGTTTCATGCAGCTCATCCCCCATGGCAATACTGCCTGCCTGTCACAACGAGTCAATACTTCCCACCCTATCTTCACCCTTTTCTCTTCCCATCTACCAGTTATTTATACTTATTTCTTACTCTGTCTTATAATTTTTCAAGGACAACCTTAGAATCTGTTTACAGTCTCACTACATAAAGTTTTATTGATCTGTTACTCAAAAAACTCACCAAGATATGTTCATAATCATTTCCATAGTCTTCAGAGCTGGCTGTTTGCTTCTGCTGAGTGATCCAGTCTTGCAGATCTTCATATTCTCGTAGAAACTCATGCAAGACAAGAGTCTCATCCAGCTTCTTCCCTCTGTTGGGGGAAGGAGACAAGACAATACAATTAGAGCAAGGGAATATAAGAGGAGACAATCAGAAAAATTCTTTGTATTAATCCCCAAAACTCACCATCCACACTCATTCTCTTTAATGAAAGAGCTAACTTCATTTCTCAAGATTGGAAATCATGTTTGTAGGATTACAGCTGTCAGCCAGGCCAGAGTCATTGGCTGAGTTTCCCAGAAGAGCATTTGTGCCTAGCTGAGCTCTCTCCCTGCTTTGTTTTTTTTTTTTTTTTTGTGGTCTGGGTTTATTTTTATTTCCCATGAGAATACCCTTCATTTTTTTCCAGATCTGTCCTGATCTGTCTTTCTAAAGGTAATTATAGTACTTATGAAAATGAAACCTTTCTAACTGAGGATGGTGCATCAGGAAGGCAAATGTTATGAAAGCCATTTTATGCAATTCTGCTCATATTGCCTGTTCAGCAAAATTGCTGCACTCTGCTGCATATTTCTGATCACCTGCAGTATCTTATAATACAACTTGACATGTTACAGGCCTTCCACAGTAAACAAAATATCAAGTTTCCATCTGCTAACACTACCTGTCTATCGTGCAAACATTTCAGGAAAGATGAACCTGGCTTCCCTGTTTAATCACAAATGCTCATCACAAGGGATATAGTCTGCTGAGAGAGTCCAGCCTGCCAAGGAGAAAGCAGGTCAGAGGTACAAACCAAAACACCAATAAGGCACCATGAGACCCAGATTAACATTAAGCATGAATGAACACAAAACATTTCTGTGTTCAACACACGCAAATGTTTTGATATTTCTGGACTATTTCTTTTCCTGAACTTTTCATTCACAGGATTTTCTATTGATGCTTTTACTTTTTTAATTGTAAACAAGAATAGAAACAAAAGGTAAAATATCAGCATTTCCTCTAGGCTTAATTAGTCTAGTATTCAGACTAATTTATTTGTTATTCTGTTTGCAGAGCCCTATTCCTTTTCTGAGTGAAATTTTTGTGGAGGAAAAACCTAAACTATTCAGACATTTGTTCCTTCCTGACAACAAACTAGAAGTGTTTAAAAACTCTGTGTACAAGCAAACTGTCTTGTTGTAAACATCTTACTGTAACAATAACAGAAAGAAAGTGAAATGAGGAGTAAATCACTCATTCAAGAATAAAACTCTTCCGATACTAGCACAGCCACTGACCATAAAGACAAGTGTAACTGTAACTTTTCCCTTCTGCTATGTAATGAATTAAGTAATTTTCAAGCAATGTTAAGGAAATCTTTTTAAACCATTTTTTTCCTTTTGATAGGAGATTCCAAATACCACAAAGACAAGTCAGAATCTGGCATCTCAAGTGCCTTTAAGGGAGGATGATGACGGGTAAATTTGGGGACTTCAAATCCTTAATATGTAGTAAAACTCCCTGAATAAAATGTAGAGTTCTTGCTTAGCAATAATGAAAAGCTCATAGGTGCACATAATTCTAATACAGAAGCAAACAATTTCCTACATGCAATTAAAAAAAAGAGGAGATAATAGATACGACCTAAATTCCAGTGAGATCCTGGGAGATACCCTTTATTGAGGTCAGTGGGCTTTGAATCAAACCTAGGATCCAAGGGGGCAGTTCTAGTTTTTACCTTGCTGTTGCTAGTTCCTGCAACTCCTGGAGTCTTGAATGAACTTGTTCCTTTGGTGCATCAACCTCAACATACCGGATGGACCCCCCAACAGGAAGAGTTCGGGCACTTTCACTCAGTTCTTTCATCAGATTTTGGTAAATTGCAATCTCATGCTCCAGTGCCTGGCAGAGAAAAGAGGATTGATAGCTAGTTGTCCAAGATACCCACTGTTTGAACTTTTACACCAGCCTATGGTGTAATGATTGAGAAATTAGGAGAGGAGAAAAATGTCTGGAAGCATGTGACATTTAAAGACTTCAACAATTTTAGATCATTTTCTAGCAATTTTTTTGGAGAAAAGTGTACATAAATTCAAACAAATTAGGTGAATAAAGACAATTAGAAATTCCTGATACATTATTAGGCAGAGAAAAGTGTTCCTGGAATAATACTCTATCTGTCTTTTTTATTTTAGGAAAAAAAATATAAGGCTTCTACATGCATTTGTTGAGACTGAAAAGCAGGTATAAGATCATAGTCAGTTTTGGCCTCAGAAAAATAAGATGAGAATATTCACCATTCTCCTTTTTCCTCAAACTACATTTTTTTCCAACCATATTAGTAAGCTGCATTGATCTCTTCTATCAGTCCATTCACATGTAGACATATATCAATGTGAAGTATCTTGGCCACTTAAGTACCAATGAGAGAGAAAATTTTACAACTGCAGACAGACAAGAAGATCAGGCCAGCATACAGAATTTAAGCAGAGAAATACCTTATGTTTCTTGAGGAGTTTCAGTGTTCCATCTTCATCCTTACCATAGTCCTTGCTTGTCACAAGTGGATGTTTTTCTGCTATCCAAGCCTCCAGGTCTGAAGTGTTCATTAAAAACTATCAGTTAAAGGGAAAGCAAATTAGTTTCTACTTCAACTTTCAAAATACTCATGTTATTTTTTTGACCTAATAAATTCTGAATGGGAGGGTGCACTGTAAGACATACTGCAATGTTTTAATAAATAACAAATAAAGAATATTTAATCCCAAGAACTACTATTCCACACTGTTCTGTCAAATCATACAAAGGTGAAGGAGGCCACAGGTGGAAGACTTCAGTGCAGGATAGGTAAGGTATTTTCCAGGCTTCAAAGCTCTGGCAGTAAGTTTCAGGTTGTCTCACTTTTCTTTCTTCACATCACTATCCTTACTTGACTCTTCCTTCACCTCATTCACTCAGGGTAGAGGCTAACTATATAGTATCAGTGTGGTATTTCTCCTTCCCCTTCCTGAGTTCAAATCACCTATAAGAATCAGGCTTCATAAAGCCTATAGTATGGATGGGTGTTTTTATAGATGGAAGAAATGAGAGCCAAATGATCAAATTCCCCAGGGAACATACTTTAGGTGGGCCCATGAATTCTGTGCAAATGCTTTTTATGTCTACAAAAATGCATGTGTTATCTGAATAACTGCACTCTTACATGATCCACTGATGACAGAAAATTTGGGTTATCGAGATAAATATTTGCATGCAATTTTTTTATTTAAACAGGCTAAACATACAGGTCCAGTGTCCTGTTGAAAATAATAGGGTCAAAAGTCCTAACTCACTCTGAGAGTGAGTGAGTGTTATCAGTTTCTCAGTACCATTTTGTTGCCTGGAACAGTTAGGGATTGGATGGCACAAGAGATCCATTCTTGTCTGTTTTCCTTATTATAATTCTCCAGTATGAAGGACCAGTTCAGGATCCATTGCATTACTTGGGTCAAAGCCTGAGGCTGTATCAAGGTATTGAGAAAGGAGCTACTAACAGGAGAAATGTGTGTTCTACACACAACCATAAGGGATGGGTACAGCGTCCAAGGCAAACCTCTAGAGCAGCAGGTCTAGACTGGGGGCTGCATTCAGCTATGCAACCCAGGCCTCTACTCCTGTGAGTATGGCCTCAAGCAACTGAAGTGAATACCAGTCCTAGCAAAGCTGTTTTGTTATTCACTTTAAAACTTTGGTCCTCTTGTTTGTCTGAAGAAGCTACTGTGTAAGCACTTTGCTGTAATTTGTACCTCGTGGAAGCCAACTGAGTGCTGCAGCTGCTTCATCCTTTCCTCACAGGCCTTCTCCAAGCCCTGCCAGACAGTCACAAGCTCCTGGCATTTCTCACTTATTTTCTGAGCTGATGGGTGCTGGCCTACAACCATTGTCTTTCCTTTATCCAGGACACGCTGGACTTGCTGTTTGTGGGCATTCACTTCTGCCTGTAGTTCCTGGGAATGAGACAAAAGAAAAAATAGGAATAAAGGAAGGGTATGTGAGGACAAAGAAATTCTATGTGCTCTTAGTCCTAAGCAAAGCTGGCAGCTGGTGATGGTGGGCAGAGCATAACCAGTGGACACAAGGACTGTCTGTTTCTAGAACAGCTGCAGCCTCAGCCACTGGTCCCCACCCCACTTGTATAATGTTCTGCTCTTGGTGCTGCCATTGAGGGAGGAGATAAGATTCTGTAAGGTGGCAGCAGACATCACTTCCCTACAGCCTCAGCATTATTCACTGAATTCCTCAGCCTGGTGGTCTGGCCTGATCCTACCCCTTCTCCTTACCATGCACCTGACCTTTCCCCTGACCACCAGCCAGGGAGATCTTGGAGGTGGAGCAGGCCAAGGGATGAGGCACAAAGCTGGTGGGTTCGGAAAAGAGTGTTGAGCTGCTGATGGGAAAATAAAATATCCCAGAAGACAAATAGGCTGGAGGATGATGGGAGGAGAGACATTGACAACAGTACCATGAAAATCATAAGACTCCTGCTCCATAAAGCCTCCCCACTGGTCTAACAATCCTTCTCATGGAACTTGCAATCCAGGTGCTGCAAAATCCAGTGTTGCCTGTGGTGCAGGGCAGCTCTGAGGTGCCCCTCTGGCTGTGAGGAACTTCTACAAAGAATCAAACTCTCCAGAAATCAGTGTTAACTTGTCTTTATAAATATATTGACTGTGGCTTGTTCAAACCATTTTACAAGTAGTACAGAACTAAAATAAAAATTAAATGGCTGTTTTATGCTTTCCTAGAGGATCTAGCATGCACATACCTCAAGAGTGCATGTACAATGAAGCAGTAAGCATAGAACTAAAATAGGATGAGCATGTAGCAGTCAAAATATTCAACCCAGATCACCCCACAAAATGAAAACATAATTTTTTTCTATTTAGTGTGAGGTACACTAGCTTTTCAGTGACTTTTAATGGGAAGAGCTACAAAATTTCTCATAATAATAATACTGCAAAATATGACAAATTTTGCAGTTCCCATAGGAAATTCATTTTTACTCTGAAAATCATCACCACATTGCTGACTTGTCTAAATCCACTGGAACCATTTTAGCTGGCCAGTGCTGGAAACAGTGAATGTATTCATTGAAAGTGTGGCAGTACATTTTGCTTGCAACGGCCTTCCTGAAGGTAAAGGAGAACTGTGCAGGTGCTGGTTTGCAGGCTGAGGTGAAATGCAATGTGTCAATATGCTGTAACACACTTGATTAAACAAGTTACCTTGTGTTTTTGCAACAGGCTTTGAGCCACATCCAAGGACTTCCCATGGTTGGTGGAATGGGCAATAGGCGATCGCTCATTAATCCAGTTCAGTTCCATGTCATGATAATGGTAGAACTCATAGAGATCCACTGCAGCTTCCAGCAACTTACGCCTCTCATCAAGAGGTACTTGCAAAGACTCAAACCTAGGGGTCATCCATTGAATACATGTTAAAACAAAGCTTTATCCTGATTCTGCCAAGAGAATTAGGCTATGGTACCACTGTGAAGATTAGAAAACACTGGACACTTCTTTGCAATTAAATTCCAATGTGCTGGCTGCACATACAAGAAACCCTTCTCCATAAGGCTACTTTTGGCAAGTAGACTTATACAGTAATGCTAAACATAAACAGAGGAAAAGTGATTTATGGTTTTGAAGTCATAGGCTTGTCCTGTTATGTTTTAAGGAACTAGACACTATTAAATGCTGGATCACTGCACCTCTTAGAAAGCAGTGGGTAACCTATGCATAAGCAAAGGACTAGAGGTGGAGTGCAACAGGCAAGGAGCGAGGTCCAGTAATAAAGGTTGAAGTGCGTCAACAGACACTGTGTAGGTGCAGATCAAAGGACAGTTGTGGTACAACTGGGAGGAGAAATCATTCCTGAATATGGGTTAAACCTAATAAATGAAAAGACATTTTCTAGAAGGTAGAACAGAAAATGTTATTTGTCACAAGGGGTGGAGACAAAAAAAGAGAGTGACACCTCACCTTTTCAGATATTTCTGTGTTTCATCCAGAATCCTCTGGGAGTCAAAGTGATTGGTAGCCATTTTCCTTGCATGAGATACAATAGAGTTCATTTTCTCTGCCAGCTCACGTGTCTCATTTTCCAGCTGTCTGTGCTGCTTGAGTAGATCACGGCTGGAGCGCAAATCATGGCCTGTCTCACATTCCTGAAGAACTTTCTCAATTTTCTCTATCTTCTTTTTGGCATCCTGCCAAGAAAAGAGTATGACACACTCATACTGACCTTTCAACCTAATTTTTTCTCACTCAGCACCTCCCATGACCATTTTCTGGACACAATTTTTAAATCCACATGTCCTTTCTTGGTAACATGATGGCCAGGTGTCTCTAAGAGGCAACTCCTGGGAATATTTTGGTTTTCACATTGTTTTGGAGTACTCTTCTCTCTGAGACACTAAAGCACATCGTTAAAAACAGTCTCTTTGAACTATCTTCAGTGACAATACAAAACAATCTTCAAAGGCTTTAGATTGCAGCTACAACACAACAGCAGTTCCATGCCATACTGGTATTGAAACAGCTTCACAGCACATTGTTCCTCTTATAAAATTTGCCTGGATGACAATGAACTTAATATAGTGCCATGCCTCCAACCCCCAAGCTGACTCCAAGCAGGCAGTTATGTCTGCACAGCATTGACCCATGCAGAGAGTTTTGTCTTCCCAGTACAGGACGACCACACAGATGCAGTGCAGAGCATGAGTTCAACAGCTTTGTGTCTTGGCACTGTTGACCTGCTCATAGCTTTGGAGTGAGCTTGGTCAGCATTAGATTGGGTTTTGTCTCCTGAGACTGTAGACAAAATGAACACTTTAAAATACACTTTTATCTGGATGGTATTCTGTCCTTCTTTTGTGAGGACCACACAACAGAAGAACCAGGCTCCTAGGCCATTCCTTCCCGCTGTTCCCCATCACCTCCTGACCTGGAGCAGTTCCATGAGCTGTTCTTGCTGCCCAGCTTGTCTCAGCTTGTCACCTCGCTCTACCATTTTGCCATACATTTCCTTCCACTTCTTTTGAAGCTCTGACATCTTCTCCTGGATAGAGACTGCAGCATAATGTTTGTCTTGAATCAGCTGATTTCCTTTCTGGAGAAACACAGCACATCATTTTTTTGAGCAGATCAGCATCTATGAAGTTTGGGACAAGCTGGAAGCCTTAGCTCCAAAACTGCCTTCACCTTTATCAGTGTTGCAAAGTGCTCCTCATTAGCCATCATTTCCTTCTCAGCAGCCTCATGCCACTTCAGTTTGCGTAGAACATTTGTTGGATCACGATAAGATTCATCTGATGCAATCTTGTACTTCTCTTCTATCCATATCAAAAGCTCAGCAGCATCACGATTAAACTCCTTACAGAAACAAACAGGATTAAATTGATTTAACTTCTGATTCTGTGAGGGTTTGCAGTACGCCCTCGCTGTGAGGATGAAGCCCTGTTTTTTTTCTTTTTTTTCTGACAGTTAGGAAATGTGATACATTTTCATACTGAAGTTGTTCTACATAATCAACACTCTTAATTGAAGAGGTATGATCTTGAACCATTGACAAGCAATATCTCCTTGTCCCTTTTTTACCACATTTACTGATCTGTTGCCTTTAATTGTCAGTGAAGGCTTGCATTTTTGACAGACTATTCTAACCATAAGTGGTCCAGTCATCCAGTATAAGTTTGTATCTCAGCACTGGAAGCTAAATTTGATGCCAAAAGTACAGTTACTGTAAGTAACTGTGACAAATTATTCAGGCCCAGAACAATAATAAGTAATGAGCAGAAGAAACTTATCCAGTAGACAACATATTCTGTTGATTTTTTTTTCCATTCAATTTTTTTCATTCATCTCCATTCTTGTTTCAGTATTTTGCTATGGTTATGACTTTGTAACAGTTATCACCAATGCATCACCTGCTCCCTGGCAAGTGAAATTCTCTGTCTTACAGTCAAAGAGAAAGTAAGCTGCAGTAGGAATGCTCAGCAGTTTGAGATTTGTCCCACATTAAGAGAAAGGGTAAAATTATTTCACACATGCCTGACCAAATCTGCAGTATCAGTCCTTTTACCTGCAGCTGTAGGGAATTCAACAACTTCTCTTTTCTCTTGGCATTGCTTTGTATCAGCCGCTCCCACCTTCGCTGGAGAGTGACCATTCTCTCTTCAATACTACCAAGAAAAACAGGAAGTCCAATGCAGTACTAGTCATATTGGTTCCCCTTGGTTGTACTGTAGACATGACTATGATATAAATGGAATCTAGTTCAACACCTCTGTTGACAGAAGGAAGGGATATACAGCCTTGTCCCACGACCATGCTGGGCTCATCTGGAAAGCAGCTATTGCTTGCCAGCTGCTGTAGATTTTACTCTTGTATGGCTGTTACGTTAGTGAATTGCAGTCATGTACATGTAACTAAAAGAGCCAGACCTTTCTCTTTCCCAAATATTCCACCTTAACTAATAATTTTCTGTTATGTAAGTGTGATTGAGGCTCTGGAATGGCCTTTTAATGGTAGGAGTGATGGCAAGAAATCAGACTTTAAAAGCAGTTCTATAAATTTGTGGAGGGAATTTTCAAGACATTATGATTGTCATCACAAGAACACAGTCTTTTTGACCCAAGAGGTCCATTCTGACACTGTATTTCTAATTCTTGTTTATGCAGTTGTCCCCTTACTTGATCATAGTGGCTCTAGCACAGTAAAGGAATTAGAGATGACAGTTCAGCTTCAACAAAACCATGAAGGGACTGCTCCTGATGAGTTATGTTCTTGTGAAGTCTTGTGTAACTTTTTAACAGCAAACATTAATTCTAATATGTGATACCAATAAATGAAGGAATATTTGGTTTATGTAGGCATTTAATGAGTTCACATTAAAAAGTTTTAATATATATAATTTATATATATATAATTTATGATACAAGACAAATTATTCTATCATTATGTCAAATGCCACTTTGAACCTAAAACATTTCACTTCTTTGTCCTGGGAGCACAGGAAGTCTGTAATTTTTTGAAAAAAATCCCTCCCCACCCCATCCAGCAGATCACAGCTTGGAGGTCAGCTAAATCCTGGCTCAGAGAAAGTTTTTCATCTCACCCTAATCACACTGGAATGTTTATTAAAGATAAATAAAAAAGGAAGGAGTTTGGACTCACACGTGAGATGCAAAGTGCCTACGCTCTGTTAGGTTCACCCCATTTTCATTAAGTGCTTCCACTCGTCTCTTCAGTGCCATCAGCAGTTGTTCAAATTCCTGATGTTGCTTCAGCAGGCTTCGAACACCATCTACGTGGTCCTGCATTTAGGGAAGAAAATTTGATCAATTTTTTTTTTTGTCATATGTTGTTTCTGTAGCAACGAAAAAAAATTTGACCTTATTTTCCCCCTTCCCTTTCAGGCAGGAGATATAGTGTACATTTTGCATGTGCCTAAGGATGTTCTGGGCTGCAAACAAGCAGCAGGTGTTTAGGTTTTATCATATCTGGTTCTTCAGTTTTATGTTTCCATTATGGTTCCATTTTCACGTTTTAAGAAAATCTGCATTCTGAATTTATGTCAGCACTCTAGCACACCTAGGCTCCTGCAATACAAAAGGCTGTAACTAAGTAAAACTTTACTCTACTAGTTTGACCCAAAAGTATCAAGGTTTCGGTTTCAGCTGAAAACAAAAGGTAGTGAGATACCACAACCTCTACCTTCACTGATCTTGTGAATAGTACCTGCATTTATTTTTTCCCTTCATTTCCTTTAATGTTCTTAAAATACTCAATGAAAAGAACAGGCTTTTTCTTTTTTTCAAGTTAGGTTTTTATTTCACCAAAAAAAATATTAATTATGGTCAAGATGAAGCCCTTTTTTTAATGATTAGCCACCAAACTGAGTTGTCAATTGTATATAAACCATCTGACATGTATAAACACAGCAAAAAAATCACAACTCTAGCTGTTTCTAAGACTTTTTTTTGAGAGACAATGAGCTTCATTCTCATTGAGTAAGAACATAAGAACATTAATAAGAACCTTAAAGTCTAGTTTCCAGGTATTAAAATGCCATGACCATAAGAATTAGGAAACTGATCCAATTAAGAAAATTGTTGCTACTCCCTGGATGGCGAGACAAAGTAGGAGAAAACAAAATCAGCTGCTGTACATACCCCAAGGTCATCCCCCCGGAGGAAGGCCTCATGGCCAGAGAGGGCTGCATTGATACGGTCTCCCTCCCTATTAAACTTCTGCAATTCCAGGCCATCCTGCAGCTTTTTCCGTCGCTGTTCCCACATTTTTTCCAGCTCTTTGTTCTCCTTGACAAGCCTCTCCATGGACTGGTGGACATCTATGGTCCTGCCATTACTGGGCTGTTCGTGGATTACTTTGCGCCCTAGCTCTTCCAGCTGTACAAATCTTCCCAGAGTCAAAAAGAAAAGTGAGACCTCACTGCATGAGGGTATACGAATTCTTTTTCATCAAAGCCCTTTGCTGTCTTGGCAGTGCCTAGACATTAAGCTTCCCTCCCTCCCTTTCACTCTTTTTCTGCTAGCCGTGGTTGTGCACTACAAAGTACAGCTACTTGGTTGCTCAGGGATACATGCTGGAAGCAGTAGGTGAGGTTTCTCCATTTGGATTGAAAACCCAAACAAGCAGGCTTTCCCATTAAAAGGGAGAGGATGGCCAACTCGGTATCTGGAACTTCATAACAGTGCCAAAGGAGAACTGAAGATGATGGCAACTGGAAGCATAAGGCCTGAGAAGGGAAGGACTGGAGGAACTGAAGTAAAGTGCAGATGGCACTATCCGAGTGTCAGGAGAGCTTGTGGAGTATTACTCCAAATATACAGCTTCTCCTTTCCTCTCTGTCAGCCATCAGGATAAGTATGCAAAAGCTAACTGGGTTTTGTGTTCTGCAGTCTCCTCTCGACACTAAGTTTCAAAAGCATTTGAATAAACTCTCAGCATCACTTTCATATACAATTTATGTACACTATAGACATGTTTTGTCTTCACAGTAGTGTTGTCATATCACCCCACTCTGCCCACCCTGACAGAATGTCCCTACCTTTCTTTCTGAGACCTAATTTCTTTCAGTAGGTCCTGATGTTCCTTCAGCAATTGCTCTGCAGAAGCCACATCCACACCCATTTCTTCACTGCTTAGTTTCTCCTGAATGCCTTCTGCCCACAGAAGGAGCCTACGGCTGTCTTGCAAGAAAGACTGTTGATTTTGGGCTCGCTGCAGAGTGTCCCGCTTCTTTTGGGTCTCCAACTTGAGTTTTGCCAGAAGCCTCTCCATGTTCTCCACCTGCTCAGTGATGGCCCTGCTCTCTGCAGGATTGGTGTCCTTAATCCTACAAGAGGAAATAAAATACATTCAATTAGATGAATAGTTCAGGCATTTAGAGCTTGAGCCAATACTCTTTAAAAGGAATGGATTTGGATATTTACAGTTCCATTAAAAAGAAAGTCAGCTAAGGAAACGATTACTCCACACAAGCAAGAAATATTGGTGTGAATATGGTGTACTGCAGAAAGTGCATCCCTGTGAAAGACTCTGGTAACACTGTTGTAGTTCAATGAATCATTCCCATTGTGAATGGACAGAAAACTTAAAGAAGTAAAAACCTTTAAATTCATATTTCAAATTCAAACTCCTGTGCACAATTATTCTCTGCTATTTTTCTTCCTTCATCCTTGCTTCCTGATTACCCTCTTTCAGGACCTAAATGATACCTAGGGTATCAAAATGTGGAAGTAACTCCCATTAGTAGAGATAACTTGTTAAAGCCACAAACATCCTGTAGTATTTATGCTCCTACAACAGTGAAGTCTGGAAGCAATCACTGCACCAGTCACCCAACTGTACTCAAGAGAGGGAATCTCAATCCAGCTGGCAAGTCAGTTCTTCAGGTTGCTAGAAAGAGAAACTTTGAGAGAAACTTCACAAGCTGCTCATTGTCTTTACAGCCATAATTTACAACATTATCATAGACAATTAGCAAAGAATATGGAAACAAAAAGCAGGTTCCTTACGATTTTGCAACACTCCTCAAGTATTCAATTTTCCTCTCTATCACCAGGACCTCTCTCTCAACTGTAGACAGTTTGCGCTTGTCTGACTCCAGCCCAGCAAGTGAGTTCCCTGGTTCCAGACCCCCAAGTTGGACCATCTTGTCTTGCAGTAGTACTCCTACGCTCTGACAGTCCTGAAGAAATGTCCTCACATCAGCCACTCCAATCAGCTCAGAGCCCTTCTCGTCCTTCAGAGTTTCCATGCGTTCCCACCTTGGAGAGAGATAACCTGATTATTTGCATCTAGCCTCAGCCACTACCCCAAAATTTACCTTCACCTAGAGAGCACGTTCAGTTTACAGCCTTCATTATACATGAACTATATCCCTTTTCCACTCAGAAAAAGTCTTGTACAAAGATTTCATCAGGACTTAAGTGGGCTGAAGGGTTGAACAGTAGCACGCCCCTGCAACTTCAAAAGTTCATCTCAATGCCATCTCAAGCAAGGGGACCCTGCTCAGGAGACCAGAGCACACTAGACACAATGCCAATAAACAATAGTAGTTAAAATCAGGACACAGCTGTGCTTCTTAGTTCCAGCTGGGTGGTGTGGTGCCAAGAGTATGTTCACAACAGGTACTAAACATACTTGGCGAAGTTAAACAGGATTTGATGTTCCTCTCAATATTTGTGAAGGGCACCCTCACCCTGATGTTCAAGTAACCAAATCAGCTGCTGCAGTGCAATACAGAGAGAACTGCTCTGAATCCATCGCTGTCATCTGTGGACGGATTCACGTTGTGCTTTAACACACACATACACACACACACAAATTGCTGCAGTTTAAGTATCTCCATGTCAGGGGCCTAGAAGCATCCCCCAGTCCTGGAGGCATGACACCAGCCTCAGGGCCAGCCTAGAGCCAGTGCAGCTGAGGGCTGCCTCCTTCCCACTGGTGACAGTGGGGACAGGCTGCCAGGCAGCTCTGAGGATTGGGACTCAGCTCTGTCCCTGGCTGCCATCCCAGGCCTGCATTGCTCATCTCCCTGTGGGACAGACCCTGCATGCCAAGGCCTCTCTGCGCATGCCAGCTCCCCATCCCAAAGGGAGCAGACCACCCTCGCTGCTCCTTGACAGTCTGGCCCAGGCCCAGGCCTCACACCAAGAATGGGCTTCCTGGCCAGGCTGCAGCTCTGGTCCCTCACCACAGAGAAGCTGGGCCATGGGGAGGGACTATGGGCTGCCCTCCCACCTGCCCTGTTCCCTGGCTGGGCCAGTGGGACAGGCCCCGGCTGTGAGGCCCAGCCCAGGCCCCAGGGAGCAGCCCCTGCCCCTTTGCCCCAGTCCCTGTCTGGTGGCAGCAGCTGCCCCTGAATACAGCAAACCTCAGCCACACATAAAAAGCCTCCTCTCAGGCCAATTCTGGGAGTTAAAAATCTATCAGATGGGTAATCTCTCAGTGTAGTCTAGATCGGGTGTGAAAGGTCAGCTCTCCAGTTGCCCCCATGAGATAATCATCTGTTTTATCTGTAGCACCTTTACCTGCTGTTGATGTCTTCCAGCCAAACCTGTATCTCAGAATATTTGCTGATACTGATCTTTCCATATTTAACAGCTAAGTTTTCAATATCTCCCAGCTGGCTTTTGCCTGCAGCCAGTTCCATTAAAAAGCTCTAAAACAGAAAATATACAAGAATGCAGAACTTGACATTTTTCCATTTCTATGGACTCAATTCTCAATAATCTGTCATATCAAGTCATGTCCGACTTCCAGAGTTGGCTTCTCCATTTACTTGTCTGCTGGCCACCATACACGCCTGTGCATGTAGTTCCCCTATAGCCCTCCTGACCTCCCCTGGTGTGCACACTATGCCTATGCACTTATGTCCCACTCCACTGGGATGCAAGTGCACTGCAGGATTTTTTCATCATCTGGCATTTTTCTACAAATGGCATAAGACAAACCACAAAAAGTGTCCTTTTATACCATGATATTTGTACAGGATACCATGTCCATAGCAGAAGTTAAAGGGACATAATTACATCAATTCAATAAGCTTGGCATAGTTTATACATAAGAAGTATCTGATCTATGCATGACTCTGTAAGTTGAAATGAATTAAAAGACTCTCAAAACTTCATTTCTCAACTTCATCTATTCTCCCAAGATCAATCTGATTTAAAAGATGTCACCTGTGAGCAGGTTAAAGAGGTACCTGATATTTCTGCTGCATGACCTCCACATTGTCCGCTTGAGGCTGAAGAGTCCGGAAAATGTTCTCTTTATCTTTCATCCATGACTGAAATTCTTCACAAGAGCTACAGAAGCGGTAATATCCAATCATGTCCTCCAGAGCCTTTTTTCTGTCCTGTGAAAATGTGAATACTTAAGTATTGTTGTAATAACTCCTTGCTGTTTGAAGAAAAAAAAAAATCCTTGCATTTAAACTACAATACACAGGTGGTGGCTTAGTAGTTTTGCCAGACACTGCTGAAAGGTAACAAAGCATGTTACCTTAAGATCACAGTACTTCTTCCCAGAGCAACAGTGGTTTAAAAGCCTAAGAGAAGCAGTTGGAGACTGCTCAGCCCCTGACAGGCAGCAAGGCTGCTGTGCTGCTTACTGCTGCTGACTGAAGATTTACCTCAGTTATCTCAGGAATATGCAAAATGACATGGTTTAGTTGGTTTTTAGGGCAGGATTGTGGCAGGTGAGAATGAAAAGTAATAAATGGAGAATGTAGATTATGGTGGTTTATTTTTTTTCTGGTAGGAGGTAAAAGACCCCAAAGATTTAGAAGCTGCAGCAAGCAAATGTTAGGAAAAAAAAAATTACACAAAAGAATCAACTCTTTGTAAAGTAAAAAAACTAGAAGGTAAATGGGAAGTTTGCCAGTATAAATTGTGTTTTGATACAAAACTTCAATGATAATCTCAAACCTTGAAGTCCCACAGGACTTCACAGGCTTGAGGCACATTATTAAACTGAAAAGCAGAAGCCAGCACAGCACTTAATCTCACTTTGCATTGCTTTGGACTTGATTATCCCACTGCAAGGGATACTATACCTCAGCCATACTCTGTAGATTTTCGTAAAGTGAATCTATTTCATCCTGGGTCTTCCAGATGTTCTCTGGAAGAAAATGAACATCTGGGCTGGAGGTTCCAGGGAATGCAGTTTCAGATGTTGCCCAGGTTCGACTAAATGGTAGCTTAGCTGTCTTCTGATTTAAGTCACTTGGGGCTTCCGTCTTCACTGTCTGTTAAGCAAAATTTAACAGAATCAATGGATGAATATTTCTGATTTGGATAAAAATTTCACATGGAAATAAAACTTGGACTTGCTATTTCAAACCAAGGAATTGACTGTGCTCACAGTTCTGTTTGTGGTGATGTTTTAGTACCTGAACATTGCCAGTTTCAAAGCCTGTGAGTGTCCTAGTAAATTATTTGCACATCAATACCATCTTGTCACATGCTTTTTCATGTTTAATAACAAAGAAATAAACTTTTTGTTCTAATAAAAATTGATGTTGGAATGATGAGGTAAAGGAAAGACCTAAAGTGGCTCTTGTAGCTCTCAAACTGGTTTGGCTAAACATTGAGTGATCATAGAAGTCTGAAACAAGCAAGCTATGAAATATGTCAATCATCTTCCATGATTTCTGTTGTCAAATGAGCTGACCTCAGGTCAAAAGTTCCCTTTCTAGTCAGTGAAAAAAAGGGGCATCTGCAGAGGTTGACTTCATCCCATGTGCCTTAAACATCCATCCTGGGATAGTATGAATTGCTCCTGGAGCTGTGGGATGATTCATCACTACATTAAGATGCAGAAAAAATTTGTAAAGATGTTTAGATTAAATGTCTGCTTTTTAAAGATGATTGAAGTTAGTAAGGTTATGAGAATAAAGAGTGAGAAAGTTTTTGTGAAGAGTGGTAGAGGGAACTAATGTAGATGAGTGTATTTCTAGCATTTCACAGAACACTAACTAGGTGGGCTATGAGTGGCCAATGAACTTCTTTGTCATCTAAAAATTTGCCTCAATTATAATTAAAAACTTCTTCTGAATTAAAAAAAAATGCTATTGTTTATGTCATTTGGAGTATTCTGTTCTGGAAAAATCAAAATATTTTACGTAATTAAAAACCATTTCCATTCTTCAAGAAAATATGACCCAATCCCTTGTCTACTTACTGCAGCTGGAGCTTGCTCTGCTGCAATGTCAGCCTGCTCTTTCAGGCGTCTCATCTCAGAGGAGTAGGCTGCGATCTCCTTCTCCAGGCGCAAGTGTCGATGCAAGAGCGCTTCAGCACTTGATTCATCTTTTCCGTAGTCCTTGCTGGCCAGAAGGGGCTGCCTTTCTCGCAACCATGAATTTGCTTCATCGATGTCAGCAAAGTACTGGAGGAACAAAAGGAAGAAAACACTTGGTTTCATCCTGAAGGTATTATATCCAGCTCCTTCCTCTTTTGAAAATTATGAATAAGGACAAATGCCACTAGGTCTGTAGTTATAAGGTTACTTCCAGGTGTTGTGAAAACCATGAACAAGATAGCTCTAAATCTGTGATGTATGTCATGATCACATCAAGCACAGATAATTCACAGAATCACAGTGAGTAAATAGATTCAAGGATTGCCTATATAACTCTTTAAAAACTCCTAACTAAAACTTTATGGTGCTTAAAAGCAGTGGTAAAAGGAACCCATAACGTACTATGATGGTAGGCACCACGTAATTCCAACAGATATTTTCTAAAGGTTCTAAGGAATGGTCCAACAATGAACAATGAACTTGGTCTACAACACAAGCCTTTTTCTTTTTTCCAGAATTTGCAGTCTGCCTGGATATGGTTGTAAAAAAGCAAAACAAGATTTTGAGATATAGAAGTACAACAGAAAAAAAGAAAACCCATATTAGTGAAGGAAAAAGAACTAAAACACCATAATGATGTTAAACTTACTAGACAGAAGAGGTAATTTAGACTTTGTCAAGAACAAAGCTGTTAAGTTTTGTTCAAGTGTCTCATGGGAACAAAGACTGAGCAAAAAAACTTAGGAAAGGGAGAATAAGAATACCTGAGATAATGTTATGTGATTTGTGAATGCTGCTTTTATAAGAGCTCTTTATTTGCAGATGTGTGGATGTTTGTAGGTGTAAAAGTGTAAATCAGAATGGCAGGGTCAAATGTTTCCCTGGCTTTGGGAAGTTCATGGTCGATCCAAGTCTTATGGCATGTTTCTTTCATTGTTGGTTTGTTGGTTTTTTTCGGGTTTTTTTCATGTTAGAAAAATGTCACACAGCTACCCAGATCCCACCCTGAAAAAAGACTCTGCATCAGCACTATTATGTAAGCTATTTCCTTTAGCGTTTTTAACTTAGAGCAACTCCCAGCTGCTCAAATCTTCTGCCTGGCTGGCTTGCAGGAGGGTTGAGACTTTGCTGCCAGAGATCTTTTTGAAGATAACAATTGAAGGCATCCTACCACTGTTGCCGCGCATGTGGGTGCACGGGGCAGAACTGAGAGCCACATCCACGTCCCCCATACCAGACACCACAGCAGAGCCCTGCTTACCTGTTTGATGAGAGCTGCTGCCTGCAGGCGGCTTTTGCGATCAGTCACCTCATCTTGGAGCTGCTGCCACAATTTTTGGAGGTTGTCTGTCTGCCTCAGAATGTCCTCCTGGTGCACAAGGTTCTTCTGGCTCAGCTCCCAGCCCCTCCT
The DNA here is from genome assembly GCA_026212715.1 of Elanus axillaris. Lineage (NCBI taxonomy): Eukaryota > Metazoa > Chordata > Aves > Accipitriformes > Accipitridae > Elanus > Elanus axillaris. Next base: position 18,693,112 of record JANZLQ010000032.1, on the reverse strand, counting down.
CATCACATCTGCACATATGGCCCTGTGGGAATTGCACTCCACTTCAAGAGCCTAGGAGAAGGATAGGAGACATGTCAGCATAATTCACTCCCCACCAGCTGAGAGCAAAGAGGGGGTCCTCTTCTCCACTACTGTAATACATATGTTTCCAAGAGCCCTGTGTCTTATCCATGCCTATGACTTTTCCCTGAGCCCTGAGATGATTGCCCCTTGGCTCCCCCCACACAAGTTACTGTCCTCCTTTTTGCCTTTAATGTGAAGATTGTTATGCAGTCTTCTCTGAAGGAGATACTTGTCGTCCACCAATTCAGCTGTCTTACACCTTCCAGAAGCAACAAATACACAAACAGATACACACAAATGTATATTAAAATTACAGAAGAGGCTCCTGTTTCAGTTTTTTTCTCAACTGAACAGGTCTCTTCACTTGTTCACAGTGATGCTTTGCCATAAGAAGGCAGTAGGTTATATAGCTAAACTTTTGATAATAGCCCGCGGCAAGCTCTTAGGGAATGTGGTAACAGATTTGTAAGCTCACACAATGTTATCCATCCTGCCTGCTGATATCTGTCTTCTTTTTACCATCTCTTACTTTTCCAACATCTCTCTTGGCCAGGAAAGGTGGATGGGAAAAACAAAAACTAGCAACCTTTTCTCTCTCCCATCCAAAGTGAGCTAACATGGAGCCCAGTGTCTTCACTAGAAGCTGCACTTCTAGTCTAGTATGAAGCATATTCCTTCTCTACACTTTCCTTCCCCTCTTGGGAAAAAATTCCTACCCTGTACTTTTTTTAAAAATTCCAAACAGCAGTCATGACACTTGAGATAACGAGTGGTTTGGCAGCTTGCTTCTAAGTGCTGTAACTGACTGGACTGAAGGACATAGATGTTCTAAAATCTTGCTATAATACAAAGACAAGGCACCTCCAGCAAAGTAAGATACCTTATGTTTCTGAATAGAGGCTGTAATCTGGCTGACATCTTTCCCTAATGTTGTCATTCTTGCTAGCTTCCATTTCTCAGAGATCCATGATTCTTCCTCTTTGCAGTCACGGAAGAATTCAAAAAGCTTCAAAGCCTCTTCTAGCTGAGATTTTCTGAAACAAAGAAACAAACAGCACATCTCAGTCAGAATTAGGATCCCATGGCGACAAAGGTAGCATAATCAAAGAAGAACTTAGAAAATCCAAAATCTGAATGCCTTTAATTTCTCTTTGTCATAGATTAATTTATTCATGGAAAAAGGCAAAGGACACAAAATACATTTCCCTTTTCCTCTAGAAACGAGGAGATAACCACACGCTATCCAGACTTCACGTACAGCAAGTCATAATAAATGCTGAGAATGAAGATACTCATCTATGAAAACGAGTGATCTCTTTCAGTCAACTGCAATCAAGACACTCAAGCTGCTTGTGTTATGTCTCTATAAATGGAGGAATGAAAACTTTTGAATGCTGGGAAGCTGTTTCTTCTGATTAAGGGATTAATTGGCCATCCTAATCAGGAAGAACAAAGCCATAAGCACAGTCCTACCGTGACTTGCTCAGAGCCATAAGGTTCTGATACAGCTGACGAAGCATCTGAACTTTTGCATAGAGTACTTCTGGTTTAACTGTGCTGTCCTTGCTGATTTCTGCTGTCCTCTGGGTGATGTGTGTCAATCTATCATCATAGGAAGAGATCTGCGAGTCAAGCAAACTGTGCTTCTGCAGCAAATCTACTACTTCCAGGAGCTGTTTCCCACAGTCCTGGGAATTCACTAGCACCTGCAAACAAAGTCAGAAACAAAAGGCATTGGCAGAGAATGTATCCAGGGACTCAGTACAAAGAAATCAGTTGAAAGGTTCCTGTTGACTCTCATAGCTTCTAAATGTAAAAGAATGATATCAGCTAGGTAAAGCTGAAAAGATGCCTAATTAGAGGAATCACACTTTTCTTTTAATTTCACAAGCTAATGGCAACAATCCAGAGTTTCTACCTACTGCAGTGCAAGTAATGGTCTCTTCAAATAAGCATCTGTTTTCACACCTAAGTTATTTTTATTGATTAAGCACTCAAGGTCTCAGAATTCATAGGTGCAAGGAATGCCCTTTGCTATACACCCATGTGTAGGCAGACTGATTCACAGTCTGCATTTGGAGAATTCTACAATACCCCATTTCATGGTATGATTTGACTGCAATGTTTCTTTGTTTCAGGAACTTGCCTTTGCTATCTAAATAATTAAAGTACTTCATAGCATTTAATTGGTGGCTGATGAAAATACTAAGTGCTTAAAAGTCTCTCTTCTTTCTAATTGTTATCAATGGATACCATTATTAATCCTATTGTAGGATGTTATTTTTCCTTACCAATCTTCTCCCATATCCTCAGGCTATCCCGGTTCCAACATTACCACTATTAGGTGCTCTTTGCTTACTAACACTAGGACAGAAAGATTCATAACTTACAGATAGCTCTTATCTTTAATTTGAAATTCACAACTTCATACAACATGTTGACTCTTTCAACTTAGGTACAAGGCAACTTGTAGTAAGGATTTTTTTTGTCTTGAAATAAGACAAGGCAAGACCAAAGAATGTATATATACTTCCTGCCATTACAAAATCAATATGAAAACTGTTATTTCCTACACTAAAGAGAAGATTTTGGGGCCGGTGTTGGTGCCCAACGATTGAACATACTACTTCTCCTGTCTTGACCACTCATTTTGACAGAACATCTGGGGGAATGGAAGAACTGTTAAAGGATGGGGACAACAGTTAATAAGATAAAATCTCTAGGTTGGGTATAGGGGTGGTTTAAGTATGTAGTTTCAGTT
>JANZLQ010000032.1:18608859-18685492 GCA_026212715.1 Elanus axillaris | reverse complement strand
TACCTAAGGATTTATGAAGAAAGGATGAGGATTTTCACAGGAAATAAAAATCCAAAGTAGTCTCATAGAATAAGGGATCATCTTTCCTATTAAATTAGAAAATTGTTGACTAGGTCTGTTTTTGCCTAGCAGTAATCCTCCCAAGACTGATGAGATCTGTATGCCTCAAGCTGCCTTGGAGCCTCATCAGTTCTCAAACAGAAGCTGAGAGGTCAAAAAGGGATTCATTCTCAATGAGATAAATGCAGTCCCCTTTAAAGATCAAAGAGTCTACAGACACTTCGCAAGATTCAAGTGACAATAAAAAGGTATTTCAAATGGCTGTGCCATTTGATTCAATTCAAATGACCCAGAAGTTGAACTTGCTCAAAAAAAAAACCCATTTCCAACATAAATTCAGCGTTATGTATTTAACTTTTAACTTCTGAAGATAGCAATGCACTTACTTTGGTAAGTCGCTTTTGTATTGTCTGGCCTTGTCTCAGTCTGGAGAAGTAATGGTAATAGAGTGACACATAAGTCATGATGGATCTCTCATCTGGGTAAGGTACTGCCACATCCTCAGCGTCAAGCAATTTGCTGATTCCTAGCTCTTTCTCAGCAACATCAAAAGCATTGTTCAGGTTTTTGATGGGCTGGTCTTGACGCAGTAAGCTATAGTTGATAAGATCAGGCCTGGGCAAGGAGAAGAACAAAGTGTGGAAAGGAAGAAAGATTTATGTTTGTCATAAATTCTTCCAGGTTATAAACAATAAACTGTTTATGAGACTAAGGAATGTGACATTAATGCTGAAATTACTCTATCTGCCCTGAGCTTCACTCAAGAGCATCGCTCCTTGCCTATGTAGCAGGAAAAACATTGTCCCTTATGAAATTGAAGTACTAGTCCCAGCATATCTCTGCCCTTCACTTATTTTGCCTCTTCACTGATGGGTGAAATCCAAAGCCCACTAGAGATGCAATTCTGAAAAGGGAGGTGAATCCCAGCTGGGAAAACCACAGGATCCCACCATGGTATGCTGCCAGAAGATGTTAACAGGAGAAGAAATGTTAAAGGTTCTCCCAGGTGGTTTCTCTCTCCTGCCTTGGGCTGTTCTCTTCAGACTTTTTCAGAGGGCCGGAGAAGGGAGAAAGAAAGAGCCTGAGAGGTTGCTTATTTTGTTATAATTGAACCAGAAGGTATACATGTTCACAAAGTTCATACAACAAAACCAGTATATCTAAAATTATAACTTTTGAAAAAGAGCAATGGGAACATGACTAAGGGGGGCTAAGACCAAATAATGGGCAGCATTGTTCAAATGTGTGATATTCCCTTGGAAATTCGATTTTATGCCCAACTGAAGGAACTACCAAGCAGGAGCTTTTGGTTCTTCCTTCTTCAGAGAGAGAATATCCATTTAAGAAAGGAGAGTCTTCAGTGAGAAAGGGCAAAGAGAGAATTTGACAGTTTCTTGACAAATACATGTAATTCAGACCCTGGAACAACTTGTGCCAGAGCTAGAAACAGCAATAAGCAACTCTTCCTGAACTGATCCATCAGCTCTTACCTGTGAGCATGTATGAGTGCGTTGAAGGCCAGCCCATCACTCCAGCTTTTGGAGAAGTCCTTCACATTCACATTGGAATAGCTGGCAGTTTTATGCTGACACCAGAGTAATAAGGCTTCGTTGGCAAATAGAACATCAGCTTTGCCTCCAAATTCTTCCTGTGAAGAGAGCAGGGGAAAGAAAAATCAGTGTGAACAATATATGGAAGTAGTATCAGTGGGTTTACACTTATGTTCCCAAAGACCATTTCGTATTACTTCTGCACTATTCACAAATCCCTTCAAAGTCATGACTTGCAGATTGTATCTGTCATGAATGTAGAATGATTTAACATGAAAGTAGAAGTTTTCTTTAAAGTAAAAGTGAATTGAATGAACTCAGAAATTGTAACGTGAAATGCAGGTGTTAAAAAGTTTTTAAATATTTCTCTTCTGCAAAGTTTGTAGGAATCAAGTGGAAAGCAAAGCTCAGTTTATCTGCTTCCTTATTTGTGAACTAGAACTCAGAAACAAAATATAATGTATCCAGGTCTAATGTTACAAATTCCTAACTTTGATTTAATAATACCTTCATAGAATCTTATCTTTCATGTACTCAGAGTATATGTTATATAATTTTAAAAAGAATACTTTTCTTAGGGAAAGAGCAAAGGAGCAGCATACAGTTCAAATCTAGAGAAAACTGTCTTCAGAGACATTTTCCTGGAGTCAAAAGCCAGTTAAAAGTTTGTGGAAAGGAGTGAGGAACATGATTATCCTATCTATCTCCAAGTTACTGTTTTCTGTCTCTTTGAGAAACTATAAAATGGATTCAATTGCTTTTAGAAATATTTGGTCGAGTAACTAGGTAATATTATAAGATCTGCATGATCAAAATGGTCAGGAAACATCATCAAAATAGGCCTTGCTGGCCTGAAACTCTACAGAGTCTCTGAAACACTCTAATTAGGCAAAAAGACAAAGACACTGTTTTACCTTATCAAGTTTGATAGATGAAATCTGAAATCGAAGTATAATGATCCAGATAAGTCCCAGGATTAAGGTTCTGTCCCCATCTACGATATTCTCGGGACCAATCACTTTTACTTGTACCTGCTAATAAACCAATATCCATTCAGCAGAAAAGTACTCATGTCCAGCTCTCTGAAGGAGATATCTGTGTAACAAGCTGTTATCAAAGAGGGTGTTCAGGCTGTTTTCTTAAGGAAACTGGTTTTATGTGATATCTTCATTTGTCTATATACTTGCAAGCTCCCGTGTTCACCCTAGCACTCACATGCACCAAGGATGAGTTTCAGCAAAAGCCTGGCAAAGGGATGGTGGTCTCAAAGGTTTAAAGTTCCTCTATGGGTTTTGAAAACTGGTGGCTAAGGAGAGGAAAGAAACACAATTCAGTGCTCCTTTCCTCCGAAGGAGTGACAGCAGGGCAAACTCGGGGACCATCTCCTGTCTGGTCTCCAGCCAGCTAGTCAGCATATAGCTTCTGGGCTTACCAAACAGTGCAAACATCCTACTAAACAAGCCATGACTGTCTTATCCACTATTACTTGAGCAGCAAGCAGGTGGTAGTTCATGCCAACAAGGCAGTATCTTTTCAAGTCTGAGCACTCTATACTGGCTTCTGCTATCTGCATGATCCCCTCTCTGGAGGCTGGACTCATGTGAGAAGTGATGGTTGGCTGGTCCAGCTGGCAGAGCCTGGATGTGAACATACCACTGGGTCTTACACAGTGTGTACCCTTAGCAGGCGTGTTAGATGGAGGCCTGTGATGTGTTGCATTTGTTTTGTAATTAGCAAAAATCCAGACATTATATACTTTCCCACGTCTACTGCAATGAAACCCTTCTGCTCCTTTGGAATTCATAGCACAGAGTTTTGTGTGATGATTTTCCAGAGAGGTCTACAATAAAATGTTCACTTGGAAAAGAAAAAAACCCTACATACTAATTTGTAGCTGAAATGAGGATGCACAAGTGGAATAAATAAAACCACTGCAATGACTTGCAACTGTTAGAATCAGAGATCTAAAAATCTCCATTTTTATAGCAGGTAGCTTCAACCTTTGCCTAATGATGTTTGATCTCCCCCGACATCTGAGAAAGCATAATATCTAGAAAGATACAGAAATGCAGTATGTTTTCATTTAGGTGTGACTTGTTCTGGGGGAACATTAGCTGTTTATAAGTCATGTTACTCAAATAACAAAGAAATTCAAATCTGATTACTTTTTTTCTTTTAATATACCCCCTGGCCTGCCTTCAAAGAATATCTTGTTGTGTAGTAGAGGGGGAAATTATAAAGAACATAATACTATAATTAGTTAGTAACATACATAAGATGTTGCAATCTCTAATATCAATATTAACTGACCATTAACTGACCTTGGATTTCAGAAATGTGATGGCTTTGCTATTGTTCTCTAGAAAATGCACTCTCATCTTTCCCCGGTTTGGTCTGGGCAAAGCTTCTCCAGAGAGCAGCTCCAGGAGTTGCAGGAGAGAGATGCCATCCTTCAAGTCTTTGTAAATATCTTCTATCACAACCTTTACCTGCAAAGACCAGGCAAACGATGCAGGCTCTGGCTGAACATATGGCCCACAGAACCCTCTACTTGCAATACTAAACAAACACCTTCTTGTTGTTTCATTGAGTCTTCAGTATGTCAGTGCATATATGCGAAAAGTGATGAATCTTAATTCACAAAAAATGGATTTGCAGGAGGACTGACATTAATTTATGAAAGTAGGCTGAAGTAAAAAACCCCAACAACTCACAAGTGAGCAAATAAAGAAAAAAGCAGGAGATTTTGAAAAATAAAAAAAAAACCCTCAACATTTTCAAAATCAGACATTTTGGAAGTGCTGATATTTTTTATTTCAATTCAAATGCATCTTTTCAACTTCTTATTCTGAGCAATGTATTTCATTTAAAAATTGAGCTGATAATTCCATTCAATGACTCTGTTTTTACTCCATAGTCTCAACAAAGTCTGTTACGTCCTGCTTAGACGTATGCTACCACCCAAACTCTCCATATTTTTAGCCAGAGTCTCACACTAAGCAAAAGATTGAGATCTTTTACAAAAATGTATTTCATTGCTGCCAGTAGTGAGGTCACCCAGTGCTTAGGTGAGTCAATATGACATAGTGTGTACTCTGACCTAACAAGAACTTGCCTTGGGTGTTTCCTTTTGGCCTTATGCCACTAGCCATCAAGAAGTGACATTAAAACCATACCACACACCCAACAATAATTTACTGTGATTCTGAAATCACAGTAAATAATCTTTTTGTCTTCAGGAAAAAAAAGAAAAAAAAATAAATCTGAAGTAGTAGCTTTTTTAACTCGGAGAATAGTTACATGTGGGGGGGGGGGGAAAGGACAAGTAACAGATATGTGCTTTTTCCTTCCTGACCAATTATTAATCAGTTTAACAGATTTTTTCTCCAGAGAAAGAAGAAAACACTGAAAGTGTAAAAGCAACTCAGAGACCTTAAGTCTGTACTGTGTGCACAACAAGCATTCACAACTTTCTCTGACTGATTATCTCCATGAAAAACTCCTTGTTTAGTTGCCAACATTATTTCTCTTTGCATATTAAATAAACTTAAAATTCTGCCTACAGTATATTACCATAAAAAAAGTTTTGTGACGCTTCTGTAAGTGAAGAATAGCTCCATTTACATTTGTAAAGACACAGTCTTCTTGTATCTGCTTTATGCCTCACCCAGCAATAGTTTTAATAGCTTTGTTGCATCATTCTTCTCATAAAGATACCAACCACAGATTGCTTAACAAATTCAATCCAATAGAATTCTTAGTGCTAGACTTGAAGTAGTCAACAGTGCAACTAAGAATACTTCAGTGTCCTGTAGTATGATCCAATCACACTGAAGTGTGTGTTGAAAAGCTGAGACTACATTGCTGAGAAGACCTAGATAAGCGGTTGGTCTCTGCACCATTTCTTGCCATATATGGTTTGGAAAGCTCTTGCAGGTTTTTTTCCCCATGAGTTTATGATAAATGAACAGGTACTGTGCAGGAAGTTGACTGACATTTTAATCTTTGAACTTGAAGGTGGCTTTAAAATGAGAAAGTATATATATTTATCTGTAGCTAAACAGAAATAATTTCCTAAACCATAAAAACCTAACTTTCTGCAGGTGGCAAAATGAGAATGTGTTTTGCAGTTCTCTCATGGTAAGAAAAATAAATTTTAGACTTTGTTGTGCTCTGAGGCTGCCTTTGCACCAATCACCAGCTTACAACGCTACACTGAAAAAATTGCACCTAGTACTGAAACATCAGGTAACAGCGATGAGCTAGAATGGAACCAAGAGGCCCAGTCCTGCTTGAAGTCATTAAGGTCCATTTTCTTTAATATCAACTACAGGCTCTAGGAAAGGGAATTCGTTTTGGATGATGTAATACCCTACCATGACACAGCTACATTATTAGCACCTGAAGTGAGTTTATCTGCAGTAAGTCTGGAGACTTTTGGAATATGGTGGAGTTACCTTGCACACACAAATCAACTGTACACTAGCTCTGAAGTTTTTTTGGAAGTCTGAGACTTACTGGAAACAAACTGGTCTGTACTTGCATGGTAGTACGTCTGAAATGGGTAGACTTAAGGCAACTTTTTCAGAGCCATTGAGCAGCAGCTCAAGCTGGACTGGCCAGGCAAAGCAGAAAGTCTTAAATTTTGGCCCCGCAATTAAGAATTGAACAGTGTTTGGGGAAATCCAGACAACTGCAGATACTTTATTTGCAGGAAAAAGAAGAGCAAATAAAGATTTTCCTCTGAGATGATCACCAAGTTACAGTGGACATCACAATATGACAATCAACAAAACTGAACCCTGATTTCAGGGAAGACTGGTAACATGGGCAACGGGGACAGATGTAAGGTAAAAAATACAGGCTGGAGCATTCAGGTTAATCAAAGCCTTCCTTCTTGCCTATATGTGTAATGACAACACCCAGGAAAAATGTGTAAAAAAATAGCGTAAAAAAAAAAAGAATGCAGTGGATGAAATAAAGAAAATAGAAAACAGAAAAAAAATCCCCAAATTGATGGAGCTACCTACATTATTCCTGAAGAAGACATTGTTCATCCAGTTGGTGAAGGTTTTCTTTTGCATGGACATACGCTGCTCCTGCAGCTTTTTGATATGATCTTTTTCATATTCGGTACCCATGGTCACCTAGGAAGTCAGAAACTCCAGTGAGGTGCTCAGCGCTGAAGAGATCTGCCTGGCCAGCTACAAAAAGCAGTAACATGCCCACTGTAGGTATGGAACCCAGCTGCAACAGGTACGAGATTCAATCCCCTGCCCAATATACTACCTTAATTTCCTTTTGCTTGTACTTTGCACTTTAATTTCACTCAACTTTATTTTCAACTTACTTGAGTTCTCCCTTTTAAAATGCATCTCTAGTTTCAGGATGAAAATGTGATAAGTATCTGTGCAGCTTTACTTTCTTTCTTGCAGTTTCTTCCAAGTCACTTGATACCATGAGAAGCACCATGATCTGAAAGCTGTCAATAACTTCCTTGGGTGTGCTGGAAGCACGTGACAGAGAACTGATCTTAGACCCTGTCAGAAAGAGGCACCTGCAAATCACTTCCAACAAAGGGCTTGAAAGTGTGTTATGTTCTCTGAGGACTGGGTGAGACGCTGCTGTTGCCTTTCAGACCATAGTATTTCCAAGAGAAATCAAATAGCTGTTTAGAAAGGAAATGGAACCAACTTGGTTCTTTCATGAATTCAGTTTTTGCATATCTATCACTGTAAGGATGTGACACAGGTCCATAATCACATGGACGAGGTCCTAGACTGGGAGTCAGGAAGTGTTATTCCTTTTCCTCAGGCTGTCACAGACTTGTCTGCCTCATCCACATCAGTGAAACATCAGGCTTCTAATTCAATACAGCATCCAAGTTGAACATTCAGGAAGATGAGAAAGGAGCAGTATTCCCTTTAGAGTCTGTGACACCATAAACCAGATTTCAGCTCAACTGAACAACTCTTCTAGAGTCATTTGGCTTATGGTATAAATCTGTAACAGCAGTGACCTTGCTATTATGAAGGCAAGAGAATCACTTAAAAAAATATTTTTTTTTAATTCAGTGTAAGATCCATAGCTACAGACATCCTTAGTGACCACACATCATCTGCTTGGACTATTGCCATAATGATAAGTATTACCTGGATATCAGCCTAGCTGCAAAACCAAGAAACCTGTTGTAATGGTGGAAGAGGAGAGAGGTGTCTGCTGCTGTCAACCCACTGCAAAGAGAAAAGGGAATGAAAAATTAAAACTTCTGACAAACTGCAGACTTGTGGAGCAGGGTGACCTTCTTCCTAAACACTCTGTGTCCATTTCACGAAGGCCCAGTTCTGAGCTCTTCTGGGCTCTGTGCCCTTTTAATTCATAAAACATAAGTTACTGAAAAAAACCATTATCTGTCCTTGTGTGAGAAGACAGCAATATGGAACTAGCAACAGCAGCCACTGCAAATGGGAAGTTGCTTCCCTGATAGTTTCCTGTGCTCTAATAAATATGAAGAATTTTGCCATTTTATGGGATGAGAAGGTGTGGGAAATGCAGAAGCAATGATTTGTTACTGCATTTTTTTTTAAATTTTTTTTGGCAATTGTTTCTTTACCCCCAGTGCTTGACTTCTGCAGAACAGGGAGAGCCTTGAAGCCTGACAGTTCAGTGACAATACAGGGAAGGATGACGGCCATAGATGAAAGCCTAATGAAAGTAAGAATTTAGCAAAGTTTGAAATAAAACTATAAAGAAGATTCCCACAATATTTTCTTATCTTTTGGGCTAGTTCAGCACTGCCTACTTTCTCTATGTGGAGAGCAGATATTCAAAGAATTGCCTTTCCCTGCCAGAGGGGTGATATTAACTCACTCCCATGTAATAGACCTATATAGTTAACCCACATCATGGTGGCATTTCTGAATTTGCCAAATGCTTTTCAGAATGTCTGTGGGCTCCTTTTTTTTTTTTAAAAAGGGTTGTTATTCAAGCATTGCAGCCACCCTGAACAATGACCAAACTGATTTTGTTTAGGTGCAAAGGAAGCTTATTTGTTGAGCTACTGCCTCACGCAACAGCTCACCTGTTTTATTAAATTAAGCTAGAAATGCTCCCTGCACTGATAGATGAGTACCTGAAGACAGATATGTAATAGATTATCTTTTCATCCTGCAAAGGCACTGCTAAGAGCCAAATCTGGCTATAATGATGCATTACAGAAAAAAGATGAAAGAACATTAAAAAAAAGGACTTACTCAGGTTTGGAGGTACTCCTTTCTGACATTCAGCAGTCGCTCATTCTGGAGAATGACTTTCAGTTGTCGATCCACTCGTATTCCTTGTTCAGCTCGCTGTTTTCATGCAAAGCGACCTTTGAATTCAGGAACAGAGACCAAGTATTTATGATCTACCTATGAACCTTTCATCTGATCTGAAGGAAATAACCCATCAGAACACAGCGAGTAAAGGTTGTCACAGACCTTGTCCAATTCTTGTGCTCAAAAATCATGTATGAACGGCACCAAAATTGCTATACAGCAGTGAAAATACTCATCCACCATACTGATGCTTTGGTAAAGAACATCTTTCACAATTGTACTGAAGGATTTGACTGATCACAGGCTGCTTTTCTAAAGGAATTCTTACTTGGGAAATTGAACCTGACAATGGAGTCTGAAAATGAAAGCAAAGCAGAGCGTACAAAGATGAGAGCAATTCCCAAGTGCTTAAATTGGGATACAGCAAATGAATTGCCAGTCGCTGCATTGAGGAAGCTCATGTGCACAGATACCTGCTGCTGACAGGGCGAACCGGGATCAAGCTGGCAGTGCCAGCTGCTTCCAAAGTTTACTGTTGATGGAATTCTCATTAATAACAAAAGCAAAAATATTTCTGGTAATTTATATAACAGTGACTTATATAATGGTCACCTACAAGGTCACGCAAGCACAGAACACATTGACCTGGCATCATCGCCAGGAACCAGAGGGTTGCTGCTGGGAATCACTGCTAGAAAATGGGCAGGCATCTGAAATCAGAAGCTGTAAGTGAAGATGTCCAGCTCAGAGATGAGGTAAGGGAGTAGCAGGCTTTTCCCTTCTGGCAAGTGTAGTTTAGTCAGTATCCAAAAGTGACAGGAGGAAACACATAAGAAAAGAACAAACCCTCCAAAACTCAGTGCAGATACAACTTGATCAACAAAATCTGTATCTTTATACACATCCTAGAGAAATGTCATACATAGTATCATGTAAGACAGCTAAAATAAAAAATCGAATACATACATTACAGGTATTACTCAAAATATTCCCTCCAGATTCCTGGACTTGTGCTCACCAGTGAACTAATACAATGTAATTCTTAATGATCATTAAATGGCAATATGATGACAGGAGGAAAGGGATCTAAATTCAGCAACTGTCTACATCTCTTCTGTAAGCTCATTGCCTAGTAATATTTCCACTCTTCTTTTTTCTGTCTTGCTTTTAGTTATACCTACATTCTTCTAAAGGTAGGATTATAGGCTGTTGGCTTAAATCTGGTACAGGTTGGCTAGGCTGTGGGTGTTGAGAAAATGTCCTTGCTCCTATCAAACAGAAGGCAGAGGACCAGTAGTTGAATTGGCCCTGGATGCAGGAATTTCTCCCTATTGCAAGTTAATTATTATCTAAACAATTAAATGTGTGAAACACTGGCTTTGTTTTTTATGATGATACAAAGCAATCAAAGATCTGGTATAAAATTTCACTAACTCCTGAATATCTATCTCCATTTGTAGTATCTATCTACAGTTCCAAGTTAAAATGGCGGACATATGTGACACCAATAAATAAAGCCATTTCCTCAGTTATTTATATCCTAACAAGATGAGAGGAAGAGCATGATATTTGTGCGCAGTTTCCTGGAGGGAGCAGGAAAAAAAATCACCCCTCCAGGCTAATTGCAGGCCTTCTCTGGCTGCCTTTGCAGAGAAGGGGAGCCTTACCACTGACCTGGGGAAGGAAAAGGGCCCAAGGAGCACCCTCCCCTTGCCCTGTTTTCAGTCTGAAGTGGTTTTCCATGATGGCAGCAGCGTTTTCTTGTTTATTAACCAGAAGGACCCTGATGTGGGATTCCCTTCTGCAAAGTAGTAGCCATGTAAGACATGTTAGGTTTCTTTAGCACCCTTTCTTATCTGCCCACAATCTTGTTCTGCTTAAGAGGCAAGAGACTGTGGAGATGAAACAGACCTTACGCCCAAGCAGCCTGGCTTGCAGCTCCAAAGCTCCTCTGCCCCCAGCTCTCCCATCACTGCTCTTCCACTCCTGGCAACACCATATAAAACAGAGGGATGTGATGCTTCCTTTCTACCTGTTTGAAATTTTTATTTTTATTTTTTTAAAATATGATCGTCCTCCTCCTCCCACAATAGGTACGTGAATTCCCAGCTCCTCTCTAAGACAGGAAGAAATGTTTAATCCCCCTCTCGCAAAGAGCATAGAAGCAGCAGTCGCAGGGCCGGCGGAGGGTTGCAGATGAGGAGTTTGCTGCTCCCACTCCCTCCCCCGACCTGACCGAGGGCTGATCGCCGTGAGCTTTCCCAGGACAGCAGAGCCCAGGGCCTGCGGAGGCCTCCCTGGTCCTGCTCTCCAGGCAGCAGCCCTGGCTTCCCCCATCATTGCCCTTGCCTGCGGGGATGGAGGAGTCTGTCAGAGGGGAAGACTCTTGCACAGGTGGGTATAGACGCCTTCATGAGCCAAAGTGTCCCTACCTAAGGCTGTTCACAGCTGACAGTCCTGTAACTAGATGAGCCCTTCATTGTACCAGGCTACTACATCCGTGGTCTGAGCTGCCACTAAGCAAAGCCAGCTCCGATTCAAAAGCCATGTGGACATACTCACGCCTGCTCTTAGAGAGGACTGAGTTTATTCATGTGGCTCAGGTGAAAGGTTTGGCACAGCCCATCACCCTCCATTACATATGCTTTGCATACACATGTTCCTGAAGGTACGTGAAAATCCTGTCTGATCTCTGCTAAGGAGAAGGTTCCCCAAATCTTAAAGAAAACAAGCACATCGAGTGCAAACACATACGTGACAGCTCAGCCCTCTACCCTACACTGTGTCTCCAGCTATGTTGCTTCCACATGGAAGCCTCAAAACAACAAACATCTGTGCCTTGACTCTGTAGAGCAGGAAGGCAGCCCGCTCTCGGGGCCATGTTCTCGTAGCCCACCGTGTGCTAAGCAAGCACAGAGACTAGCCTGCTGCCCGGGGCCAGCAGCCTGGGCCCCGCAGGTAGCTCTCCCCTCTGCCACCCTCCACAGCTCCAGCAAACAGCTGATGTTCAGTCTCATCAAGGCAGTGTGGACACAGGTGAGATAAAGCACGACTCCAGAATATCTCCTAACCACATCTTGAATTACAGCAAATCTTAGACCTCATGGTGGCACAGAGGAGCTACACTTTGGATACTGAGAACACCAGAGAGCAGCAGGCAGCAGTTATTGCAGGAAACTGCTCACTCATTTGGGATACTAAGGCTGAAGAAAAGTTGGGGACTTAGTCAAAAGCAGCTTAGGAGCGGCCTGGAGACCTCCAGCTGCCAGTCTGCTTCCACAGGCCTCTCAACTGAACTTGGTCCCTAGAAGCCAAATACTTCTCTCCGCTTCTCTCCCCGAGGGGCTCCAGCTCGCCACCCTCAGCCCTCCCCGCCTTTGCCCCCCACATACCTGCCTTCCCAGCGCCGCTGTCACCAGCTGCCCCAGGCTGCCACCCACCCGTGGGCAGGGGGGTCCCCAGTGGATAGAGAGCCCCAGCTCCTCTTAAAGCTGAGCTCTGCCTGGGAGGATCTAAACCAGCATCCTGGGATGCTGGGTTGTTATAAACCTCAGCCTCCCCATGCTCTAGTCTAAACTAAAGTTGCTTTTCTCTTTGAATAGTTGGCTAGCGGCAACATGACATCAACAGAGAGCAGAACTCAAGCAGAACAGTTGAATTACATCATCCAAAGGAACCGGAGCCCCTTGCTGCATTTGAAAAGAGGACAGCTTAAAGCAAAATCAGATGAATTTATTTTTCCTGGCACGAAGAAGTTCAGTCATCTTTTTGAAATAGAAAATACACATTTGCTTGTTCAGTCATGAATGAAAAACATTTTCTCCTTGGAGCTGTTTATATTATCTTGAAGTTTTCCTTCTGTTTCTGAACCTCAAATGTAACATAAGAGCTTCAAAGGCTTTGCAGGATGAACACATGGGACAGAGGACTTCAATTCTATTTCCATTTCATACAAACATAGATAAAGGGTTTCAAGTGACAGAATAGCCTTAATATTTTGAACATCAAACTGAAAATGGGCCTTAGAAATTGCTGTATTGGCAATGCCAGATCTAACGAGTGTATTTTTATCATCTGGTTCAGATGGTTTAATATTTATTCATTGCTACTAAGGATGGCCACTGCATGAGCGCAAAACTTCTCCTTTACAGCTGCATTTTAGGGGATTGTTTGCGTATCAGAGTGATAAAGCATTTAGCTCATTTATTGATGGAAAAAAAATTGAGACATACAAGCAGATTGGATCCCAGCACCCTTACTGCCAGAGCACTGCACCTTACACCCAGGGACAGCACACGCCACGGTGTGCACTCAGGTTTTGGTCCCCTACGGCCCCAATCAGCAGATTACTGATTACAGTCACAGCTCCCTCCCAGTGCAGCCATCCCGGTTGCATTGTGAAGGCCACCCAGTCATGTGGAATGACTGAAGGTAGTTGGCAAAAGACACAGCATTGTATAAACAGTTAACATCAGCAGTGCAAATTTTAGCAGACTAGATATAAGACACGGTAGTTCAAAATTAAAAAATACCCTGCAATTACTCTTCATTGTAGGCTAAAATTGCCAAGCCCTGAACTTACTGGTTATAGTTACACTGTTGGTTAATTTCTTAATTCCAGACTAGACATGAATGCATTTTGAGAAAAAACACAGAATGATCCCAAAAGGAAATAACTAAGCACGAGCAGCATCTTTAAACAGTTCCTTGTTTAAAAAGTTTTAAAAATTACAATCATACAGTGCATCTGAAATACAGCATCTGGCACCCATGTAAAATGAGCTACTTTCACTACAGTGACATCTTCAGAGCTCCAGACTGACGGAATACGGGTTGCTGAGCTAGCAACACCTTGGAAAGAACACAGACAAGCTCTGTCTCAGAGAAGAGAATAGGTGGGAGAACAAGTTAGACCTGGCATTAACGAGTTTCCAGTATTCACTGGACCAGAAAGTAACTGTGAGTCCACAGTCTATCACCACATACAAATCTGTGCTAGCATGAAGTCCTCTGGGGAAAGGGAGAAGAACCCAACTCAATACCATGGTTTCCACAAGAGAAGGTATTTTTCCCTTCACAGGTCAGAAAAGCTGTACAGATACAGGACTCCTGAATGTAATTGTGAAAGACAAGTACACCTCCTGACTGCATTTTGGTCACAACAGGTGTTTGCTGGGTTTGGGCATTTATTTCCAGAAGACAGCTCATTGCCATGAATCCCGAGTGAAGGGAAGCACCTTCAGCAGATGTGTTTGTTCGTCTGTCTAAGCAGGGCAAGGCAGCCAACTCTTTCTCCTGGGGTCTCCTACCCAAGTCAGGCAGGTGAGCCCAAGGGCCAAGTGTACTAAAAGGTCCTCTGCACTCACAGGTAGTACTTGCAGCATGATAGAGCCTTGCATCAGAGAAGCTCAGAATAGTGTCTGCTCTAAAGCCCTTACAAATACACCAAACATGGGAGCCAAAAACAAGGTTCTGAGAATTTAAGTGGTACAATAGGCATAAATAGAAATGTTTCACAGTCTAAGGGTGCTAAGTATTAGAAGTAACAACTACTGCAAAACGTAGTGTCGAACCGGGAGTGTGGACATTCATCCACTTTTCTCATTATCCAAATATAAACTGTGGATTAGTGCAGAACCTCTATCTATGAAGGGTGCTGTGTATTTTTTGGAGTGTGACATGTCTTGTATGTGGAGTATGTAAAACACCCCCACCTCCAAACCGCATTAAAACGCCATCTTCTCCAGACTATTGCAAGTTGTTATAAGGAACAATTCGAACAAGCCACTGCAATTCAACAGCTATGTAGCCTACAGGAAGACAAAATATATTGTTTGTGCATGAAACGCTTGTGTGTGACGTACAGCACGACCACCACAAGCGTAACAGCCTAGCTTGCTAACACTGCTACGCACAAACCCCTCTAAATCTGCAGCAACTTACGGCTTGGCAGTAGTAGGAGCAGTAGCTAAACTGTGGCATCCTGGTGGCGCAGATGTGTCTTTGGAGATGCTTCAGGTAATTTGTGTGTATATGGGAGAAGGAGAAGGGCAGGAGGAATTAACTGAAGTGCAACATTAGAATGAATGTTCTGTTGATATAATTGGTTATTTTTTTAAGTAGTAGGTAGCACACAGTGTGGAAGATGCCCTTGGATTCTTCGGGACAAACCTATCAACAAAGCACTTTTTAACTTGTATTTAATCTACTCCTATTTTTCAAGGTTAGTACCCCCACTGAAGTTAAAAGACATGCATCTCATCTGGAGTTTCAAGCTTTCAATCCACCCAGGAAGTTTTTGATTCATCTTCCACACTTGGACTTTAAGAAATTTCCACTTAGACATTAAGAAACTCCAAAATTATGCTCTGCTAAAAAAAGCTAATTACAGCGAGTTGCTAGAGTTTGTTGTTTTTTTTCTTTCTAAATACAAATTTAATTCTGGAATCAAGCCTTGGTGTGGGCAGTAATTTCAACAAGTTCAAGGACATAGAAGAGAAACAGCCATAACCTATTACAGATACATAAACTGAAGTGGGAAAATAGGCAGCTTGCCAAATAGCTACTATACCTATGAGCCTTAAGTAGCAGGATTACAAAATTCTACTCATTGAAAGATTACCTTCCAGAAAGAAGATCACAAAAGAAAATCTCGAGTAGTTCAATATTAGTTTATTAAATCAGCAATTTTTATCACCACTTTCTAAAAATGATTACAAAGCATATTAAAATATATTACAGTATCTGCAAGGAATTTATTGTGTAGTAAAAGTGCAACAATAATGAACTTACAACTTTGTTTGCCTAGTTGGACAAACTCAAGCATACTGCACAGATCAAGCCTTCCCTCAAAAATCAGAGTGCCTCTGAAGTGAAAACACAGTATTTAACAAAAATATTAGAAAAGGTGAGTATGTGAAATAAAAAACAAAGTTCACGTTTGTTCATTCAGTGCTAAGTTACACATACCCATCAAACCATACACTTCAAACTGTGCTTAAATTCCAACAACACAAGGAGCCAGCAAAGTGAGTGCATGTCGTGAAGAGAAGGAAGAGAGAAGAAGAAAGAGGGCATATTTCAAGTACTGGGGATGAACGACATCGCTGAAAGTCAGGGACCGGATACTGCTGCTCTGAGACCAGGTTCCACACAAATCCATACCATTCCCAACTAACAACTGGGATCTTACCCTGACCTAAAAAAATCTTTGTAAACTCACCATTTTCAAGCTGTCACAGCTTTGAAAGGCTCTTGTTCTCCTGCAGTGTGGTTCTGAGCAGTAGCCTCACATTTTCTGTTCCAATCTACAACAAAATTCTAAAAAATTTCTGTGGGAACAGAACTAGGGTTAGGAATTAAAACTGTGTTGCAGAATAGTTGGAGAAGAGGTAGAAGCAGCTGTCTCTACTTTGGTTTATGGCAGCGGACTACACCAGTGGGCACATTTATGCATGTAGCTCTGCATGCCAATCCTGAAACACCTCTAATCCTCCAGATAAACAGAGAAAATCCACTTCTACTCCTATACATGCTTTGTGCATTCCCCTTCCAAATTCTACAGGAAAAAAAAGCAAAACATTTCAACCCCATCTAGACAAAGTATTTTCACTTACCAAAGTCATGGATTTCAATTTGTCTCCCCTAAGCCCAAGTTAGCACACTGTCATGGGGACTGAAGAAAAGGTTGTGCTCTCTATTTTACTACGAATAAAGCTACAAAAATAAAACAAAATCACCAAGAAACTACCCTGTTCCTCTGTCAGGAGGAGGATATTTCTACTGGCATGGGATCACATGGCTCCAATGCATGTGGAGCATCACCCTTGGAAGCTACACACAATGGGAACACACCCCTGGAACCAACCCTGTGCTACTGAAGAGCAAGGTAAGGCAGAGTCAGAAGACCAGCAACTTCCCAGATGTTCTCAGCTTTGCTCACACTACAGTAGTCACAATACACAAGCTTTCTTTCTTTCTTTCTTTCTCCTGGTGTCTTTCCTTACTAAGCTAGACAGGTTGTCATTAGTGTATGAATTTGTTACGGACTGCAGAAACTACACACAAACAAGCATACATTACTACTTCTGCAGCCTGTTCTTAACAACTCCTGCAATGTCTATAGACTACTTTTTGTCGAATCAAAAATAAATTACATAAAAAATTCAGTTACTCTGCAGATGTACAGTCACACAGGCAAACTCATGGTCAAGTTTCACAGCTCAACCGAAGTGCACAGAGATGCACTAAGGCTAATTTGGCTCCTAATTTAGGTCTAACAGAAATAAAGTTGGTATGCTTGGATGATAACAGTAAAACCTAAGAATTCACAAAAAGCAAGTCCTCAAGAACAATTTAACTATGCCAGGATATCCTTGATAAAGGTCCAGAAGCCTGGCAAGGTAAAGGTGTTCTGTCATTACTTAAAATAGCTTCATTATTTTCCCATGGTAAAGCCCTGGCAAAGTTAATGGTAATTTCACATCAGAATAGAACAGATGCAGAAAGATAAGCAGTCTGAAAGATCTGAAGTATTAAACCTGACTGACAACCTACAAGTGTACAATTTGGAAAAAGAAGCCAAGGCTGCTCTTTATGCCACATACAAATCTGAACATGTAAGTGTGACTAAAATCCTAGCTGGGAGACAATACCCAAACTACTTCCCTCCCTCCCTTACTGCAAGGATGCTGAAACATTTTTGGCTTGCTCTCAGAAGGCACTACTGCTACCACTTATGAGACTCAAAGAAAAAGTGCTCAAAACTACAGTACCTTTGATGTGTAGGGTATTTCATACTACAAACAGAAAACAAGTCAATTCCTGCTCACACAGAGCAACACTGACTCCCAAGTTTGATTTTAGAAAAGAACCGCCCTCCCCAAAAGCCTCAAGTTCACAGGGCCAAAAATTTGCATTAAGGTACTGACAAAAACCAGTTGTAAGCAGCCAATATGTTCAACTTTGATTGTGTTGTTAGAAAAGTGAACATTTATTAAGCATCCATTCATTTCACAGATTGTTTTCAATAAAGGAATAATATCTGATAGGGGCCATCTATCATTTATTACAGTCAATGTAAAGATTCTTGTTATCCTCCCCAACTTTCAAAATCTGCCACCACAGGAACTGAATCTCTCTTTTGTGGTTGTCAGCTACATGTTGGCAAAAGAAAGCTAAAACCTTTTCTTTAAAATATATTAAAAAAATATACAGACATAACTGTATAATTACCTGTAAATAGAAATTAAATACCAATGAAAATTTCCTGAGACAATATGATGCACTTTAAAGAGGGTGACTTTAAGCAATGCACCTCTTCTGAACACAAAGTGAGGCTTGGTTTCAATGGAAACATGATTTTTTTTTTTTTTTAGCTTATGAAGACATTCTGCTGTCACTTTGAACAATTCAGGAATTTATTGTCTGCAGAGCAGCTAAACTGAAACCTCAAAAGAAACTCCAAATCCAAGGACCAAAGGAGATTCAGCTCTTCTAATGATAATACAAAGTATATAGTGCTGTATAAAATTGAAGAAGCAGTCCTTCAGGTAACAAGACACAATGATGACAGATTGAAAGAATCATTTTAATATTTTGCAGTTCAGCTAAAATCAGTAAGGTTTTAAAACAAGTCTGGTCACATTCTGAGCACTTAAAAGACTCTCCCCTTCTCTCTTTTTCTAACCCCCTATTAAATAATAAAAAGAACAAAAATAAAATTTCCTTTTATATCAGCCTTTTCTTAAACTATAGAAATGCTGACATTCACTTGATGCCTAAAGTATGTTTTTAGCATAGAAAATGTTCCTTGCATAGGCAGGTGAATTTAACATTTAGAGCTTCCTTGTGCTATTTAATAGTTTGAAGAAACTTATGGTTGCTAAATATTTAGGTTTGGTGAAGGTCAGTGATTTTTATACATGGTCTTTTCTGCTTTATGGTTGTAAAGGCAGCAAGACATGGAAGCAGGACTACAAAAACATTTTCACCTTACGATAGATCTATACAAGGCACTTGTGATAAGCATGTCTGAGTAAAGGTCAGCAGGGACAGCTACACAAATGTTTCCCTGCCACCATGCTTCTAATTTCAGTAACTTGCATGAAATGTGCTGTGAGGTTTAAAGGACCTAAACCTAATTTCAAATTTTGGTGATTTCAATACATTTGTTGAAAGATTTCCAAAATCCTTATTCTTCTTGTATTTTTCACTCTGCTGTCTGGAAAGGTTTCCTGTGAGATGGTGGCACCAGGTGGGAAGGTAGCGTGCCAGGCAGTTCATATCCATCCAGTTTAATCTTGATGAGATGTTTTGCTAATGCAAACTCCTCATCATCCAACATCCCATCACCATCACAGTCTGAAAGTTTCCAGATCTTCCCCAGGACACTGTTGGGTAGTTTAGAAGTCACCATCTCCTTCTTTGCACTAATCCCAGATATTTTACCATTGATTGGTGACAGAGTGTAGAAAATCTCATCATAAGCAGGTTTATCTTTGGCAACAACCCATTCATCTTCATCAGCTCCTTCCTTAGCACCTTCTCCATATCCATGGCCAAAAGGTCCTGCCATGGTGCCATCAAATGCTCCACCTTGTACGATCTCTGTGGGCATATTGATCTCTTCCTGTCTGATCAGGCTCATCAGGGAGGCAATTTTGTTGGCCAGCATGTTATCCACCGCTTCAATTAGCTTTGGTTTCAAAGAATGAAATTTAGTGAAGTCACACGTCTCCAACAGCTCCTGTCAATGACAAAAGTTTCAGTGACAGTGGTTAGAAACATTTCCAACACATTGAAGAGGTTAAAGAATGGGCTTCAAATTAAAATAGTCTGTTATCTTTTGAAGCAAATTCCATAACTGAAACTCCTCTTGAAGGAGAAGCAAAGCTGACAAGTATGTACCACACACCCAATATATTGATCAAACACACTAAGACAATTTTTCAAGTGTATGAGTTCATCTATTAAATTACATTTACAATACAATTTTCAAAATGGCTATGCATAAAAACATGGCAGTTGATAAATGTTACCCAACAACTTCCCATTTAGTGATCTTCTTCCAAACGTCAAAGAAAGCATGCAAGTAGGTCCTCAGTCCTGCTAGCATTTACGCAAGTGTTGAAAGTTAAAAATAAATCCAAGAGTTTGCAGGACTGATCTGATTTTAGAGATTAAACTTCTTGTTTGTGGTTAGGTCATGAAGAAGTGTCCTATACCAACAAAGAAAAACTGAGTTGGGATAACAGCAGCAGCATTTTTGTAGAAGTGCTGCCAGAACTCATGAAGCCACATGGTCCCTGCAGAGTTTTCATCTTGTACATAAATGCCTACTAACCTCAGTGAGACACTTAACTAGGTGATATGTGCTATTCCAACACAAGCCTCAGCATGTTTTACACCAGAGCGTTGGAAAATTAAAAATGTTTAGGCAATTATTAAATTATTTCTACATGCAAAATGCTAGCCAGGAAGAGAGTTACTGTGGAAACTGTTAAAAAAAACCCAAATAACTCCCCCCTCCCTGCCCCAAACCCCTCTCAAAATGGTGCTAAACTGCTTTAACAAATCATACCTATCACATCAGGGAGCTGCTCCCATACATATAAGAACTATAATGATATGAACCAAAGAAACCTGAAGCCCAGGCAAGTGGCCTTCCCCATGTACACAGAACTTTGTATTTCTTGCCAACCAACAACCATCACTCTGTTCAGGTGACATTTATACAGAATTACCTGATTTACAGCAACTGATCAGTATAAATTTATGATATTCAATAAATCTTAGAAAGCAAAGGTCAAACCTTCTCTGTTTTGGCACAATTTTGTTTTCTCAGAATTACAGAAGTGACTGATCTCTCGTATATATTTGCTGCCATCTGCTGCTGAGGCTTAGTGACATGCACATTAGTTTGATAAAGTTCCATTCAAATTTTGTTTCAGTATTCAAACTGACAAGTGATCACCTCTCATTCTCTCATTTCACATCACCAACAAAAGCAGCAAGGAAAGAAAGAGTCAACTTTTTCTACACAACCCCTTTTTAAAACCTAACTCATAAAACCCTTCCAACAATCCTGCCTGTGAAAAACCTAGCTGAAATAGATCTTATGCTTCATCTGTTATTTACCATCTCATGCCAATAATTGATTCCCAAGTTGAATATTTTAGTTCATAAAGGAACCTTGAGCACCTCTATAGATAGGTTAATCAGCCAGTCATCACTCTTTATGATTTGCAGTGTAAGCGTACCACATAAATTGTCAGAATGACATGCCAAGTGTCAATCTGGAAAACATCCTCCATCACACTCACAACCAGCCCATGGTCAGACCAAACTGCATGATCCTGATCTCATGTCCTTCAGCTTCCAAGCTGAATTATCTTCTAATTCGAAGGCCATTTAAGAAGCCTATGATCTCAGATCCAAAAGTTGCAAATTGAAGTTTGAGGAATAAACTGAAAAGCATTGCTTACACAACATTAGCTATTCTTCCCTAGGATACTCTCTAAACAACTCACCTCAAATCACAGGACAGAAATGAAAAGGTGAGAAACTGATAGAAAGTTGGCAGTAAGACTGCATGAAGTTATAAAAAAGAGGAACAAGAGACAAAAGGTATTTAAAAATTAACAATAAGAGCATAAATTGAGAACTTTGATCTCTCTTCTTCATAGAATTCAAATTCAAAAGGACAGGAAAAAACTGAAAGGCTCCATTTTCCTAAAAGGTCTTAAATTGGACTTCTCAGGTAACACATTGCCTTTATTACTCACTGGCAAACAGTATCAGTAAGAGCAAGAGTAGAGTAGGGTGAAAATGATTAATATGTGACTAAGGATATCTTCACCTACACAAGCATATGATAGCATTACAAAAGTGATATAAATACCCAAAACAAGAACCAGCTTCACCTGTAAGTGTCCACTACCATTTTATTTGCACAAAACCTGTAGTAGTACTATCTGCCATAAGGGACCAAATATTGACTAAAAGGACAGAAGGTCTGATTTCTTATGGCAATTTCTATAATCCAAGTTACCGTTTTTTTTCTTCTGCACTCTTTCCAAGTCATGCTAACCCCATAACAGACATGACTGATTGTCACGTCAGCTGCTCTACTGCTGAGGAGCCTAAACTGTAAAGCTGAGATATTCTGTCCTACCTTTTCTGATTTGGAAATCCTGTTGGAAAGATAGTTTTATTTCAGTGGAACTGTAATCTATCATCCTACCTGCATTTTCTTGACTTCAGGAAAGTCCCCTGCTGAGATATGGTACTCCCTTTGCAGCTGGATGTAGATCTCTGGTAATCTGCTGATTAGTTCCTTCTTCTTGTTCTCTTTTCCAAATACAGAGGGCATTTCTTTTTTCAGATAGCTGATGATATAAGCATGAACCTAAAAAGAAGCAAAACTGCAATCAAGACTACCGTTTATCTACACCTAGCATTAGTGTTCTTCACACAGGTCATAAAAAGAAACAGAAATAATGTTTCCCTAAGTCAGCTCAAGGATAAGATATTATCCACAATTGTCTCTGAAACTTCACGTTTACATGAACAGTTATCAACTAGCTTTTGCTGCTTTCAGCATTCCTTTGAAGGGCAGGGAGAAAGCAACCATATTTAAAAGAAATTCAGATGCACACTTGCAGCTTAAGGAGAAGCACGGTACAGCATTCTATCAGTACCAACAGTGAGAGAAAAAGCAAGGCCCCAAAACCACGTCCTGACAATACATGCATAGATCACACACCAGCCATACTGGTTCACCTGCCTCAGTGGTAGAGATTTGTAACTCCATTTGTCTCATCAGTTATTGTGAGAAGCAATGGGATAACACCTCAAGTAATTCAAGTATGCTAAGCAGCAGGGCTATCTAGTTGAAGTGACACTGCATTCCTACATATTCACTCCCAGAATAGCAGGTACCTACCTATTTGTACCTATTTTGTATTTATGCAGCCACTAGAGGACAACAGAGCAGTCAGTATACAATAAAAACAGCATGCCATGGCTGCTTTGTGAAGCCTTAGGAAGAAAAGTAGAGCCTTTCCAGCATACGAGGAAAGACATTAATTTAGGATGATGAGTCCTAAAACACATTGATACTTGCAGAGCTCTTCGAGTTTGCATCTGCCATGATCAAGATAACCCAGCACTGCCATCAAAACATCCATCCTGCCCATTCACTCTCCCTTCCACCCTTACCCTGAACCATTCATCTCTTCACCTTTACCACCCTCCCACCACCTCTCACTGCCAAAAGGATCTGCTCTACCACACAGCGAGTGATCTGGTCCAGGACAGAAACGGTGGTTGCACTTCTTAACTGAGGTGAGTTGATTTATCCGCTTCATTGTGTGGAGTCTGACACTCGTACTGCACAAGAGAGGGAAGCACAAGGGCTGCCTTCTTTTAGAAGCAATGAGCATCTACGACAACTTGACATAGTCAAACTGCTTTCCTAAGCTCTGACCTAGCCAGGACCACTGAAGTCAAATGACCTCCACAACAGGATCAATCTTTACAGAACTCAGGTTCTTCTTCATTAAAAAAGGATGCAGCTGTTTCCAAAACAGAAGTTACTTACAATTTTCGCACACACTGAAAAAAAGGTTAAAAATAAGAATGTCTGTCAAACCACTGAGCTATAAAAAGCTGAAATTTTGGCAACTGGGGGAAGACAGACTACCACAAAAAAGCATCAGTAGAAAAAAGTGATTACATAGTTGTGGTGTAAGTATAATACTTAATACCTACCAGAACACAACAGAATGTGCCTTACAGTATTCTGTACAAACCTTACACAATCTGCATAGGGGAAGTGCTCTCCCATTCTTTTCCTTACTTATTTAGGAGGCTTACTGGAAACTGGAAGAAAAAAATTTCTTTGTTTTTAAAGAAAAATGGTGTAACCAGTTTTTATTTGCATGTCTTACGATCATAACTTTCACACCACATCACTTCTTCATACCTAAAACAAGTGCATGCATTTTTAACTGCAGATAAATTTAAATTTCTAGAGGAGAAGAAAACACAACCCAGCATAAAGCAGCAGGGTTTCTCCATAAAACCATGAAATTTTCTAAAAGGATAGATAGGATTTTTTCCCCAGAATGACAGAACTGATTTAACAAGGATATTTCTAAGAGAGTTTATAAATAATTCTAAGTAATTTTATGGATCTAATGTTCAAAAATAATACTTTGAGTGAAACCAGAAAAGTATGTTCATAGTTCACAAGCATTAACAGCTTCACATGTGTATGCTAAGTGGTCTAAGGTCTGCCAGTATGCACATGTGTTTCTTGTAGATAAGAACAGTTCCCATCTTCAAAATGGGAGTGAGTCACAGAACTTAAAAAAAAAAAAAAAAGAAAAAAGCCTAATGCCCAAATTTGACAGCAAGTTAACAGTTTGCTTTCAGGTTTTGTTACTGTACATGCTTTAGAAGAGATTAAGAACAGAATGGCATAGAAATAGGAAAAAAATACCATGCAATGCTGTAAAAAAAATTATTTTTGAGCATCAGTACTTTAGGTTCAGTTTGGATGACAGAAAGACAACACCGGAAATATCACATTTCTGCCTTCCTGCAGATAAACAGTTTATTCCCCTTCCATAGCTGTCTAATTATCATGCCCTATGAGAATAGTATCATATATTCACCTTCATCCATTTTTATTTTACATTACATAGAAATACCTAAAGACGATCCATCTGACACATTTCCACTTCCAAAACAATTGTAAAAAATGAAAGCAAAAAGCTGCTGACAACATTGACAAAAAAGATTGAGATCATAGCAACTTCTAACACAATATCATCAGCAACATGATTTTAAATGGGATTTTCAAAGAAGCAACTGCTATGGGGTGCCCTAAAGCTCAGGCCACAATAAAACCCCCAAAACAAACCAACCCACCCACAACCCTTTAAGTATATCATTATATTCAGAGAACTAAGCAAGCCAGCATAGGAAGTGGTACACATCCCCCTACGACTATTCTTATATCAATGTAAGTGCAAGTCCTCTTCATTTTTGCTTAGAAGCCCATATGAAAATGTATTCCAAGATAGCTGCATTAACTCAACTGATGTTCTGTTTGATAACTACACAGGAAATTAGAATTTCTGTCTGGTGCCACCAGCTTTCACCCCAAGTATTTCTGAGGTTAGTTTTGCTTCTTTTCCAATTTTCCAGATGATAATTTGTAATTCTTGAATCACCAATTTTCATTTTGTTCTTGAGCTTTTCAAAATAATGAGAAGCTTGGCAGTGCTTTTAACTGTTACTCTTACAGCAGCTGCAGTGCTACAGTAAAAGAAACTCACTGCAGAATCAGAGAAACAGGCAAAGAAATATTTCAGACTGCAACCAAAGCTTATTCTACTCAGGCTGTGAGAAGAAAGGACAGATGAGGCTAGCATTGTTAAGCAGTTAGTCTGAAGATTACTGTAAAATATAACTGGAAGGTTTTACAAATGGGTAATTAAAACTTGGTGATAATTCACAAAGCTTTAAATTGACATCCACGCATTCATCAAAGATAATAGAGACCAATAAAAAAAAATTAAAAAGGTTTTCAACAGTCAGCTGTAGACAGTCACAGCATTGTCACACACAGCCTGCCCATGCACACCAGTTAGTGACTGTAATTTGCACACAATGCACGTACTCCTCCACAGCTGAAAACAAGGGGAATGGTGACAGGCACTACCTACAGCGGGGCACGTAACTCATGCTCCTGGATAAAGAGACATGTTTTTTTCTGGATATGATGACACGAAGTCTGTATCACCCAAGTGTCTCCCTGACTAGGAATGAAGATACAACTGGAGAGGCTCAAGATATCCAAGCTAATGCAGAAGCACCTCTCCAATTCAACAGTATCTGTGCTTCACCAAGAGTGAGGCTCTTAGTCTTGTATTTTAGGGTGTAACATAAATGCATTTAGTCAAAGCGTTTTTCCACAGCAGCTGATTGATAGTATGCATTAAGGCATTAATATGCAAAAAAGTGTATGGAAGGTTGCATGTGGATAGTTTTGGTTGTAGTTTTTTGCTCCGCTTCTTCTTCTTTCTTTTTTTAAAGTGTTCTTTACATACCAACTATTGTTAAAAAAAAAAGATTTATCTCCAAAAAGTAACATTAAGATTACCTGACTGCACAGTGTAAAAAAAAAAGTCATTCCTATACCAAGCAAACAATAGTTTTAATGGCCTAAAAAGCATCAAAACCCTCTCTAAAGTTAGCGAGGTATCCCAGTACAAGCCTCAATTTCCTCCTACTTGCTTCTATATCCTGAGTGGCTATCTCTTGCTTGAAAAACTGACAATTCAATCCATTTGCTGAAAAACACACTGTTTATAAGTAGAGAAAGATTGGGAATGCTGAGAAAGGACATACTGAAAGAGACAGTAGAGACTGCTCATTCAGTTAATCTATTTTTTTATCTTTTCTTACCTTTGCAAGTCTTGCCCTCTTAATGAGATCATTGAGTTTCCGCACAGCAGCCTTCTGCGGGAGACTCTGGATATCCTTGAAAAGATCTTGTGCCTCGGCTTCAAAGAGTCTCCGATTCTCTGTGTTTCGGAGAGGATGGGCCCAAAAGGAGCCAATGTACACCCGTAGCACTTCTGGAGTGTTGATCACTTTTCCCAGGGACCACATGAGTGCACCGTAGACCCTCATCAGCTGCTGTGTGTCCACTTGGTCAGCTTTATTAAGCACTACTCGAATCTTGTCATCCTGGCCCCGGAATGACTTAATAGCTTCTGAAAACTCATCAGATATATCCAGCTTATGGGCATCAAAAAGTAGGATGATGCGGTCGACCCTCTCAGCAAACCACTGGAGAACTTGGCAGAAGTCGTAGCCTGAAGGAAGAATACACTATTACAGTCCTACCATTCAGAAAAGTGAGTCTCAAGAAGGTAGGGCTGGGGATAGACACAAGGGGATCATAGCATCTGCCTGGGGGAGAAGAGGAGAAGGACCACCTGTAGGAGAGCATCTGTGGACGATGAGGTCAGGACAACTGTACTCTGCATTTCCTTAGACCAGTCTCACTAGTACTGCCTTTTGTTTTTATCACTGCCCTTCCTTCAACCCTGCTACCCATCTCTTACATCATTATCTTTTGTGCTGCTGTGAGTTACCATCTCAGGGCCATATCTGCCTCTTCCCAGGAGTTCTGGCTCCTGTAGAGCACCCAAACTAAGCAGGTCTGTGGGGGTCTTATCGCAAGCTCTCTTCATCACTGTGAACACCAGCCACTTTCGTAGCACTGCCTATCTGTACTAACAAGGAATGTTAGTGCAGCACTCCAGTGTAGGTCAGCAACCGAAAATATCTAGATTTTAAAACCATTTCTAAACTCATCTCTCCTTGCATTGCAACACTTGCTGTTATCTCAGCCACAGCACTCAGAGATACAATTTACAAGTAATGTGCCTGCATTGCTGATGGCTTTGGGGACGTGACAGGTTACAGAACATGAGCAGTGACCTTTCTGATCATCTCAAACAAACTTTTTGATGTTCTAAAGGAAGACCTATTCACAGCACCTGTCTGAACACTTTTAGAAGTGCAGCTGGTACATAATCCACACAACAAACAGTATTCAGGAACTTATTCAGAAGTGACACATTTAATCTGCAGAGAATCACCACTAGTCATGCAGCATTAGGCTTGGCATGGATGTGACTCATCTTGTTTGATTAAGGAACAGCAACGTACGAGCTGGAAGCTGACATCCCACCCCTCCTCTTCCTCTCAGAAAGAAATCAGAGCTGGAAGAGGGAGCAGTCAAAATGCAAGGACTGGCATAAAGTACCCCAAAGAGAATCAACAGGTTTGCTCCCAGCAGCATATATTTAAATTCCAACAGCAAAGAAAACTCAGTTACCACCAGTGAGCCCCCCAGGGTGTCCTTGGTCATTTTTCAGCTATGCAAGATAAGCCTTTAAACCGCCAGTCCCCCAGCAAAGAAAACCCACTTAGACTACTCATACATGAGCCAATTATCCAAACACTTCATGCACCTGGTCCAGATACAAGTACCAGTCCTCATTCTCCCTAGCATCTTTTAAACAGTATAAATGAAAGGGTATGGAGACATTGTAAAGTTGCCTAGCTTTTCTTAAAACAATGCTGGTTCAGTCAAGTCATTATTCATTATACCTTCAAATTGGTGGTCTTTAACAGGAAACCCAAAAGCAAATTAACTTTAGTTGCTTTCCAGTAGAACCTGACTAGGGCCAACATCAAAAGCAGACAACATGAAAGTAGTAGGAAAAAATGGTGAACTCCAGATTTGTCATGGAGCATACTTGTGCACGTTTAGCAACACAGGAAGGAACTCAGTCTTAAGTCTTTTGTTTAAAAATTACAAATAGCATATGAAATGAAATCCAGAAATTGTAGTTAATAGTAAGAAAGTGTCCTCAGTTACCTGTCTTCCCTGCCCCCCCCCCCCAATAAAATAAAACCAAAAAGCTTCACTAAAAATCCAGCACAGCCACCTCAAACTGAAAGGAGGCCTATGTTAAAAAGTTGTTACTAGGATCCAAAAGAATGCAGGTCAGACTCATTAACTGGCTATACAGAAGAAAAGCCATCATAATCTTTCCCATTAAAAGGATTACTTTGTAAGGAATGCAAAATCTATCCCAGATAGATTGTATTATATTTCCAGATAATGCTGCTCTGGTACTTTCATAGGTTCTTTCCTGTGACCAGTTCCTGAAGGGCTGAATACAAGATGAAAGGTGGGGGCATGGAGGAAAGCTGCACAATACAGCTCAAAGAGAACTCTTCTCACTTCACACTCACAATCTAATCAAAACCAGTATGAGTTAATTTATCTTTATAAAAATTTAGCACGAAAGAAAGGCTAAGTGAGATCTTGTACGTCACTTGCATGTGACAACAGTGCACAAATCTGAGCTATGCAATAACCTATTCTGATTTCACTAATGTAGAAGCAAATATGCCTGAAATCAAATACATAAAAACGCAAAATTAAACAAGTTAAATTCTATTAAGTTTTCCACAAATGGATATGTGAGAAAGTGACTTATAAGGCTGGTTAAATATATAAATTCCCACCATACATTTGATGCATTTTGAACTATGAAAACAGTTGTACCATCAACCAGTCTACATTAACTAGCAATAAACTTATTTTAAATATGAATGAAAGAAATACTAACAAGGCATTTGTTTTGAGAAAGAAAAGTTGACTTTTTGAAAATGGGTAAGAAAAAGACCTCAAAAAATCTGAAATTATTCATTTTAATGAAAATTTGTCATTAGAAGTGCACCTATTTTATATACAGACTCAGTGGTTACACATTAGAGTATATCTGAACTACGGAGAAGTGATACATGGTTAAATATTCCAGCACTGAGACACAATGCATTCAGGATCCTGTCACATACAGTACCTGTGTGCCAATTAGGACTTTCAAAAGTTGAGCAGTACTAGGTCAACACTGATTGGTTTGGAAAACTTGACCAAAAAAATTTGGTGTTGATACTTCTCACCCTCTTGCTGCTCTACTGTTGCTACTTCTTCAAAGGTTCATTCCCAATGACTCATGTCAGCAATCATATCCAGCCTGAGGATCTGTGGCTCACCAGGTACAACATCTACTTGCAATGCATATTAGAAAGTCAAAGTCACTCTCGTAATACAGCTATGGAGCAGAGGGAAGCAGTGATCCACCAGCAGCACTGCAGAGCTCTTGAGCTCATCCCAAGCTGCAGGGAGGGAAAGAGTTGGTGCCTCCAACAGAGGCGTAACTGTTGGGCATCAGTAAGGCGCTGAGCAGAGACCACAAAGGAGAACAAAATGAAACAATGTGGAAGAGAGAAAAAAGTTGGAGAAACTGCATGTGGTCACCAGTCCTGGAAACACTGATGGGAGGAATGATCATGAGCTCTCGTGTTATTATCACAGAGCAAAGCATCAGCCCTATGCATGACAGCCACCAGCCATAGACAAAGATACAGCTGTGCAATCATACAGTACAAGCGTGGGTCAATTTTCTGTGCCAGCTAGTAATAAAGATTTGAACACACAGCAGGCTTTCCCTTGTGGGCCCATGGTAAATAATTTCTAACTTCCCCTAATATCATCTCCCAAAGCTTTTGCAATTCAGAAAACAATCATGGAGGCTTGATGGGCTGCACCCATCCTTTTTGAGCACAGACAGGGAGAGTGTCCAGTTCTTCCACCCCTGGGGCTGGCACTACTGCTGCAGCAGAAGAGGCACCTCTCAGATGAAGGCTGCAATGAGGAGCCTCCAAGCTCAGAGAGGAATACCCACTTACCAGATGAATCAGGGGCAGGCAGAGTGCTGGAGTGATCCCACCTGCCATCGCCATTCAAGTACCACAACCAAGGCTACAACATAATTTGGATAAGAGCAGCCTTCCCCCCTTGCCCAATCTGCTGTTCTTCTAATGTTTTGCCACAGGTAAGCATCTAAACTGCCCAATCTTTCAAAAGGAGCTCAGTCCCACATAGGAAGATGCACTTTTTTGCTGTCCGGAGTGGAAGTTTCCAGTTATGTTAACAAAAGCCTGTCTCGACCCAGCACCCCGGAAAACACTCTTACTGCACTCAAATTGGTGGACTAATCCTAAGGGGAATGTACAGTGTCTCACTGCAAGGGAAAGCCCAACACAACACTGCAACTATATACATCATCTAACTTAATCCATGACTGCATTTTCACAAG
The DNA here is from genome assembly GCA_026212715.1 of Elanus axillaris. Taxonomy (NCBI): domain Eukaryota; kingdom Metazoa; phylum Chordata; class Aves; order Accipitriformes; family Accipitridae; genus Elanus; species Elanus axillaris. The sequence continues at coordinate 18,654,805 of JANZLQ010000032.1, read as the reverse complement.
CCAGATTGAACTGAGAAAGTTACCTGTATTGACAGCAACTCCAGTTCCAAAAACATAAGCTAAGCAGTATCCTCCATTCTCCTCCGAGCGCTTTCCCCATACTTGAAACCCTTGCTTTCATGCTACTACTCATGGTTCATGATTACCACCCCCCCGCCCTTTCCAAAAGCAGCTCCTCCCCACACCCTGCCAGACAGTGCTTCTCCTTCCTCCTCTCCTTAAGCCCATTGTTCCTTCCAAATATTGCAGGCCATACACACATTTCTGTCTGACAGGGGCTTTGTGAACGTCACTAGTGATGCTGCAGAAGCAGCACAGGGACGGGCATTGTCTGACCGGGGACAATGCTGGCACACGTCTGCACGTTCTGCTCCAGCCACTGATGCAGCCCCTGAACTGGCAGGCAGGAAGCTTCTGGCACATCCTCCTGCAGACAACAGGAGTGGGAAAGGTGTGTCAAGAAAGACAGCTCTGAACGTTGCCCTCTGTGTGTATTTTTGACCCTTCGGAAAGCAATCAGCTCCTTCATCCATGGCTTGGATGCTTTCCAGAGTTACAAACATTGGCACAGAGTGGCAACCCAAAGTCATACACAGGAAACGTGTCTGACTATGCAGTATTGCAGACATGGGTGAACACAGTATTGCCTAATCTTAAGTGTATGCAATAGCTCCATACAGTGACTTGTAGGTACTTCATGTATGCTGATGCCTAAGTATATGAAACCTTAAACCTTGGCACCAGATGCCCTGCAAACCTGGGGCACAGAGAGAACAGCGCTCTAAAACTGACTCCCAAAACCTTATTTACAGTACAACCACACTGGTTAAAGCTAAACTGCATACAGGAGAACCACATTTGCGATAAAAGAACTATGCCAAGTTACATATTCAAGACAATCCTTCACATGTTAAAAAAAAACATTCATGAAATGCAAACTAGTCAAGTTAAAGCCTGCAAAAGAGGTAAGAGTTTGAGGTTATGACTCAGCAGTGTCAGCTTAGGTGAAAGTCTACCATATCAAAGGGCAGGCCAGCTAGGCCATAAAAGCAACTTACAAGGCACATACCATAAAGAATTCTGAGCAATAAAGGAAAGAGTCACATGTTAAGTTACAAGAGCAATTCTAGATGGCAGTGAAGAGCCATGGTCCTTTAAGCAACACACGACTACCAGTGAAACATAACCTGAAGTGAAACTCAACTATCCCACATGCACAGTCTGGGACTTACTTCCACAGCAATCCCTAATGGTGTTGAATTTTGTCACACGATTGCTTACTTTTTCAGTGGCATATTAATATCATGCTCTACTTTACTGCTTATTTCATGTTTGCTTCTACACTGTTATAGAAGTGGCAGCAGACACTTGAATGCTGCCAAGCATCATTTTCCCTTAAGAAGCACAGAGGGAGAAAGATGAGCCTTATTTTTCTTTGTGGAAGAAAAAGGGAGCTAGAATCCATAACAGAGAAGCAGAAGTAGGGGACTTAAACCATCTTTGATTTCATCAGACTCTGTGTAAACCAAGACTTAAATATTTTGTGGACATCTTATGAGAAGATTAAAGATGGTTAGTTACACATGTGGCAATTTCTGCCTAGAAATAAGAGTGCCAGCTTGCAGTATTTGTTTTACTCATCTGGTTCGGCAACATTCAAGCCTTTGCTTGCACAGAGGTAGAGCACTCATTGCTGTTCATCTCTGCTAGTTTACCAATATATCACACATACCGGAAAGCACAGGTCACCCCATGATGAATGCTTTACATGACTATATGAGCAATAAAGAGGACAAAAAACACATTCAGACACTGAACAAAGAATCCAGAAACATCTAGTAAACCAGTTTACTAAGGAAGCATAGTTTAGATCACAGTCTTAAATTAGTCTCTTATTCTGTCACTGCAATGTAAACACAAAACTATGGTTGCACAGCTGGCATATATTGTGCTCATTCCAGGATTTCCTCAGAAAATTCCAGATGTGGTATGTTAAGGAACCAATTACTTCCCCCTCCCAAGTTTCCATTTCTTAAGCAAAGGTCTGAAAACAGAGGGCAGCATAAGCCACACACCGGATCACTACCATTTGCAACTCCACAGAAACCTCTGACATGCACTTAAATGCAGCTGAAGGAAACAAGGAAGAAAGTTATTTACATCATGCTGTTTTAATAGTTTCTCAAAGACAGGCTAATTTCTTAAACAGCATGTTAAAAACAAGGTTCAGTTCTTTGTAGAATTTTCATTTTATTAAAAAAAATATTCTCATTCCCTCTTCCTCCTGCTACCTTAACTCTTTTGACTGAAAATTATATTACGACATGACTGAGCAACCTTAAGAAGCAACACTAGCAGCTGTGCCTACAATAAAAGCACCTTATTTATAGCCCAAACCCCTCAGTTTTTAAACATGACAGCTTGAAGAGCTATAGCTATTCTGAAACATTTCTTCGTTCATGAACTTCAGTAGCATATATGAGTCTATTCATTATTACTTTGTAGAAAGCAATTAAAATGATGGAAATCAGGCTTTTTCTCAGGAGTGTCAAAGCACTGATCAGTCAATAGACCATGCAACCATAGCCGTTTGCAGCCATAGCAGCAGGATGATAGAAAACCCAACCCCACCAGTTTTCAAGAGAGAAAATTCCAAACCCTACTTCCAGCCTTAAAACATGGGTTTAACAGGCCTTATAGTAAGAAAGTTTGGGACACGCCACCACTCAAAACCACTAAAACAGGCCTCCAACAGATTAGGATGATGGCTTGTCCAGTACAGCAAAAACAGTTAGTGAGCTCGGTTATTTTCAAGCCCTGCAACTCACCTCTGCTGATGCGCTGCTTCTCTCCAGAGAGAATGCCAGGGCTGTCAATGATACTGATGCTCTTCAGTACCTGGTTAGGTAACTGAGAACACATGAACCTGCAGGAAAGGAGGAGAGAAAAAACAGTAACAATAGCTCTAGCTCACATGTACATTGTCCCTTGAGAGCTCCCCTTCATATATCTGCTTTTAGAAAGACTTGAATGAGATTTTTAACAAAAACGTTTCTTAAGCCCTAATGAACCCCTATGTCTGGCAACCATACATGTTTAAAAAAAACAAAATGTAAAGAGAGTTGTCAAAAAACCTACAAGAAAACCTTATAAAACCATATGTCTAAACAAAATTTGGAATTTTATCAGTGCAAGAACTGACAACATGGGCCATACATGCAACATTAAAAAGACTGCATAAACCAAACATTTTGCTAGGACTAATATTAGCATACACAATAAACAATACTTCATGTACTCCAGCATTTTCCCAAATTCAAAGAGATTCAAAAGAAAAGGGGAACAGGCAGAAGGCCATACTGACAACATGTTTATATTCTAGTTACTAGCAAGTCAACCCTCACCTGGCCTGGCAGCATTTCAACAGTCCTGGTCTCTAACCTACCACTCTCCTTGGGTAGGGCTTGCAGAGGACTTAAGAACAACATCATTTCTCCCACAAACTGAGCAAAAGCTTTAACGCTGCCAGAATCCATAGTTCAAGTTACACAGTTCAAAATACACAGCAAGCTCTAAACAATAATCTCCTGCCTCTGCGATGGGAGACAAATTCAATGGTGGTATTATGAAAAATAAATAATTCACGAGGCCTCTGAGAGTTATACAAAACACACTTTGTGTGTTAAATCCAAACTACTCTGATGCTTCTGGGACAGTTCAGGACTGAAGAACTTCACCTCCCTTCATCATAAACTGCCTTTAAGAGATTTGCATAAGAGTTTAATCTTCTTAAGGGGCAACAGCTGAAGATGTACTAGCCAGCAGACAGTATAACCTGCTCTCCTCCTGTGAATCTGCAGAGCTCGGCAGCCATTCTCCTGGAGGCAGCCCAGCATAGAGTTAAGCTGCAGGCTCAGACCATAGGAGAGCTGTCCAGTGTTAACCCATCCCTTTGGAAGGCACACTACCTCAAGAAACAGAGTTATCACCGACAGCAAATTTTAACCATGCCAAGGTCAAACAAGAACTTTGGTCCTAAAGATCATCTGGGCTAAGATTAATTCAGGCAGTCAAATATCATACAAAATGTAAGATATATAAAAATTTGGAAGCTATTTTTGGACAGATAATGATTCAAAGGAAATCAGGAAGAAAAAAAATAATCTTTATACCTCACTTCACCCTGTTTTTCAGGTGTCCTTGTAGTAACCAGTCTCTAACAAATGCACACAGCATCTCTTCTTGGGTACAACAACCAGCAGCACCAGCTATGCCCCTCACTGAAGCCCAAGAGGGGAGTAAGGAAACAGCAGCCACCTTGGCCTGATAAAACCTTAGGGTATGTAAACAGCACTAACGTTTTTGTTTTTTTTTTTTTTTTTTTTTTTTTTTTTTTTTTTTTTTTAGCGGAATATCAGATGTAGAAAACACTGCACATCCTGAAGCAAACTTTTATACTAAGGCCAATCTTTTTAAGAGATGCATTTGAAAGAGCAGTGAGGTACTATTGTATAAAGTAACATTTTTTGAACTTTCCAAAACCTAAAGGAGACTTTGTTAAAGCAAACACACTTTGTGGAAGCATAGTGGACATGCAACAAAGAAAATACATTTGACCGTGTCAACCGTTAGAAAAATATACATCACTAGTAATGTACAACATGAAGTAACTTTCATAAATTTGGAACAGTGTGAAGACTAATTTAGTTATTTTTTTAATCACTATTAGAAAGCCCAGCACTTTTTTAGTATCACTGAGATCTTCCTAGGCCTACCGTACAAGACAACATGCACCATTATTTCAGCTAAACAATACAGCAGTATTTTCACTCAGGCATCACCCAAACTAGGACAGCTGGAAAAGGCTGTGCAAGAAAACAGAGAACTACAGGCCTCATAAATGGAAAGACATTGCAGTCTTTGCAGCAGTCATTAGTGGCAAAGGGAGAAGGAAAGTATACAGGAAAAGAATATGAAATAAAAGGATAAACCCAGAATTAACTCGCTGCAGCTTTTAGAATATATCCATAATCTAAAGACAACAGATGGGTTAAAAATCTTACATAAAACTAATATTTCAGACAACTTAAAACTGTAACACTAATTGTATCCGAGTATCTCTTTTTGACATTGAGATTTGGCTCTGAACCACTATTTTTTACATGACCTGTAAGAAGTATGATTTTCAAGTTCTGCCTCAAAAAGCAAAATTACATACTATGCACTTAAATGACAACAGACCTTCACAAAAAAAGCTTTATAAAAAAAAGCTGTGCAAATGAGATGACTGTAACTGCTTATGACACATTAGATCTTTGATACTGTCATGGTTTTCATATTATTCTAAAACTATTGTTAAAGAAAACCAGCAATGTTAGACTATCCTTGCAAAAATAAGTTACATTGTTTGCAAAAATGAAATCAACAACTTTCTAACTACATGATGATTATTATTTTTTTTTAGATTAAATTTGGATGACTCAAAGAATCTAGTAAGAATTTGTACTCCTTTTTGCATCCATTCAAATACCCATTAGAATAGAGCAGGACCTTGTGTTTCTTCTCAGCAGCACCAATTTATTTCTCTGATCTTCTGGTATACTGCAATATTCTTTCCTCACTTATTTTAACCAGCATCCAAGGGCACTCTATGTCCTGTCCCCATCCCCTTTCCGCCGCAACTTTCCTTAAAAGTACACAGGAGAAACAAAAGACAGGTTTCTACACTCGGGAGCTTTACAGAGACATCTATCACAAGCAGTGAAATGCAGGGGGAAATAAGAAGGGGTCACGGAACAGAGGCAAGGTAACATCAATAAATTAATGCGACTACTTAGTATGTACAAGCCTTAATTGTGCTACTGTCTTCTTGTTTGTTTTTAGTTTCTCCATTACCTCAGTCACTGTTTCCTTTCATGTCACATTTAGATGAAAAGGGCACTTGACTTCACAGTCTAAGTGTCCGTAGCCTTGGAAAAGTAATACCTTAAGTTTTTCCACAAAACAAAACACTACGATTGTGAAATCATTCAAAAAATAAAGCAGGGGTGAGGGAGAGAGAGGAGTGGAGAGAAATGTATTAGGACAGGAGTGAAAAACGCAATATTTAGTATAAAGCATTGTCACTGCTGGTATGGCAAATGAGAGAAGGCAAAGCACAATACCTAGTATGATTGCATGTAAAGATGACAGGGAGAAGTTACTCAAAGATACTGAAATAAAGCCTAAGACATTTTCAACTAGATAAAGTAGGAACAAGAAATGAGTGGATAGTTTTGAAAAAGTAGCAGTATGATCATAGTGGCAGGCCAAGCATGATGCTAGGGGGATATAAGCACCTAGACCTCTGCTGCAAAACTAAGGAGCAATTGTGAATATTGGGGAAGACACAGTTGCTTACAGCACTGCACTATAACAATACCACAGTCACCAGAAGAACTGGATTAATTTAGTTGGTTACTTTGAACATGCATCTTTTTAGCTAGCAAATAATCTTGCCTGCCTAAGATTCAGGACCTGACACAACCAGCTAGACAGATGATTTAGCCAAAAAATTATGCAACCCATTAATCCGAACAAACATTTAATATTACTTCATGTTCTGTGTCAGTATTTGAATATAGTGCAAAATACTATTTACAGTATAATTATATTAACTTTTCATAGAGAGCACAATGGTGGGGAAGGAGAGAACTACAACAGTGATCTAGAAGACAAGACTTAGCCAATAATCTCACCAAAAGGGGTCTTGGACCACAAAATTATTTTTTTAAATGGGACTTGACTGCAGTTTCCCAGAGCACATATTCTTATCTCTCAGCAAAGTGATAGCCAAGCCAACTATAAGCAGCTATAAACTTTCTTCTATGAATAAGCACAGTGAGAGATAAGACTGTACATGATGAACTTTTAACACGTACGCCAGTGTTTATCGGCCAAACAGGAAAGTTTATTGTTAGAAAAGAACCAATTTAGATTAATGGGCTTGCAAAACTAGGCCTCCATGTCAAGCCACCATCAAATACAGGAAGAAAACAATGAGGTTGCTCACACAATGTGAACAGAGTTATTAATAACTTTTAACTGGAAATATTTACAGTTTGACTTAATAATCTTAAAGGTCTTTTACAACCTAAACAATTCTATGATTCAGCCTGCTGCTTAAGTTAATATTCATGGCAATATTCACAGCCTCTAAACAACTTTCCCCTTTTTTGCAAATACCCAGCAGCCATCCAGAAGCTAACGGTATCGTCCTGGTCTACGGGACTTCTTGAAGACCAGCTAGTTAAGCACTTAAGCTTGAACATGTACTTTATCCAGGAGGCATAGTCAAATATTATCCATTCTTGTAGGCCTTTTTACATATCCCAGCAAGTCACAGCTTTAAAGAGCTATACCAAGACCTCAGGTGAGACCAGCATAAAGGAACAAGACAGCAAAGGGAAATGATCTTTTCCTTTTTTGGATGGTAGTTTTCAATAACAGTACTAACCTACCAGTTTCACCGAGTAGGAAGATTTGTGCCCAAACTGATCTTGAGTTTCAGCTGGCGTAATGCCTTGTAAACAAGTTAGCTGGTGCAGCATTTCAGCAGTTCTCTGTGAACTGGTTTTAACAATGATTCTCTGTTCTGATAACTGAATATATATATAAAAACACTCCTTACCTTTTTAATTTTTTTTTTAAAGTTTTACACAGCTCTATGCTAGTACTACCCTATCTAGTACTGCTTATTTTTTTTAATTCACTTAAAGAAAAACTGCTCCTGCTTGTATTTGAATATTTATTCCATGCTGTTCAAAACAAGTACAGCAGAAAAAACTTAGTAAAAAAACCCCGCTGATGCTTGAAGGTGGTATCAAGCAGAAATTTAAAGATAAAAATCCAAAGACAACAAGCAAACAGATCTCACCTGTTCAGGAAAGCATTTCCAAAGCGGCTGAGTTTGCGGAATGGCTTCTTAGGATCAACAACTAGGGCATTTCCAGGAATATTTCCTTCTGAATCTCCATACATCACAGCAATAAAAGAATCTGTGGTAGGCTCTGGACCAATCCGCATGCCTGGAAAGTCTTGTTCGAGCAGGTATCTAAAGATGGAGAATACATAAAGTAACAGAATGAATGACTGGGAACAATAACAAAAGCAAATACCTATAATCTGCTTGAAAATTCCCAAGGATTACATGCTCTAGAATAGTAAAATTACATTTTTCCTGCATTTCATTATTTCTGTTAACTAGGAAGGGAAAAAATCCCAAAACAAACCACAAATGAATTCTAGTTTTTCACAAAACCTAGGTAAAATGATAAATTAAATCCTGTTACAAAAACAGGGTGGAAGTACTCCCTCAACCACAGCACCGGAACCACTCAAATGGATGTTTCTTCCAACGATCCCAGTGCTGTAGGTTACACTACAAGACACTGCTGCTTTTGTGTGCATTTTCAAGCCTATACAAGTGCTGCTGGTACTAAACAGGAGCAGTCTGAAACAGCACGTGAGTAGTGTCAGTCTGCTGACAGATCTAACCCTTCGATAAACTCAGTATGATTTTACCAACTTGAACTCATCTTACCACAGGCAGAGATAACACAGTTATGAGACAATACAGTTACATAGTTATGAGACAATACAGTTACATCTGTTTGCAAATGAGGAAAGGACTTTTCTTTTGACCCGCACATCAAAAAGTAATTGTTAAGTCAGACCTGCAGAACTTGAGGCCTAATGGTAACATACTTCTGAGAGGCAGTGCTGTACCAGCAGAAACCATCTTGCATCTCCCCTTTAGTAATCCACTCAAGAGATGCAGAAAGCAAATACTCAGTGGACCAAGTCTGATATACCAAGTCTTGACCTTCCAGACAAGAAGGTCTCAAATGAAGGATGTGTGTATTCAAATGCTAAAACTTAATGGAAGCAGAGCATGTATTTACAGAAAAAGCCTGTCTGCATGCCTTCCTGGACAGCAAGTGCGAAGCAAGAGAAGCCCCAAGCCTATCAAGCAAGCCTCCAGCTTGCAATGTTCCTCTGGCCTACACTATGACAGCTACCCCTTTTGAAAACCTGCAGCAGACAACCCTGCTTAACTTTAAAGCATGAGTGCTACCGTCCTCATTCACAACAGTGTCATCTTGAAAATGTTCACCTCAACATTAAGACCAAACTGTTTTCAAGTATGCTGTGATTTGACATTACAGGAGCATTACAATTCTCCAATCAACTCACATCATCTTGTAATTATTAATTCCCTGGGTTCCATGTCACACTGGAGTTCTTAAAAACCCCCACAATTTTAACCAACTACAATTTAACTTTTTTACATAATAAAATCTGGATTTAAATGAGAATTCTTCAGGCACAAGTGATGGTCCTATATCCAATGACAGCACTAGTTAGGTATGAGCACATCTATATTAACATTGGTCTTTGAATAATAGCTTTTTCTGGCCCTTAATCCAACAGCACTATGCCTGTTCTGCTAGTGGTGGGTTGACCCTGGCTGCCAGGTGCCCACCAAAGCTGCTCAATCATTCCCCATCCTCAGCTGGAGAGGGGAGAGAAAATATAATGAAAGGCTTGTGGATCAAGATAAGGGCAGGGAGAGATCACTCACTAATTACTGTCACAGGCAAAACAGATTTGACTTGGGGAAATTAGTTTAATTTATTACCAATCAAATCAGAGTAGGGTAATGAGAAATAAAGACTAAATCTTAAAACACCTTCTTTCCACACCTCCCTCCTTCCCAGGCACAACTCCACTCACGGTTTTCCTCTCCCTCCTCCCCCCCCAGCAGCGCAGGGGGACGGGGAATGGGGGTCGGGGTCAGCTCCCCACACCTTGTCTCTGCCTCTGCCGCTCCTTCCTCCTCAGGGGCAGGACTCCTCACTCCTCCCCTGCACCCCTGTGGGGTCCCTCCCACGGGAGACAGTCCTCCACAAACTTCCCTGGCGTGGGTCCTTTCTGCAGTCCTTCAGGCACAGGCTGCTCCAGCGCGGGCTTTCCCAGGGAGTGGCGGCCATCTTCGGGGGCAACCACCCGCCCCGGCGGGGGCTCCTCTCTCCCCGGGCTGCAGGGGGGCACCTGCTCCCCCGCTGCCCTCCGCGGGCTGGGGGGGGACAGCCTGCCGTCTGCCCACGGGCTGCAGGGGCATCCCCTCCTCCCCTCCTTCCTCACTGCCCTCGGGGTCTGCAGAGGGATTCCTCTCACATTCCAATCCCGCTGCTCACTGCAGGTTCCCCTTCTTGAATCTGTTCTCCAGAGGCGCTACCGCCGTCGCTGATGGACTCGGCCTTGGCCAGAGGCGGGTCCGGCTTGGAGCCGGGGAAGCTTCCAGCAGCTTCTCACAGGAGCCAGCCCTGCAGCCCCCTCCCCCACCACCAACCTCCCCTGTCACAAACCCAAAATGTAGTCAGCCTGGACAGATTTTCTCATGACCAGTTCACTTTCATTGTACCGTCAGTGTGAATCTCTCAAGGGATGGTTCTTATAGCTACAAGCAGGTCAGATGTAATTTCCTTACAGAGTATCCACTAGCGCTTCCAGCTTCAGCCGTTCACATGTCAGTGGGGACCTGGGTATCTCCCATGCGGTTCTGTGCTTGCCTTTTCTTCTAGGATGTCCCCCAAATAGATAGGCTGGTTTAAATGACTGTGGTCTTTTGCAAAATGTCTCATTTTAGACATTTTCTGGGGCATAGTTTTGCTCAGTCAGGCCTAACTCAAGATTCAACAAGCTTGAAGGAGGCTTTTCACACCTTTCACACGTGAAACCAAAACAGGAGGTTCAATAAGGAGCAGCAGTAAGCTGCAGTAAATAAGACCGGAAGGTCTTAGGAGAGGTAAGGAAGGCTTGTGAAACTCTTGGAGGTTAAAGCTAAGCCTGGAGAGATATTTAGGTTGTTTGCATCCTTTGCCTTTGCAGTCCTTGTTTGCAAGTACATAATGATAAACCTTTAGCAAAACACCGAGGGACAGTTTTCTGGGGCATGCTTTTCCCACTGTTGGTTTCTAAGTGGTCCTACCAGCTTGCTGTTCTTTAATAAGTCAATTTTATAACACTGTACGGAGCTCTTGAACTGTTTATGTCTGGTTAGCTCTTATTACGCTGTGGAAGAACAAAATAAAACAGCAAATACAGTTTTGTATTTGTACTAGATTATTCATCTAATTTCTTCCCATAGACTTATAAAAGCCAGAAGTACCATCAGATCATCTTGTTAGGCCTGTTAGACGTCACACCTGTTACCTGCCATGCAGTTACTTAAACGTTATTCCTTGTCACCTGTGACTGACCAAAGTCTATCTTGAAGAAAAAAGACCTCTCCTTTAAAGATATCAGGAATGGTGAAGTCACCACATTTCATGGAAGTATGTTCTAGTGGGTGATCATCTTCCAGCAGTAAGTACACACCTTGTTTCCAGCTTCATTTAGTTTGGCCAGAGCCCATACGTTAGTTCTTGTTAAACATTTTCCTAGTAACTTAAAAGCCATTGCATAACCACTCATTCTTCAGTAGGGTCGATTTTATAAAATATACCAAGGTTGCACACAGTCGTCTTTTTGTCAAACCAGTAGATTCAGCACTTCATGTTCTCATTATAAAAAAAGCTTTATTTGTATATGCAGCTGTATCTTTGTTCTTGCATTCCCTCCAACTATTCATTGTCCCTTTTTCAAATGCAGACTCCAGTAGCCTTCCTACTATTGCTATACACTGAGATGAACATCACCTTGTTATTCTTATATTCCTACATATAAATGACTTCCCAGTTTCTATATACAACAGAATCCGGTTGTCCTTATTTGCCATTAGAGACTTCTGCTGAGTTGTTCTTCTTCCATAAGCTGGTGAGTTAGTGTTTTCCACACTACAGTCTTCCCTTTTGTAAGAGGGAGTAAATCATAACATATATTTGTAATTCCTTTAATCATAACTTCACACTTCAGTGTGTTAGAATTAGCTGCAGTTAATCAGGCCAGTTTATCAAGCAGGTCAGATCATTCTGTATGATTGCCCTGTCCTCAGTGTTACTCAGCACTCCATCAATTGTTGTTCTACCGCACATCTGGCCAGCCAGGATGTCATGTTTATTTCCAAATCACTCATGAAAATGTTGAATAGAGTTTGAGACTGGTAAACTCTTAAAAATTCCTCAGAAGAAAACTTTTTTCAGTGATGTTTCTCACTGAGGACTAATTCTGAAATCAGTTAGCTAGCAAATTCCTAACCTTAGTAATATATACTTTTTTCAGTCTTTGCATAACAAAATCTTACTATCTTTGCACAATAGACTGTAAGTAAAAAAACCTGCAATTGCAGGATAGAACAAAGTAAGTTTCTTTGCATTAAAAACCCTGTTATTTTATACTGACTGACTTCCAGAAGGTAGCTCAGGGCTTACCAAAACTGTTCAGCACCTTAGAGGGAACCTCTGGCTAATGCTAATCCCAGAAAGATTTCTTTTCCATGCAGTCATCTTGCATCACCATTTTACTATCCTATGTACTGTACTAGTGGAACGCCCTGTAATTGCTTTGACATCCTTCAAAGCTTTATTGCACTCTGGTCACTGAAAGACAGCTCCACTACCCTGGTTTGCAAGATCAATGCATCCATAGGAACAGCACACCAGTTTTGGCAGTACACTGGCATCAGCTCTACTACATGCCTAAGATAAGGAAATTAAAGAAGAATTTCTGGGCATAATCGAAATATAAGAGTTTAACAAAGCTTAATAAAAATAGATTTGAATTTAAAAAAAAAAAACCAACCAACAAAATACCCCTGCACAATTATATCTACCTTTATTAAGATCAGCTCCCAACAGCTTTCCTGTCCTTTTTTCCCTGTCCTTTTATTTCCCAGCTATACTGTTCTTAAGCTCTTTACCAAAACATATGGCTAGGCCATACTGTTCATATTTAAGTCAGGTAGGTCCCTTATTTCTGCCTTCATGGAAAGTGTTTCAGACATCATTTTTACTCCAAATCTCCACAGGTGTTTTTATACATATATAAATACACACACACACACATATATATATGGAATTTGACTGGGTGGAAACATCTGCTGTCCAGACAGTAAATTGTACTACTTAATGACTGTCCTAAGGCTAACTAATAACACGTCATCAATCTTTTTCGGGGAAAACACTCCCTTGTGTGGTGGAGTGCAGCTTTCAGTGTATAATTGCTTTGTGTGCTGAAACTTATATTTAATGTAAACATGCATACATTAACAAATGCTGTACAAAACATATGAAACATAAATGAGAAGAATGTATGTAACTTGAAACTAACTCTTGACTTAAAATAGGTATTGCTATTAACTACTTCAGGGATGATGGATCATTTTGTGTTTATGACCACCAGCCCACATTCTGAGGAACAGCAAGAGAACCAAGAGTGGTAATATATGATGACTGATTTTTAATTAATCAGATATTGTGCCCCCAATGGCAGCCCAGGTAACCAATCTACCACCTTACCTGTGACACCTTACAACATCCCTCCTGCTACTTTTGAAAAACTGGCACAATATTTACTTTCTTTCCATTTTCTGCAGTTCTGCGGTATCCCAAACATTAATACAGCTGAACCATAGACAGCCAAGAATCCTCCTAGACTACACTTTTGAAATGAATTGGTAAGAATGATCTCTATTCTGTCTTAATATGTGTTGTATGGCTATGTGTTGTGAAACAGTTCATAATATTTCTCATTCTCAACATAGAACACAAGTGTTTTATCAGCATGCCTGCTTTAGCTGCATCATTATTTTGCTATCTCTATGAAGTAGTAAATATAGACCTTTGAAAGGATTTTGGTTTCTCCTCATATACATTTCCTATATACTTGCATATATACACATGTATATATATATGCTTCCAATTGTTACCCCTGGAAACCATATTTTTTCTATATTCTGTGAGTTTTGATTTAAGTTGAAAGCTTCATATTTTCCATTTTCCCATATATTGTGCATTGCTTTTTCACATCCAGCTGCTGCCTTCTTATCACCTCTGAAAGAGGTCAGACTTTCAGCCAAAATTGTGAAACTGGGATAGGTCATATCATACCACTCAGAATTCCTCAACTTCAGCAGGAACAGATAGTTATGCTTCCAGAGACATCTTTTAGCCCACCCTGACCTTTCCTACTAATTTTAGCATGAAGCTGCAATGTTGAGCCTCCAAAGCATTAGGGATTTCTCTTTGTCAGTCACACAGGTGTTTTTTTACCAACATCTAGTCTGACCTTATCATTGTCTTGGACTTGTGGAGATACACAGGGAATAACTAATTTTCCTTTCATGTTGTATCTGTGCAGTTTGATGTAATTGAGGAGGTTTTAGTCATTACAACATGTAAGGTCAAAATATCAAAACCGTGTGAGACTTGCATGCAATAGCTATTTAGACAGGTTTCCACATGCTTTAGAAACATGTGGCTCCCTTACATTTAGTATAATGGATATTCAGCAACGTTTGCCGCTACAAATTTTTCTTTCTTTAATCTGTGTTTTCTTGACCTGACTTAAGAGTCACACTTGTCTTTCTTTGATGTCTGTGAGTTTTAGCACAGTATCATGTTGCAATGATGATTTAATTCAGCATGTAATAGGATGTACTTACAGAGTTGCCTATCTTGATCTCCTGGAGAATGTTTCTTTCCTTACGCATTTCTGAAACACTTCCTTAAGATGTTTTGCAATTGTTTCTTTAAAGTCTTTCCATGTAGAGCTGTTAACATAGTTTAATCTTGGTGATCAGCCCTTTCGTGAGTAGGTGGCCACACTAGATTCCTGCACAGGTTTGTATTTTGTTCAGCGGGAGCATGTGGAATGATAGGATAGCTGGACTCTTTTGCCTACCAGCCCAAAATTCTCCCACACTTGGCTCCCCAGACAACTGCGAAGCCTTTTGGGACTCCCTGAGAAATGACTTTGTTTTGTTAGGAGCCATGTGGAGTCATGCACGTAGCATCACTGAGGCCACATCCCATGGGGAAGCTGGCACAAGGCATGGATGATAGCTCGGTCTCAGACAGCGCAAAATGTAGGTTTGTGCGGTGTCCGTGTGACTCCCACCAGAGCCTGGGTTTGTTAAGCTCTGCTTTCATGACCTACCAGGTGCCCTGGAAAGGCTGTCATTCCATCCTCCTAGTGAGAACACACTGTATATAGGACAAGATACGCTGCCATGCACACCTCTTCAGATTGCACAACGGGTCACAAGGCTTGAAGTCAACATGGCAATGGGAACATGGCTTCTGCAAATGTGGATAGATACTGGATGCAAGAGCTTCTGCAACAGCCGGGGCTTTCTCATGCAAGAGGCACCAGGAATTTCAGCACTGCAAGATTAGCTGGAGTGTGTGCCTCACCTAACCCTGTGCTTCCTCTTCAGCCTGCAAGTGGGATGGGAAATGCCCACAGTGCCTGGCAGCCTTTCCTCAGCTGGGTGCAGCTTCCCTAAGGAACTCCTTGTCCCATAGCTTGTGTTTTCTCACCAGGGCTTTCATACTGGAGGCAGTCACCTGCCCCAGGTTGTGGAGAAGGGAGCTGCATCTTTTTAGGCAGAATCTCTTGGCTGTTTCTGTCCCTCTTGGTTAATTAGGAGGGAGAGACTTCATTCTCTTGCCATACTGCATCAGATGTGGGCTCTGGTCTCACAATGCACTGTCCAATCCTCTCCTGTAACACAGAAAATGACGCAAAGATTAGGAATTTCGTCATACCAAAACCTGAGCCATTGCCATGTTGAGAAAAGCAGTCTCCTGATGTCTGCTGAAACACTCTGGTCATGCCTCTCTTGGCTGAAAAAAGCAATGCACTCAGAAAAGCGCAATGCTTGCTTTTACACTGAGGAAGTAAAAGGGATCCTGCTTAGCAATGGAGAAGACTTTGCGGAACTGCCAGAACCAGTGGCAAACCTGTCGCCTGCTTTGGGGTCCTGTGATCCTGCCTGGGACTCTTAAATAGCAGTCCTCATGGGAAACCACATTTCTCTCTCTATAGTCAGCAAATGCACTCTGGTGACCAACAGTTTTGTGCATGGACTAGATTCTTTTAATGCCCTTTATCCCTTGGAGCTAACTGCAATGAAATGAACACTGGAAATTTAAAGTTGACAAGAGCATATGATGTCCCATACGTTAGACAAGAAAAGGAACCTTGAAGGCATACCCCATCAGCACTTGCTGATTTTATTAAGATACAAGATACCATTAACTTACTACAGCTGACAAGGTTTAGAAGTCAGTTATTTCAAGATAAGTTGCTTTAGCAGTCTCAATGTCTTTTAGTGTCTGACTGCAGACTACAGTGAAGCTGGTAAGAACTAGTATCCTATGCAGGGCATGCCTTACAAAAAGAAAGACTCATTTAAGAACGTTATATAGAAGCTCAGTAATAAGGTGTTGCACTTACGCACATGCACAGGTCTCCTAGAAGTCAGATCCATCAGAAGAGAAGTTATGTTCTATGTAAGAACAAACAGACCAAATAAGGTTGCAAATGTGAGCTACTGTCAGTATTTATCTGGGACATTAAGTACTTCTTGGACTGTTTCTGAAATATTTTCTGAATTTAAGTTTCCTCTGAGTTTGGGTAAAGTTAGTATATATGTAACAGCAAGTATCTATACTTATCTATACTCAGTTGCTTATAAGGCAGCTGCTGAACCTCCACAGATTGCAACCTGAGCTCTCACGGAAAACCCAGCTTCCTATTTCTCCCTTAATATGCCTGGGCATGCACTACCCCTGCACAGCCTGTGTGCTTTGTGAACAGCAGTCCCAAGTCAAGGGGTCCCATTCCTGATCACAGGGGTCTTAGGTGATCCTGAATGGAACATGGCAGGAAGTTATCCTGGTTATCGCAAAACCTCTTCTTTGTTATTTGAATTAATCCATGAGAGGATTTTTGTATATATGCTTATACAGCTTTTGCCCAAGGGTGTTTTGCAGCTTCATGTTGCGACAGGGTGAATCACGTGTTAACAACACAACCAAGTTCCTCAATGTCAAGTTCCCTCAGCATCAGTAACTTTGGAAATAAGTGATTAAAGAGGATATACTGATTACTCAGAGTGGGATTCACCTCACTTACCTTCAGCCCTACAGAAGTTAGGTGTCAAGTATGACCTGGACATTTAGGCTTCTCTAGAAGAATCCAGTATAGAGGGGCTTACTCACCACCTGCAGTTGCCATGCTTGCTTTTTCCTCCATTCAGTACACAGGGAACAGTGGCCACCAGCTTCAACCAGAAGTCTAAATTTCATGATTTAATTTGGGTCAGGTCAAGCCTACCCAAATGCCTGCCTTGTGAAAAAACCTTGTTTGCCTCAAAAGAAATAGTGCTTCATAGCAAAAAGCAATTTGAACTTTGAACTAGTTTAGGAAATTCAGTACCAGTGCCAGCTTTCAGTCAAAGGTACCTTTGGCTGCCTTTGACTTGAGCTTAAAAAACAGGTATTTCATATCGGGAAGGCTTGAGTCAGGAAAGAAGAGTTAGTTGTTAGGCAACAAGCAACTCTTAGTCACCTTCCTGAGGGATGCTGGAGGCTTCTTCCCCCACCTCATTTCCTTTTGTCTGAAAACCACAGGTGCAATATGACACGCGTAAATGAAAACCAGCCCTTATGCAAAAACCTCACACCCATTAGCTTCCATACATTGCAGAAACAAGACCTGGAGCTGATAACCTTTGTGGGGTACAATTACAAAGAAATTGTAGCTAACGTTCTCATTCCTCTGTTGCGGTACCGCACCTCTTCTAGGCACTTCAATCAAGGGTACAGATAGGCTGTAGCAGAAAGAATAGAAAATTTGTGTGCTTTTGTGTGTGCAGTTACTTTTCTCTAAACTGTTTCTGGTCACCTTTTTTACAAATAAAAAAAAGGTAGATTCTAAAAACTTTTTTACAGAAGTGCAAGTGCTCATACTAAGCAAAGCATCAGCCAAAGAGGGGAGAGGCTTGTGACTATCCTTTGTCTATTGCTGTAGTTCATCTAATTCTGGTTTCAGTTAAGCCATTCCTGTTCCATCAAAAAGTTTCAATACAATGAAGGTGAGAAAGGAAGTTCACAGCAAACCTTTCCCTTGCGCAATGTGATAAAATAAATGTGCTTATTTAATTTAAAAGAAAAAAAGAATGAAAGAAAATGTAGGCATAAACTTAAACCTTTGCAAATAAAATTTGCAAGAATGGAATAATGCAGGTAAGATGATCAGGCTGTCTTAACTTTTTCTCCTTGTAACACCAGCTTTTCATATTGATTCCTCTCTGCATGTAAGAAAAGTATGTAATGAGGCTGCTAGAAGTGATTTGGTTCGTGTCTAGTTTCTGTCAGTCAAGGTCCTTGTACAACACTCATTGACACAGTCTGAGTGGCTGTGATTTCATACTTACACAGGTCTCTAATAGGAAGCACCATGCTTTGTCATCCCATTAATCTCAAGTCCTTTCATCAGCACTACTTTTAATCATTTGGGAGGACTTTCAATACAAATGTATGTGTGCCTAATAATGCTTGCATAATAGATTAGAAAATTTAATCACTGAGCTTCCTAGAGGTGTGCTGAACACATAAATCACTCACCTTCCTAGAGGTGTGCTGAACACATGCAGATCTCATTAGATTAAAAAAAACCCAAACAAACATAAAATGTATAGGATCAGTCCATTAAATTCCAATAATCTGCTAGTAATGCCCAGCTATCTGGTGATTTGAATAAAGTTGCTCAGAAATCTAAAAGGGTTTCGCACCAGAAAATTACAGTTCTGAACTGGGGTGGGGAGGTGGGGGGGGAAGAACCAAAATCTCCTAAAACATTAAATTATTTTAGTTTGTTGAAATGTTTCGCAATTTTTCGAGGTGAAATGTTTGAATCTCAATTGATTTTGTTAAGATGCGTACTGTATTAAATGTAAAGCACAGAAATCAGTAAAACATTTCAAATGGAAAAGTGATACATTGTGGTTTAGGAAGCACAGAAATGTTGCTTTTCAAATTTCTACCTTCTTTTATTTTTTTGAAGTAGAACACTATAAGAAAAACAAACACATATGCACCAATCATAATGCAACAGCACTTCTCAGGGAAAAATATTCCTTCAGAAGAATTCTTAGCATCTTCATAGTTAAATGTTTTCCTTCTAGTGAACATCCCCATCTTTTTTAAATTTTTTTTTTATTATGGAGGCAATAGTGCATGGAATTCAGGGTCTTTGCATGGAGACAATAGGTAGATGTGTCTAGTAGGCTATTATTATCATGGCTTTTAGACTACCACTGCAAGTTTACCTCTCACAGATGATCTCTATCAGATCATTAATCAGGTTATTGCTGTTACTACATTTCCATGAGCCCCCAAGTGGGACCGATTTGGTCTCTCAGCACGCTCTTCTCAGTCACAAGACCTGCAGATATGTACATTCACAACTTACAACAGACATGCTCTTTCGACAAGTAATGCGGGTGGGAAATTTTCCAGTTTCAGAAATCATGGAGGGGTGGAGCTCTGACTCAATGTAATAAAACACCTGTTGCAACTTCTGACACTCTTCAAGGCTGTAAATTTGTTTCAAGAGGCACTGGCAACTGTGGAGTTTAATACTCAGGTGCCATTCACAGCACCTGCTTTTAATGCAGCAGCGATCGCAATGGCTTCAACGTCTGCCTTTCCTCAGGTAAGTGGAAAACAGAACAAACTTGGCAGGAGTCTCTGAGTATTTGATTTTGATTTTTCAACAGACTATAAGCAGGTCAAGTCCACTGTTACCTGTAGGACAGAAATCTCCAAGAAAACAAGATTGTCCTTCGTTGACTATTTGCAGCTATGAGGACCTGGAGTCAGCATCTTTCTATACGGCACAGAAACAGCTGACACTTTCCTGGCACATTTGTTTTATCCACCACAAACAATGAGGAGGTGTGAATTGCTTGCTCCACATTGCAATTCCACATCGAGGAGTTGAAATAAGTAGAAAAATTGGTATTTACTCTCTTTTTCATCCCTTATTCTCCCTCCCTCAACAGCATTCAAGCAGCAAATCAAGCCCCTTGGAAAATGAAGAAAGAAAATGGATGATGCGTTACATAGCCCCAAACGACGCTGATGTTAAGGTACCAACTTCAGCAAACTAAAAAATAGGTTGGACTAAACCAATATTTTTTTGAGAAGGGTAGGATCTTTTTTTTTTCAAAAACTGATTATTAAAGATTCATATGCTTGTTTAGAAATAGGAATGTTTCATGAAAGAAAATTTTCTTTAGGTGGAACATCTGTATTCCATTATTTTTTATTCCATTCCTTTATTTACATAAAGTGTGTTAATTTCATGGTTTTATTCCTTAGAGAAATTCCTTAGAAAATGTTGTCGATTTACTGTTGAAATGGGCCTTCTTTTAATAGTATCTATCACTATTGACATTAATGTAGTTTTAGCCCAGCATGAATGGAGAACTTTGCCAGTGTTAGAAGTCAGAGTATGGTTGTTGGCAATCCTTTGGGTTTTGGTAATTAATGCCAATTTCCAGAACGAATGCCCACTTTGATCACTGTGCAACTCTTCACAAGAAAAGAACAACTTTAGCAACCTTTGCAGGGCCTATGACAGGGATATATTTGCATCAAACACATACCAGCTGTATCAGTGATGATTTTTGCCTCCACTCTCAGCTTCCAGATGACTATACCTTGTGACAAGCTGCCTCACAGTAAAAGCAGGGGGACTCCAAACAAAAAAACTAACTTACTTTTGATGCTATATTAAATGGTGTTTGATTCAAGTGTCTATAGCTCATAGGAAACCTGTATGTTTAATTTCTTGTTTGTGCATCCAGACTTCCAAATCAATAGAAAACTACAAACATTGTTTTCCTTATGTATGTCACAACCTTATCAACCTGATTGATCAGACTGATTTCTTGTTAGTAGTAATCTGGCAGCTCCTTGGGTGGAAATTAGTGTACAAAAAGGGTGACAAACTATCAGTGGGGTGTGAAACGATGTGAATGGTGAAGTAGTGTAACAAAAACTGACATGCTGTTTAGGTCATAATTTGCTCTGTGTGTGTGCTCAGCAAGGGAATGTACTAAAGCCGGAAGAGCAACTATTAGAGAGTGCAATGACCGGATCTCCATAGCATTTTTGTAATGATTTACTGTATTTATGCTGAAGTTGTGTTTTGGTTTAGAATATCCATTGCTAAAAGCATCCAACCCTTCTTCACCGCAAAGGTAGTTACATGTATATAAAGCTTGTTAGAATCCAGCACATGTTTTTGAATGTGTGTAAAGTAATATAAAATGATCCTGTGGCCATAAACCCCTGCATATAGAGGCTATGGGACCCTTTCCACAGCTTTAATTCATTGTTCTTGTCATAATTCCTCCTCATTAAATGAACCTCTGAAAGTTCTGTTTGCTATCTGTAGGTGTTTAACTACCAAGACATTCTCAGACACTTTATTTGCCTCCTGGCTTTTGAATAGATCTTCTCTCCTCTGTAATAAATCTTGGCAGAAAACTGGCATTAAAGGCACAGACTTGTGCAAACTGGCCAGTTTCTGCCTCTTACTGGCATTGGGTTTCCTGGGCAGCTTTCAGTAATACCCTTGATTTTTTGCAAGCCATAGCTTGCCATCTGCAAGGAGGATAATCCTTAGTAAAAAGGTGTTATAAAGGATAACATGCTTATAGCAGCTTGAGTCCCAAAACAAGTAAACAAGTGCAAAGCTTTCCTTAATGCCAATGCTGAAATATTTGCCCAAGTACTTGCTCAGTTTGAGAGAACTTTGGGTAGCTCTGTGATAAACTGAATAGTTACTGAATTGGGTTTAGAAAAACATGCCCAGGGGCTGCACATGGAATTTAGCTGTGTTGCTTACCTACAGTATAAAGCCAAGTATATACCCCACTGCTAAATTTTCAGGAAAATGTAACACCTTTGTGAAACCTCTTTCATAGTTTAAAATTGATAGAGCATCAAGAGAGCATCTCTTTAGCTATTTCAGGGAGTCCTGAGTTGACAGTTTGCCTTCTAACACCCTACACATGAATACAGGAAAGATGAAACATACTAAAGGAAGACCATAAATAGCTGAGAGTAAGGCAGCCCATAATTACAGTAAATCTAGAAAATTTATCACTGGATATTATTTGTTAGTGCATTGTCTTATAAAGAATAATTCGTTATTTCCAAAATGAAAAAAAAAAAAAAGGTATTTTCCCTGGCAAATTATCAGCCTGAAAAATAGTTGTTGGACCATCATCTGTGAATGCACTAAAAACTTATATACAGGAATGCAAAGAGCAAGAAACTAGGAAGCATAATCTCAGCTCAAGATTAGTAGTATTAACACAGGGCTGGGAGGCTCACCAAAGTATTCTGGCTGGACACGAAATCAGAAATCAGAGAAGAACTAGGAGAATTTTAATCAGTTTTTGATTTATGCAAGTAATACACAGTGACGTACATTCCTTAACAGTTTGCTACAAAACTAGAAAAAGCCATGATGTTACCAAGGGTCCTGTCTCCCTTCCCTCTTAAAAAAAGTATCTGTGATTGAAGTGTGTCGTGTAAGGTTACCTTTTGCAGAGGTAACAATGAGCTCTTAAGGCTGCTCGGTCTGACCTTCACTCTGTCATTGCAGGGATAAGTTCAGAGGTTCAGGGTACACAGATTTATCTTTGATAGAGGGGACTGCAAGAAGATTTGCTCATCTCTGCATTGTGGATTCTCAAATTTTGGTAATACTTTCTTTATTCTAGGTATCAGGAATTGCTCCTGGCTTAATATGTAATGCAAATTTTGTGCTGAAAGTGGCTGTTTATGATCATTAGTCACTCATGGATAGTTGTTTACATTACCAACTCCCTGAACTAACCATTTTTTTTAATGGGATACAAGTGATAATCATCAGCAGCAACACACTTGCTTTTTAGTTTATTAGCATTGTTCAGTGTATTACTGCAATGAAGTGATGACTAGAAGGAAAAGCTGTTTAGTTGCATGACTTCCATTGATGGTGCCAGGGACTTGAGCTTCAGTTATAAGAAGATGTTATTTGCTCTTTGAATTTTCTGGAGTAGTTTTCATGTCTGACATTTGGCCATCAGAAAAGTATTATATGAAGTAATTTTTTCATTAACTGCCTCCTCCAAGGAGGATAAGTCTCCTTTTCATTGGTCACAGAGATTTGCTTTATAGTTAATAATTCTCTTAATAGTTAGCAGCTCTCTTCAAAAGCATTGGTGTCTCAAATGATGATGTTGATCACTGAATATTGTTCCTCCTTTGATGCCCTAAGGAGAGGATGAAAATATTTTCTAGAACAGATTGGGTTTTTTTCTGAAGGACTTTGATTTGCACAGTATGGCCATCTGAGTGTTATACTGAGAAAAAGTGAGAGGGGTTCAGAGTACAGACTGGTTCTGAGTGCTATGAAACCCCTTTCCTAACTGGTAAAAATGTTGAGAATATGGAGGTAAAACTAGCATTTTCATTATTCCTTTGAATTTAAAGTAATCATTACTCTTGGGGGCAGGCTAATACCAGAGGGATTTTGCTAGTAAACCATGCTGACCCAATGACTAGAGCCAGGAAGCAAGGCTGAGGCTGAGGGAAGCTCAGCCATGACTTACCTGGCTGTGTGTTCTCTGCATCAAACACACTTACTGAACGCGTTTCTCAGGTTCACATCACTAGCTCTTTCCTCTGTTCTTAATTCCTCAAGTCTCTTTTTCCATTCTCCCTCTTGTGGTCTTTGTTCCATGACTCCGTGCTGGGTGTACTCGGGCTGACATAGCCTGTATCTTGCTGTCTCACAGCACTCAGTTTTCTCAGGTAATACAGTGAGATTTTCCTCCTGGTACACAGAGTTCCCATGCACAGCTCGCTAGCTTTTCTCTTACACAGGCCCTACTCGGAGCTCTCCTCCTGGAGGTGAGAAATCTTGCTTCTCATTCAATCAAATTTCTAATCTGTACATTATGGGTGATTGGGTACTCTCCCCTATTGTTCCCTTGACAAGCTCTTCAAATTTAACTAAACTCCTGCTCTTTACACCAAGCCATCTTCTGTGGCACCAAATATCCCCATCCACTTTCTCACCATGATTCCACAGGAAATTAGGTGTTTGAACCCTTCCATAACCTTTGACACTATCTAATCTGTGTAGCATCTTGCTGTTCTTCATGGAAACACTCGGTATGTTCTATTGTTTGGGGGTTTGGGGTTTTTTTCCTTCCTAATATAGCCCTCCCATACTCTAAGTCTCTTATCAGTTTGTCTTCATTTGCATGCAAAGTATGAGGTTCTTGTGATACATTCTTCATATAACCTGTACTCGTCTGCTGCAATGGCACTCGGGAATGAACGCGCAGCCGGTGGCTTGGTGTAAACGTGTCTTTGCAGAACCCACACTTGTTTCTGTTTCTGTCATTCTACTTCTTAAAAAGTCATGGTAGTTCATACACATCTCTGATAATCTTTAAAAATACACGTTCCAAAGTGCTGGCTGAAAGACTGATGCCATTAAAGAAGGCTAAGAGAGCACCAACACTAAATGCAATTCCTTTAACTCTTTCCTTTATTTCCCCTGAGATATGTCTGCTGAACTTTTTATGTTTCTCTGGTTAAAGTTCTATTTTTGAGAAAGGTATACAAACAAATGAACACACCCAAGGAGTGTTTGTTCTTTAAGAATAAAACAGGTTGAGGTAAGAAGACATAGTTTTTTTCTTGGTGGTGAAAAAGGAATGGTCTAACAATAATGGTTGAAATGATAGTGTGGAGCTGACTCAGCCCAGATTCTGATAATGCTGAGATCTTACCTCCCCTGTTTAGAACAAACAGCCCTATAAAATATTCTGTGCCCTACATACAACTTTAAGCAACAGTGATTAACTTCCTATTTAGTTTTGGAATACAGCCACCCAGAAGCCAAGATCTTCTACTTCTTATGGCCTGATAAAGAGAATGTGTTTGTTTAGCACTTAATAGCCCTCTTGTTTTGGGTGTGCTGCTTCTTTACCTCACAGGAAAAAGTGTTAGCATTTTAACTAGTCTACTTACTGAAATTATTCTGACATTATGATTCCTGATTATAAGGTTGAGCTCATGGGAAAAGCTTTATGGTTATTTTTGGCACTAGTTAACTTTTATTTTAATATGCCTTTAAATTACCCAGTATTTTCTGAAAAATTCATTCTTGCCATTTCATTGGATAACTTCATAGCTTGAGAATTACTGCAATTTTTTTGCAAATTCCTGTTATGACTTTCATGCCTGTCTTCCTCATATAGATGGAAATGGTTTGGGAGGTTAAGCTAGATTTTGTCATGATGAATTCCCCATGGTTCAATGCTTTACACACTTCAGCTGATGTACTGTCTTGTCTCACTGATTTCTTATACTTTGACCTTTTCAGCAGTCTTTGACTTCTGTCACATTAGCAGCACCTGTGAATGTGCTTTCTCTTATTTCACTCAAGAGTTTCTTCCTGTTATTTTAATTGAAATTTCTCAGAAAACAGATAACATCACCTAATTATTTCATCATCTTCCACCAGCACTCCTCCATTTTCACTTCAGATAATCTTTTCAAACTTTTGGTCATTACCTTTCAAAACAGCTTCTTACTTTGGCTGCCTTTTATTGTTGTTTTGTGAGGTGACTTTACTAAGAATTACTAATCTATTTGCCTTCTGCCATTATCTCAACTCCTCCTTGAACTCTTCCTGAATATGAGTGACTACCATCAGGCCTCCATGTCACTGAAGCGGCCCCTATTGCTTGACTCTGATACATACTGTGCCTTCAGTATTATTTGGCTGAATATCTTTCTGCAAATCTACGAGTGTCATCATAATTGGTTTGGTCATTTTATAACTTCCGCAGACCCTTGCTATTAGAACTGCAAACTAACACTTTCCCATTCCCAGATCTACCTCATTTTAATACTACAACATGTTGGTTATATTGATGCTTTACTCAGAAGTTCTCAAAAAAAAATTATTATTCCATAACCTGACTCTCTCAAGGTTGCTTTTTAATATATATGTTATACTATTTGCATCTTCCCCTCTCATTGGAGGTAGCCAATACAGAATCTGCTGGCAACACCTTTGTATGCAGTCAGCCCTCAGGTTTTGACAGACTTTGAAAGAGTATTTTCTTTCTTGTGCAGACCCTTGTCCTCTGGCATTCACTGCAGCCTTACTGTGTTACCCCAACTATCTAACAAGACCTGTTCCTATTATAATCATACATGAGCTTAGGAATTATTACTCAATATAGTCTGAAATTGCTGAAATTCTTCCTTTTCTTCTGCTTCTGTTCCTAAACTATGATACAGGTAGCCATTCCCATGCTGATTCACCCTTTTCATTCAGTCTCTTGTGTATAACCATGGTGCAACTCTCTTTCCTTTCTATAGACTTCAGCTATTTTGAGAAATTTTCCATAAATGTTCCCACAGTCAGGGAATCCAGACAGCCAATCTGTGCTGCAGCCATAGTAAGCTTTGTCCATTTTCTACATCTTTCTGCCAGTACCCTAGTTGCTTTAGCTGCTGCTGCTGGACATGATGGACATGTTCTCTGAAGATGTAAAAATCCCTAAAGCACATGTGATTGTCAAAACTTTTACAGACCTGGTTGGTGAAGCCTAGCATCTTCAACAAGGAATTGGAGATAGCCTTCTTTGAGATGGACTGTAGTCAAAACCATGTACTTTGTTATACTACTCCGTGTCTATCAATCAGATAACCACATTGGGTAAGGAAAACTTCTGTTCCCACAAAGCAAGCTAGGAATGTTTATCCAAAGCTGTGTATTGCCTTGGTGGCCCAAGACATTCCCTAAGGTGCTAATACTAATCCTTAGACACCTTTCCCTCATGAAAATGATTCTTCTAAAAACAAGTGAGAAAAGCTAAAAAGATCCCTCTTTTTTTTTTTTTTCCACCAAAATTGGAGCATTTCTGATTTGTGATTCACTGAATTTTGTGTTGTCATATTGGATGCTGATGACTGCATGTATGATTTAATGTAGCTGGCTAGCTGACCTTTTTCAGCTTATTTACCTCCTGTCTCCACTTTCCTATTCATCCTTTCCTTCCACACTTTCTGTTTGTATGCTTCAGTGATTGCAGACTTTAGGGGCTGATTAGGTTTGTGGAGAAAGTGCATTTTGTTGCCTATCGTATTTTTGCTGTGATGCCAACTGGAAGAGATGGCTTCAGCAGAACCTGGGTTCCTTGCAGTGTTTGGTTGTCATTACAATAAATACATGTATCCCAAACTTTAAAGCACATCTCCTTCGTTATTCTTTTCAGCAGGAAGAAATGTCACCTTACTCCCTGCTCACTGTAAGAATCATAAAGTTGAGAAATGCTCATCAGGCAGATTTATGTAAGTACCAGATTTTCTTACTGACATTATACCATTCTAAAATTACTGGATCAGCCTTTGCTTGTGCTAGCCACTGCACAAATGCAAACCACAGAAATCATACGAGCTAAGAAATCACAATCAAAGCCAATTTCTGCCACAGACTATCTATTTACAATTTCAAAGGTTCTCTGGTTTTGGGTTTTTTTTTTTAAGAATTCAGCAACAGGTCAATGCCAGGTAGGGGACTGACTAAATCTTTAAGACTTTCATTGGTCAGCAAAGCACAGACAAGTTGGCTATTTCAGAGGTGTGAAAACAACATCAGTTTTAATACCAAGGTGTTCATATCCCATGTCTATTAAAAATACATAGAATACAGGGCTGAAATCTTTACACATCAGTCACTCCTAATTCTTTGCTCTAAAGAGCCCCGCCACATCTCAGAAGTTCGGTGAGAAGTATATTGTATATGTCCTGAGCCAGCCACATTGTTATGGATATTTCTGACTCTTGCCGCCCACTGAAAGATGTGTAACCAAAATCTTTTGGAGACTGTAGTACATGGTACGTTAGAGCTCACGTGCAAAGTGTTCTGAAAATGTGTGGCATTCGGCCAGCCCTTACCTGATGCTCCACTTCCACAGAGGTTTTTCTCTGGAGAATTTTCTCCTGCCATTTCTACATGTGCCTCATGAACATGGCAGGTCAGTAATAACCACAGTTTTGCATATCCCTTTACTATACTGTTCTTCCTCCTCTTGCTGTGATTTTTCTTTCCTTTTGGGGAGATTGTGCTGAAGTTCACTAACACCATAGCCTTTCCACTGCCCAACGTTTCACATAACATGTTACCCCTCTCCTCTGTCTTCCCACTTTTTAATATTTTTAGTACCACTGGAGGATCCATCAAAGTGAGAAGTCATTTACAATTGGTGTTTGCACAGGCCAAGAGTCAATTCTTTAGTTATGGTACTCTAAAATGTGGTGGTTTCAGTGCAGTTACCAAATTTGTCAGAGGAAATGGCTGTACATTGCATGCCAAGGACTCTCAGATTGTCTTGATATGCTCCCTGAAGTTAGAAGCTCAGACAATGACAAGCACAACTTTTCCAAAGATCTAAGATGAGGTGCCTCATGCTATCAGTGAACCAGCAGCTCTGCTCCAGATTACTTTGGCCTGGAAACCCTAACAGCTTTTGCTTCAGAAGGTTACTTTGGACTAGACTCCTTGCTAGCAGACAGGCAGCTCTAAAGGTCCATCTTTCTGTGAGCCAGTAAGTCATCAAACAGACTTTGAGGAAGGCTAAGGACATGGCAGGATACCTTATTGTTTTCTCCAGGTAAGCATTACTTGACTTCCACTGGATAATTCAGAGATGGCAACATTTTCACCCCAAACACTACCATTTGTTTTTATCTTCATCTTCTGATGGAACAATATTCTACAAAGAAAATACCTCAAACACCTTTTTGTATTCCAATCACTTTGGTGCTTCAAGAACATAGATGTCACCATTGTCGATTTTTCCAATCAAACGGAGAGAAGTGTTTAGTTCACATGTTCTGTAACGCTGGGTTGCAGAGAATAGAAGAAACATCATAGGATAGCAAAGAAGGTCAAATTAATTTCTATTCTTTTTCACAGCTATGAAACTCTGCACATACGTGCAAGACATCAACTTCACTCCTTTGAAGTGCTGATTTAATTTCTTTTAGTATCACCTTTGATCTAGAATGAAAATTGAATGACAAGATAAGAATCATGATTCACCAGCTTATGCAAAGGGATTGCACAAAGTAAAATGATGCTGCGTTCTCAGAAAATAGTGTTACTGTTATGATCTTGTCCTCCATCCTGAGGACAGTGGGATTTCAGAAGAAGCCTTCCATAATGAGATGCAGACATTTGGAAAATACCCATTATTACCAAAATGCACATCTCTGGAGTAGGGACCAAGATATGTGGGCTCAGTTTTTAGCTCTGCCAACAGACTTTTTGTGTAAGTTTAGGCAAGTCATCCAAAAACTCTGTGCCTCTGTTGTCCTACCTATAAAACATGGATAACAGAGTATCTTCTCCCACACATTTTCTCTCGCTCATCTATTTAGATGATGTGCTTATTTTGAAAGGGGTTATCTCTTACTATGTGTAGAGGGATCCTAATTTAAGATGCGAGATAAATCCTGGAAACAGTGAGAAGTATCTTCATATTCCTTTGTTAGTTAGCAGTAAACAAGATTTGGGGACCAGCAGGTGAAGAAAAGGATGTCTTTCTCTCCTTTCTGTTGGTAATTCCCCAGGTACATTGTGACTTTGGGCCTGTTTCTTAAGGATGCCATACCATAATGGAGCACAATAAACCACCATGACATTGAACAAGGAAGATAAAAAAAATATTAAATAGTTCTGTTGACTGAGCAGCAACCTGCCTGTGCTCTCAAAGAAGCTGGAGTCTCCCAAGAAAAATAGTGTGATACCAAGTGATTTAAATACCTTTTTGCATAGTAATGAAGTATCTTGTAATTTTTAAGTGCTTGATTTTGCACTGATACCAATGTCCTTTTTGCTTAATGTTTTGGTTTTGACATTTGAAAGTATTTGAAGTGTCAGAAAACTAGAATAGCTACACATGCTAACATGTGCTGATGACAATTAGAAAATTATGTTTACCTATCCTTGCCTCAGCAATATGATCTTTTCCCCTGGAAAATGGATTGTAAGCAGCTGATACAGGTGCTATCTGACTGAGATATCAGTGGAAGGTAGACAATTTTTGTGATAACATATTTCAGATTTCCCTAGATTTTCATCTTCCAAGTATCAAATCCAGGAACAAGCCACCTTTCCAACCAAGTGCAGCAGCTTCTATGACTTGCTTCTTGTGCCCGCATGCTGGCTTCCCATCTTTCTAAGCATGTGGTTATCTGCTCACTTGAGTTTCTGTTCATCTCCACTTGGCTAAAACCTGATCCATTTCCCTGATTTTCCTCTCCATTTGTTGCAAGTGCAGTCACACCGGGTCCTTTGGCCATTAGAGTCCTTATATTTTTCACTGACTTAATTGCTAAATCCTGGTTTCAGTGAATGGCACTTTCTATATACTTCCACTGACATTCCTCGCTACTGAGTGCACCCAACTTCTCTTGGCTGTTTTTTAAACATGTACCTCAAGACCTGTGGGAAGTGTGTTTTGCAAGACTGGGATGGAGTCCCAGCTTATCCTGAAATCTGATGTTACACCTTTGCCTGTAGACAACACATGCTGGTGGAGCTTGGCAATAATTGCATAAGTTTTCACACAAAGAAAAAAATTAAAACAAAAAGAAAGCACCCTGCTCCTCCTCAATGGATCAATTAGCCCTTTTCTTATACTTACAGTCGCTCCACCACTTTTGCGGGCTCCTCTATACTTAGGTAATGTTCAACTCTGACATTTGCTTCATACTTCATACAACTGGTTTCTGTCTTATCGTATGCAAATGCTCTTGGCAGACCTGACCTGAGCTAATTAGTCTTCACTGTATTTCTAACTGAACCTTATGCCAATTCGTAATTATGTGTCAGACTCAAACACACATTTCTGGCACTCCCTGATCTCACTGTGGGCACTGGCGAGGTGGGCACCCAGATAAGATCACTTACACTCATCCTGCTGCTCTGCAGGCACTGGGTGTCATCACCAGGCTCCAATGCTCGTATGCAGTTAGGCTCGGGAGGTGGTGGGCATGCTAGAAAGGAAGCAATTCTGGCGAAGTTTATGGGGCTTTTACAGTCTGGCACCTGCTTTGTGGTGGTGTTCCCCTCCTCAGTCTGAGACTGCAGACAGCTTTGGGTAAAAGAATGACTTTTTTGGTCATTGGTGTGTTCGTTTGCTCCTCAAAAGCTCGTGTTTCCTGACTCTGTTAATGGTGTCAATTGTCTTAGAGAGTTCCCCATGTGTAGGAGGAATATCTGGCCAGGATGAGGTGGCGGGGGAAATGCTGTATTAGCTCCTTTCCTTGCTGCTAACACCCTTTCCAGTGATTCTGTTTCCGAAAAGGATGAGAAAGGAGCCAGGTGATGGGAGAGGAGGACCATGGTGGCACAGGCTTTCCAACATCTTTGAGGTGCTCTCCTTAAACAAGTTATTGGGTGGCTACACCAAGCTCCCAGCCTGGCCCACCTTTACCATCATTAGTGTTTACTTGCTGTTTGATGGCAGCCCCTAAAGCCCACAGCCAGAGCTGACTCCCTTACCCCAATCCCATGGACAAACAGATGATCGGTGAGGGGATCTGCCTCACCTGGCACACCTGAAGCCCAAGCATGGAGAGAGGGGAATTGCCTGGAGGCACTGCGAGTGGAAGCAGCAGACCTCTTCCAGGTCCTCAGGCAACACCGGTGACACAGACTTGCAGCGATGCGGCCGTCCCTGCTACAATTTAGTACGATATGAAAGAGCAAACCCCTTTTGGACTCCACTGGGTCTTGCATAACCCCGAAGACCTAAGTAAAGAGGTCTCTGTGACAGAGTGCTCTCTGAAACCGTGGCAGCTTACACAGGCACCAGCTGATAGCACATACCAAGAGCTGACCTCTGCTACGGGAGAGGAGGTTTGGTCTCATTAATGTAGCAAGGGTGAAGAGGGAAGGTGTCAGGTCTGGCTTGACCTGGGTGTTTGCAACACTCTGCCTGGACTGCAGAAGTGAATTTGAGCTTTGTGTCCCAGTGGAAATTACTTGGAGTGAGTTTCAGGCTGACAGGTGCTTTCATCCCAGAGACAGTAATTTCTCTGATAAGTGTTGTCCTGCCAGTTAAGAGGCTGCGGTTAGGGGGTTCCCTGTGATGCAGCTGTCAGGGCTGCAGTAGGACAAGGTAAAATCTTGGTGGGGTTGAAATGTGACTGTGCTTATCAGGTATATTCTCTAACTATAGAAATTAGGTGCATGTGGAAGCTGTCTCAGCTGTGGAAGGAAACCTGTTGGTCTTAGCTGGGAGGTGAGAACAATAATGCTACTCCCTTTGCCCTTCCTTTTGGTTTTGGATTTTCCTTTGGTTTTCATCTCTGCATGAGGAGAGACCTTGCATATTTATAAAAGAGGGGGATCAGAGCCTTTCTCCTCTCCCAGCTTATGAAATTATTTTGTGGAAGCTCTTAATTTATCCATTCGGAAGAAATGAGTCAGTTCTGGGGTGATACGCTTGGAGTTTTTGCAATTCAGAGCAGTTCTCCAGAGACACCAGGGGTTATTTTTGTGATGGACAATAAATTCAAGCAAATTAGTGAGAATACACCTAGTGCAGGTGATACTCACAGCCCTGCCCCAAGGATGCAAGTGGTGCCAGTGGCACAGGATGTAGAGGTGACTTACTGTGTGAAAACTTTGCTCTGTGACTGCAGCAGGTACTGCACCTGCTGAATCTGTGCTCCAGGGAGCAAATCCTACTTTGGACAGAGTGGAGGGCTCATTCACACAGGGACTCTGTCCATTCCTGGTAAAGGACATCACTGATTAAGCACAGTAGATCTGTGAGCTTTTTGTTATTTCCACAAGCAAGCTACAGAGAGAAATATTACACTTACAGATGAGTGTTGCATGTGGATTCTTGTAGAGGACTGAGTTCAGTTCAAATCAGCTCTCAGATAGGCAGCAGTTGGAGGGGTAACTTCTTAATATTGTTTGCATCATACTATGCTGGTGAAGGAAAATGTCCCCGGAGACCATGTCTGTTGATTGAGAAATGGGAGTGGCTCTCCTCCTCCTTTTAGGTGAACTGTGGTAAACTAGGATTCAAGGAGAACCTGTCTGTGCAGGTGGAGAGGAATTCACTAGGAGAAAATTATTTCTTCTTTTTGCTGTTATGAAATGCAGTAACAGGACAGATGAGTTTTATAGTTTACGTTCATTGTTCTTACGAGACTAGTTTTTCTTGTATGCTTTGGTTTTCAGTGCTGTAATTTTCTTCTTTCTTGTGATGGAGATGAATACTTTTAGAATATGATGGTTCATTTCAGGATCATGTCACGGGACTGTACTATCACAGAGCAGCAAATAGCTGGCTGCAGTTCTGAACTTTTCAGTTCAGTCCTGAATTTTTAGCCTATCTTTAGCTTGAAGACAGAAATGAGAAACATTCCCACCAACATACAAATGCAATTGAATCCAAAGAAGTTAAAAATTGGAAAAGGATAGCAGGCTTACTTCATGCTTACTTCCAAAGAGACTGTGAGTTCAGATGTCTCAGCATCTACATGGGGTGACTTTATGTCATCAGGGAATGAAGTTGCAACACGTGCACTGAAGTAAGGGCCTGGCATGGCATGAAATTGCTAATGATGCCCCGCTATTGCATTAAAACTGGAGCATGAAGAAAATGCAAATACAATTTCTTGTACTAGCTCCCAGGAAGCAATAAATAAACTGGAAGATTTTCAGTAGCTCTCTTGTACACTTTTTTTCAGGGATAAGAGGGAGTAAAAAAAGCTTGTTAGTCATTCCAAGTGCTCCCATGTAACGAGGGCATCATAGTCTTCATAGTATTCAGCAGACATCCAAGTACTGTGTTATTTTTTTATTTGTCCCGCTGTTCACCTCACAGCTTAGTCTGGCTTCAAGTGAACTGCTACTTCTACAGAAATACATAAACTCATTTAGAGTCACAGCATGGAGAATAGCTGATACTGTCTGTACAATTCAAGGAAAATATAGAAAATCACAGGAATTTTGGGGGAAACAATAACCTCTGCCCATCAGTGGGGACTGTAGATGAATTGTGGCAAAATGACATATGGCGTAGTCTCCTTTCTCCATGGGAGGAAGACATGCTTTGTCCTAGTGGTTTCACTTCACCTCATCTTCAAGGTCAAATTTGTACTCAGTAGTCATTAACAATTATATGTAATTTGTCTGTGACCAGCTAGCCTTGATATTGCTGTATCACACAGAGTGGCTGAGGTGTGAAGACACCTCTGGAGATCATCCAGTCCAGCCCCCTGCTCAAAGCAGGATCAGCTACAGCAGGTTGCTCAGAGCCATGTCCAGTTGGGTTTTGAACATCTCCAAGGACAGAGACTTCACAACCTCTTTGGGCAATCTGTGTCAGTGTTTGACCACCCTCATGGTAAAAAAAAAAAAAAAAAAAAAAAGAAAGAATTCTTTATGTTTAAATGGGTTTTCCTGGTTTGTGTGCATTGCCTCTTACCTTTTGCTGGGCACTACTGAGAAGAGTCTGACTCTGACTTTGTTTCCCTCTCCTCTGCCCCAAACCAGGTATTTCTATATATAGATAAGATCCCCCTGAGCATTCTCTACTCCAGGCTGAAAAGTCCCAGCTCTCTCAGTTTCTCCCCATATGGCAGATG
Organism: Elanus axillaris; assembly: GCA_026212715.1. Classification (NCBI taxonomy): domain Eukaryota; kingdom Metazoa; phylum Chordata; class Aves; order Accipitriformes; family Accipitridae; genus Elanus; species Elanus axillaris. Next base: position 18,620,048 of record JANZLQ010000032.1, on the reverse strand, counting down.
CTCCAATCCCCCCCATCTTTTTTGTGGCTTTTTGCTAGGCTCACTCAAGTGCATCCTTAACTCTCTTGTACTGTGGAACCCAGAAATGTGGCCTTGCCAGTGCCAAGTTAAGAGGAAGGATCACCCTCCACCTGCTGGCAACAATCCTCCTAATGCAGCCCAGGAGGCTGTTGGCCTTGTTTCCCCCAAGGGCAGATTGCTGGCTCATGGTCAACCCCCTGTCCACCAAAATGCACAGGTCCTTCTCTGCAGAGCTGCTTTCCTGCTGGCCAGACCCCAGCCTGTCCTGGTGCATGGGGTTATTCCTCCTCAGGGTGTGGGACTTAGCATTTCCCTTGCTGAACTTCATGAGGCTCATGTCAGCCCAGTTCTCTAGCCTGTCCAGGTCCCTCTGAAAGGCAGCGCAGACATCTAGTATGTCAACCACTCCTCCAAGTTTTGTACCACCTGCAAACTTGCTGAAGGCGTGTTCTGTCCCACCACCCACATCGTTAATAAAGATGTTAAACAGCATTGAGCCCCATTATCAGCCCCTGGGGTACACCACTATTGACTGGCCTCCATCCTGGACTTCGTGCTGCTGATCACAATCCTTTGACCCTGGCAATTCGGCCAGTTTTTAATCCACCTCACTGTCCATTTATCCAGCCTGTACTTCATCAGTTTGACAAAGAATTGTCAATAGCTTATTTTAAGTAAGTATTTGTGAAAGCAACACACATATGGAAGAATAATTTTAGAAAGTAGCCTCATGAAAATGTTTTTTCAAAGAAAACACTCCAGCAGATCAGTAAATTCCAGATGAAACAGTAACAAAAGACATTAATTCATGCTTGGCTCAGAGTTTTAGCACTGCCAGCTTTCTCAGTTCTGTCATGAGTCTTGTTTTATACACTGTGTAGTTGAAAGCTGGAATTTAAAAAGGATAGAGCATTTAATTAAGAATCCAAAAGGAAAATAAAAGAATTTGCCTTTGCAATTATAGCAAAAATACAGAAATGTGTCATTCCTGTACCCTGCAATGGCCAGAAACCAAAAAGGAGATAAATTAGTCTCAGATCAGTTTAATATTTCTGAACTATGTCCCATCTAAGCCACTTTGGCGATTTGTGGGACGCTGGACTCACGTTTTCAAAACATTTGAGATTGGCAGTTGTAAGTGTGTTAATGAAAGGAGGGATGGTCTAGACGGCCTGAAGCCATGTTTGGTTCTTGGCTTTTGTACAGACTTCCTATGTGCTCTTGAGAAACTATAGATCAGAGCCAGCAACACTATTTATCAGGACAAGTTCGTCACAGCTAGGCAGGCCATCAGACAGCACAGTGGAGGGGAGATAATTCAGTTATCAAATAGATTGGTAATCACAGCCCTCCCGCATGTTATAAATTGAATATAACACTGGTAATTACAAAAGTCAATATATTATCCTGTCACTTCAATTATGTAAAAATCTGAGATGCTGATATGTTGTCTGTGGAAATAATTTCAAAGACAGAAAGGCAACCTACATCCTTCATGAGGGAAAAGTCCTGGCAGTGTCAAGAAATTCCTTCAGATTCAGTGTGAAGAGTTACCTGGGACTATTCCTGCTCTGCAGGCATCGTCCTCCAGGGATGTCCCAGTCACAGAGCCTCTAGATTTCAGACAACAGTTTATATTTAGGCAAAATTTCCCAAAGCAATGTATCTGATAGCCTGAGCAAAAACACCAGGATGAACTCTTTTAACCTTGAGGAACTGACTCAAGACCTGTGCCACGCTTACAGACAGTAAGTGTCTCGCTGCTCATGGGGTAGCTATCTCTATTGACTGCCATGGGACCAGACTTCTCCCCTTCTTCTCTTTTCTCACCAAAGCCTGTGCTTATACAAAGGGATGGATCAGCCCTTCCAGTTGCCTCTGGGAAAAGTTCCTGTCTAAGGTCTGGGAATCTCTTTGGTGTTTGCTTGGTTCATGATCCACAGGAGATGATCCCTTATAGTAAGTGCAGGCTTACTCCCTTCATCCACAAGACTCAAATCCTTTCTGCCACTTCATTTTTCCTGGGAAGAGACGTGGGGTACGAAATAGCTTCCAGGTCTTTCAGGCATCAGCAAACACCAGGAAAAGGCTCCAGCTACCTAATGACCCCCTGAAAAAGCAACTGTACTGCTGGTAGGCCTCTCCCTTCCTACCCCACCTAAGGAGACAATGCTCTAGGTAGCTGGAATAATTAATTTTCCATCGTGAAGCATTAATAACCAGGTATGCCAGACATTTATTATCTGAATCAGACTCAGACTTGATTCTTTTAAGATTTCTCACGAAGCTAAATTGCCACACCCAATCCCTCTCAGGGTCTGAAGCTCACTCTCTGCTGCATTGGTTGCAGTTTCTCCTCCCACCAAATTTGCAGAGAGCTGGAACAATGCTGATAAGAAGCAATATAAGACTCCTGGCTATACACGTTGTTCTATCCACTGGCTAGGACTGTATTTTTTTAAAAGTTGTAGGATTGTGCACAGTTATTTGCATACACTGCTTATTAAAGACAATGTTGTGATGAGCAACAACTTAATTTTACCAGCTGTGTGATTTCTATCTTCCTGCTTTGGCCAATATATATCAGAAAGAACTGGCCATCTCGCATCCATGTTCAAGCTACAGAGCATTTCAGTGCCTCCACTTCTTGTGTCGTGCTTCACTGCCAGATGTTTTGTGCCTATATTTCTGTAGTAAGCCAATCTGATTGCTATGTGAGCCTCTGGTTGCCAACTGCTTCAGATGAAAAATTTCACACCAAAACCATCAAAAACTGCAGAAATCCTGTGTGGAATGAAACTTTCTACTTCCGGATACAGAGAAAAGTCAAGGTACGCAAACCAAAACCTCTCTTCTTCATCTCATCTCTATGCAGCTTCTTTCAGTTTAGCCCAGAACAGGATGTCATGTCTCCTAATGCCTTTCTGAGTTTACTTAAAATTGCCCTAGCAATCTGGAGCAAAACAATTTTGGCTTTTGCTGGAATCTACTTCTCTCTTAACAGATAGTTATTATTTATATATCGGTAATATGAGTCTGACCTCCTTGTAGAAGGCTGACTGGACCAATGACAGAGTGACAACACAGAGAAACTATGAAGTGAAAAGACATGAAATAATGGCATATCAATGCCAGGAAGATGCTAAATTCTAGTATGATTAAGATCTTTACTCAGTTTGCTGCTGATAATTACACTACACTCAAATACCTTTGAACAGGTGGCTGAAAGTGGAAAGCCCAAGGTCATATGAAGGTAGTTATTGATATGAAGTGACTTCTACTGCCCCTGTTGATAAAAGACAGTATAGGACTTGTGGCTATCCACATTGCTTCCTAAAAGATTGCATTTTTTGTGAGAGCTACTTAAAAGCATAAAAGGTGACCCAAGAGAAATAGAAGTTCAGCCTTAATTGATAAGACTAGAAGTTGTTTCTTATAAAGCAAATTACACTAATTTTCTTACTCTTTCTTGTGACACTTTGTCATCAATACCTTTCTATTTCTTCTTTGTAAAGCAGGTGCTGTACCTGGAAGAGCTGCAATGTCATGCTTCTTAAGTACATAATAATGAATTGGACATTTTTTATTTCTTTTCCCAGAATATTCTGGAAATTACTGTTTCTGATGATGACATCATTCATGATGATGACCACGCGATTGTGCTTTTTGATGTAGCTAAAATCCCCCTTGGGGAAACAGTGTTTATGGCATTCCCACTAAATCCGCAGGTAAGAGCTTGGTCAGACATTTAGTACATCTTGATGTCCATTCTCTTCCCTCTAATTAAAGAAGTCGGCTGTCTCTTCTGTGTTTTACCACCAGGATCAGCTGGTGGTAAATTTTCATAAACAAAAATTTATGAAAATCTTGGAAACTGCACACCAGTGACAAAATAGATGGCCTTCTCAAATTCCTGTTGGTTTCCTCTGGCAGACGTCATGGCCAAATTCCCAAGCCCCAGAGCAGATGCAACTTTAGGGAAGCTTTGCCCTTTTGATAATCTGAGAAAATGACAGAGTTTATCTAATCCTCACAAAGATTATAAAACGAAAAAAAATACAAGGACAGGAAAATGGCCTGTTTCCACAATATTTTACTAAACACTAAGTCTTAGCATATTGTGTTCAGCACATGGAAGCTGGGAAGGAAGAAAGTGGGAAAAAAAAAAGGTTTACTAGGGAGACTTGTAAGCACCAAACACCCTTTGTTCTGCTAGTACAATTGAGATCTTCTTTTCCTTGGGGAAGAAAAAACTGCCTCTGTCCTCTAATGCTGACAATAGCAAGAACAAAACAGAATATTGTTACTTACTAAAGCATAAAGGAAACTGTGCTTCCAAAAATGAAGATCACTTTGCAAACCTCTGCACATGCTAATTGAGACTGCTTCATATTTTTTTCTTTCTTTCATTTTTAGAGGAGGGAGGAGCTGGAAGTTGAGTTTGTATTGGAGAGCATGTGAGTAAAATCCCATTCTTACAGGAGCAGCAGCTTGGAGTGGTGCATCAGTGCAGGGAAACCTTCTGTACACCCAGTATCATCTTAATAGCCAGATTCACCCTTTTTCCAAACTTAATGTGTAAGAAAGGAAAATGCCATGATGTGGAGAATGAGTTCAGAATTTTAATTCTGTGACTTTCTCCTACAATTTTTATATTACTTACATAGTTCAGAGTTGCTTTGCTGGGGCTGGTAAATCTCACTGCAGTAACTAGATTTTCTGAACAGTGTTCTCTGGGCTGAGGAAAATGTTGCTACCTAGTCTGTGACATACCTGTGCTATTAAGGCTGTTACAAGCACTTTCCAGGTGCCTTAGTGCAATTGAATCATTTCTGTTGGGTAGTTATTTGGCATTTAGTGAAAAGGGAGCATACTTCTAGAAACAAGAAGGAGGAAAAAAAAAAATTAAGAGAGAAAAATGTGTCCTGTTCAGGACAGTATCCAGATATTATATTGTTCATAAAATACATATTATTTGTTCTTGTTTTCTAGCCCGGGTCCTCCTGAAACCATCACCACAAATGGGGCAATAGTGGTAAAATATCATTTGCTTTTTCTCTTGTGTTCTTTCCCAGATCTTTCCTTACCTTAGCTGACTATGATGGCAGTGAGGGAAACATTGCAAGTCTTCATTCTTTGGTGATACTTTTTCTCATAGGAGCTTTATCTTTGAGGAGGCCAGCATGATCTTAAAGAAGCCTTCAGACTGCTATAATTTCCCCTTGTTTTGTCTGCATCCATTGAAAATTACAATGTGCTTAGCATAGCACCATCTTCCCACATGACAATGATGTTAATTCTCACTTTCGCTGGATCTGGCAGAAGTCTCCAACACAGCTGGCCCCCACATTCAAGCAATGACCCTTCCAACATCTGCCAGCACTGGTGGAGAGGTGTCTGGATGAGTAATCTAATTCTCTGTCCCCATCACATCTATTCTAGTGTCGTGAAGTAGCCTGCTTGGAAGTTCACTTGGACAACAGTATGAAGAAGAAGCATTTTTCAGGTAAGCTTATGAATTCTTTACCTGAGTATAAGTGATTTTACCCTCTCTAACAATGCCTAGAAACTGCATCTTCCAAACAGTAAGGCTTTAGCTGACCACATCTAAGATGATCTGTAAAATCTTTGCAGTAGGGAATGCCACCAGTTCTGCAGCAGGTGTAGGTTCGGGGTTCTGACTTCACGATGAGGCTTGCACCAGACTAGAAACAACATCGGATGCTTGTACAGAAGGTATCTAAACCCCAGGCTGAGATCCTGAAAACCTCTGCTCTAGTACTGCTAAACCCTGAAGAAGCTTACATCCTTAGGTGCCATAGTCCACGGCCATAACTTTCCTCGGGATCTCTGACAGTTCGACTTCTGCATATGCACAGAAACACCTCATTTTTTGCAGGGGTTAGCCACTCAGCAGCTGGCTCCTGCCTGACCCTGATCAAGATCCAGAATCTAGAAGTTCCTCTGCCCACATCCCCTGAGGGGCTGGATCTGGTAGGCAATCTCAGAGCATGCGTAACACACACCAGCAGGATTAGCTGTCTCTTCATATACATAGGGTCATCTGCTGCAGAGTCAGATTTTATTTTAGGGGACTGAGAACTTCTCTTGCTCATTATTTGTCCTGGGATGAGGATGATTTACAATGCAAAGTACCTGGTTGCATTCACTGTGTCATGATGCAAGAGCAATAGAAATGCAGCAGTCTAAAATTCAGTGCTATTCACATCACACTCCCCTCCAGCTTCTCGCTCAGCCCATTATAAAGATACAACAACCTGTAATGCTTGGGTTTTGAATGACTTTCAGAAGACAGCTTTCCAAATAAAGAGGAAAAGGCGTTTGTTCAAAGCTACTTTTGCTTCTTTTTTTCCCTTTCTCCCTTTTTTTGCAATTAAAAGTAACTTTTTGTTTGCATTTTATCTTATTGGTTTAGAGAATGAGCTAACATTTACAGTGAGAGGATCCTTTGAAGAAACCCAGAGAGTTTCAGTCGGCTGTGACTCCCACTCCCCAGTCCCAGATCCCACTTTCTTCCACTATGCCAAATACAAGCAACCTTCCCTGGATGTTGCACTCAAAAAGAAGAGGAAGCTTCCCACCTTTGTACGTTACCCTAGAACATGGTAGACGACACAGACAGTCCTATGATCTGACCTTTATGTGTGAGTAGGCAGCAAGAGGAGATTATTTCTGTCTTAACCAAAAAGTACTCCATGCTCCTTTTCAGTGTGCTTGCATGTCATGTGGAGCAAGAAGGAGAAGTGTCCCCCTGACTCTCCCTCTCAAGTCACTCCCCTCTGAGCGGGAAGTAGTCGGTGAGGTAAGTGTCCGCTATTAAAATTGTTGCTTTTAAAAGCTTCTAAAGCTTTTGCTTTTAAAAATTGTTGCTGGTTCCCAAGAAGAAAAAACTGAAGAGCACCTCTCTCTATACAGAGCCAGTTGTTTTCTAACATCCCTCGAATCTAGGGTGATGCATAATGAAGTAAACTATTAGGAGCAAAATAAAATGGGAAATCCAGGGGAGAAGGAGGAAGAAGAAAAATGTCTAAGCTGTTGCTCATGCTCCTTCTATTGTCCATGTCCTTGGCCAGGCTGGAGGTCATTGGGTGCCACCAGGACAGGAGGGTGAGGCTGCAGCCTGGCACACTGCCATGGGAGGCAAACCCGTGCCACTGTTACAGGTGCTCAGCCTCTTTGGCTTCCTCTTGTATCTCACATTGGTTTGTGAGAGGCTTTAGTTTCAAGACCCGTGTTTAATGGTGGACCCTTCCAGGGAGGTGAGGTGTAGCACTGCAGCTCTTCTACTATTTATTTAAGTAGCTACACAAGCTACACCTGAGTTTCACAGCAGAGAGAAGATGCAGACTATAGATGATAATACCAAAGTCTTAATTTATTAAATCGCTGCACATATCTGGGTACTAATGAAACATTGAGAGGACAGTTTGTCTCTCAATCTCAGTTCACGGAGGTTCAGAGCTTTCTAGGTATAAAGATGACCCAAAAGAGCTATGTCTCATTCTGAGTGGGGGAAAAGGACTATTTTAAACAATATATCCATATTGACAATTTTACCTTTCTAAATTTTCAGCACAGAAAATTTGATTTGCGCTTTAAGGTGAAAAAATGGTAAGATACCTTATTTATCTTCCTTCTGTGTTTTTCCCCTCAGTTCTTTGAATTTGGATAGTTGTCGATCAAGCTCCAATCCTTTTGTTACAGCTTGCATCCTGAATGCTGGCTCATCCTCCTTTCAGACTACAAAATAAAATGGACTCGGTACACAATACGGCGATTTTCAGTGGCCCTGAGTTAATGTAATGGGACTATACTAGTTAAGAAAAGGTTTTATAAAGAAAACACCAATTTTCTATTGATATTTTTCTGCAATCAAAATTATGTGCTAAGGGCCACTGTAGACACTCTTTGATACGTCTACAACTTATTGCCAAATGCAGATTTTCAGTAAAAGCAGAATTTCAAAACTAATTGAAAGAAACCTTTCTATTTCCCAAGGTCAGAGGAAAAAACCTAAAAGATCTAACTCAGCGTGCCTGGCCACTCTAGGATATGAAGAAATTGAAATACTAAATGTGCCTGTATTTATTTTTTAATGTCCTCAAAGAGATAAATGCAAATTAACTCAATCAAGTGATTGCTTATTTCTAAACCAGGGAAACACATTGTGTATTTTGAGATATGGTTAAGGCCTTAGTAATATATATAAGATTAATATGTTGCATTATGTAACATATTATGTGGGAAGTTCTCTTCCCTTACAAAAGCAGGTGCATCTTCTGTCAGGTTGTTAATATGCTATGAGCCATACATACAGTTTACAGCTCTCATTTAAAAACTTTTTCCTTACCACACCCAAGAAAGATTTTCATAGCAGCTTCCAAACTGCAACTGTAGTGCTTATAAATATCCAAATGACTATATACACCCCCCCCACAAAAAAACATCTGAACATGAAAGTCCACAACTTCAGTCCACAGTTAAGAGGTATCAGTGGAAGTTTACGGGACTTCTAAAAGCCACCTTTAAAACACCGCCCTCTGCAGGCTTTTGGCTTTATGTCTCAAAGGGAACAATTCTGCTACTCGTAGCTGTATTTATTTATATATTATAAATATTATATATTTAATTTCAGGCATGTTTGGCAAGGAGAAAAAAAAAAAACCCCAAACCCATAGTCCAAAGGAAGACACACTGTTGTTCTCCAAGAACAAACTAAAATATTTAATCTCTTCCTGCTTTGCTTTATATAGACCTGATGGTGGAGGCATGTCTATTTATGAAGTAGAAGCAATTAAAAAGCTGAATTAGACTATAAATATGATTGGAGATACCTGTTCCTCTGTTCCAGCCAGGACAACCTAGACATACGCCTGGGGTTTGACCTGTGTGCCCAGGAACAGGATTTCATTCACAAGAGGAAGAAGGTGGTTGCAGCTGCTCTGAAGGACATTCTCCAGCTGGAAGAGGACTTGCAGGATGATGAGGTATCTGAGACATAATTATTCTCTATTTTCTCCACAGCTGAGCATCAAACTGTAGCATTTGTGTTCAATTCCCATTTTCCTGGAAAGAGTGTAAAGTTTCATGCTCAAGCTATGGCTGACTTCTTTTCTCTATTCTCGGGAAGAAATGGATACTCACAGGAAACATTAATAAAAAACGTGTAGCCCTGTTACTACAGGACCTAGTTTTGTGTTGAGTAGCAGCTGACACAATAATGCAGAGAAGGACTAGGTGCTCTCAGCACCAAAGCCAAAGCTTCTTTTAGGCCTCACGGTCATCTCAACCAGACCTAAACCATTGATTCAGCACTTCTTTCTCTCACGGATCAAACTGGACTTTATTTTGCTGTACCTTTTGTGCTGGCATTTAGGCTCCAATTGTGTGAGCACAGCACACTGCCATTCTGACTTCATCATCTTCTGCAGCTAGAGCGTGTGCTTCCTTGGCAAATGGGAATGATAACAGAGGGTCTAAGGCAGGGAAAAATCAGGTTTCTCTTTTTTTAATTATACTTCCACAACTGCAGTGTGAAGCCTGAACTCAGATGCAGAGATGACAAATTTTCCTCATTTTGCCCTAAACTGAGCTCAGCAGGTTTTTTGCACAGCTAGACTTTTCACACACAAGACCTTGCCTTTAAATGCCAGCACTAAGCCGTGGGCCATTTCCTTCCCCTCAGATGTAGAGGCAGACACACTTCCCTGCAGAAAAATCTCCCTAGAGTCTCCTGATTTACCCAAGAGACGAATTCACCCCAATGCATGGTAGCTATTTTTACTGTTAACATTAACGGAGCCAATTCATACTTACAGATTAATCCTTCTTCTAAGACTACCAGACCCTGGATTTCTCTGTCATCACAGACAGAAGTAATTGCAGCTAACTTGCATACCTAGTATTGTATGTATGTATGTGGTAGGCGGAGTGAGTATGGTTTCTCTTTCCCTCCAGCAACTGTAAAAGGGGATGGTGTCACCAGCCTCTGGTCTCAGGGGTCCTGAACTGGTCTGTGCTCTTAAACCCATCAATCATGATACATCTACTACAGCCTGTGAAATGACTATAAAATAGTAGAAACTGGCTTTAGCAAATTTCAGTAACAGGGAGGTTATTACTACTCACAGGGGAACCGTGAGACAGCACCTATATTTTCTGGTCTATTGCACCTGGTAAAAATCTGGTTTAGATGGCAGGAGGTACCATTCCCTCTAGTTTTTTGCCGGTCTGTATTACTGGTTTTGCAACAGAGCACTGAAAACGTGATGTTTGAGATAATGGATTTTCATGTCCTAGTGCACAGCTGCTTGGCAGAAGAAACATGAAGTATTCCTCACTCCTTCTATGCCCCATTATTAATTCAGGTTTTTTCTTCTTGCAGACTGGTGGCATGCAGAACCTTTATTGCTTTATCAGTACTGTAACTTTCTCTTATCTAGTCAAAGATATCTCACTCCCTTCTCAGACCATGTTACTAAATGTATGCATTCTGGGATTGAACAGGTACCTGTGGTGGCAATCATGACAACAGGTGGTGGAACTAGAGCTCTGACGGCCATGTATGCTCACCTTCTCAGTGTGCAGGAGCTAAATGTCTTGGACTGTGTCTCATACATCACTGGTTTATCTGGCACAACATGGTAAGACCAACATAAGCAGTCTTCATAGGAATATTCTATATGTGATGTCAAGAAGTGATCTGAAGAGTTGCATCATTTTTACTATCAAGAAAGGGCCTTCTTTCCTGCTGTGGCTTTTTCTGGTTTACTTCAGTGGGTATTTCCCCACATTTGGAATTAATTCAGCCCTGATTAAATATGTGGATGGTACCACACACACATGTGCTTTTTTATGAGAATCAAGGCATGATACACAAACCTTCATAACTTCCCAAAGCTCTGCTTCAGAACTTACACTTTTCCTTGTGGGTTTTTGTTGTGTGTTTTTTTTTTTTTAGGACCATGTCAAACTTGTATGAAGATCCTGACTGGTCCCAAAAGGATCTTAAGGAAACACTCAATGATGCCCGAAAGCATGTGCTCAAAAATAAGTTCTTTACGTGTTTTGCCCCTGATCGCCTGAAATACTACTTGAAAGAGTTGTGCCAGAGGAAACAGGAAGGACATCAAATATGTTTCACGGAT
>JANZLQ010000032.1:18586917-18602300 GCA_026212715.1 Elanus axillaris | reverse complement strand
GGTGGGGGGGCGCTTGGTTTTGAGGGAAGGGGAAGAGTGTTATTTTTTTCAGAATCAGAGGAATTTTTTATTATTTTTTTTTTTTTTGGCCACAAACCCGCCTCTGCGAGGTTAGTTGTACCTAGTGCTGCTCCACGCTGACGTTTCGGCGCCTTGCAGTGACATCCAGAGAGCCTCTGACAGCTCCGACATGGACGCCGAACCGGCCGAGTGCTTTTCGTGTTTTCTGGCGATGGGTGGGTGCTGACTCGGGTGCCGGAGACGTGTGGGGCTACGCGCCGCCGGGGTGAGCTACGGCGTGAGGCAACTGTTCTGAAGGCAGCGAAAATTCTTAGTAGAACACTGAAATTTCGCTGTGGGACGTTTGTCGCAGGTACGGCCGCCAGTTTTGAGCTTAGGTCTTGATACTGTGTTAAGGCACATGGGAGGTTCACCTTTTCTAGTGGTTTTGCAAGAGACTTTAATGGAATACAGTACCACATTCACTAAAACATTGAAGAAAGCAGGAAAATGAGTCCGTTTTTTCTCTGACATAAAAAGTTTGCCTCTGCTCACCCACTACTTAGAAAACAAATGCTTGGGCTCCCAGTTAAAAAAAAAAACAAAAAAAAAAACAAAAAACCAAACAACCAAAAAAAGTCGAGGAGGATTTTTTTGCTGAGTCTTTGTGTAAACATTATGTTATGAGTGTATCTTTTGTGTTACACACTTATTGCCTTGGCTCCTTTGCAACATCCTCATCATTTAAATCCCTTTTTCCTGGTCCAGCACATCTACTGATTCACATTTTTGGCTATGTACCTTTCTTCCTCCTAATTTGCATCTTGAATACCACATTTTCTCTATATGCTCCAGATCTTTCCTAAATACATCAGGTTTAGACGTGCCCTTTCCATCTCCCTCCACCCCATGCTCTTCCTCAAAGAACAGATGTTAGGCTGTAACAGTGCTCAGTCCTGAGCATTTAACCGGTCTGCCTTTTCTTGGCTACTTGCTTCACACTTTATTTAGGGCTATAAATGTGTTTTGCAACTCTTTTGTTGCAATTTCCATGCTGAGTCTAAAGATTCTTACACCGTTTCATGTAGAGTCTTGCTGGCTGGCTTCCTCATTTTTTACAAACTCATTTTTACAGTTTGGTTTTGTATTCCTCTCATTTTCATGACTTTTCCCTATAGGTTAATCTATAGGTAATTAGGTGATCCTTGCAGTTACTTACATCTTTTCCATGTTACTTAAATGAGTCTTGTATCACCACATCTTTAGGAGTTCTGACTAATCCTGATCATTTATTATCTGCATAAATATCTGAGCTGTGGAAAACCTAAGTACTGCAGTCTGGGGTGAGATGGATTTCCCATTTGTCTTTGCTGCATCCAGTATTTAGTGATTGGAGAACATGACAGAAAGAGGGCAGGTACAATGCTGTCTCAGACTGGCTTCCCAGCCTCTGAGAATTGATGATTCAATGCAGGACTGAGGCAGATGCGGAACCTTTGGGTTTTTTAGTCCTTAAATGTTTTTTCATTGAATGTATCAATCAGTTTTCTTTGAATGCATAAGCTTTTATCAAGAGCAACATCCATGGTCAAAGAGGTCTGTAACTTAATTACATGCTGTGTGCAGAACTACCTTACTTTGTTAACTTCGAACCTGCTGCTTGCTAGTTTTGTCTGATCCCCTCCAGGCCTTGTGTTAGAAGTGTGCAGTCACTCCCTGTTCATCTCTCATGGGGCACTCCAGATTTCGTAGATCTTTCTTCTCTGCTTTTCATGCCTGTCGTCCTTTTTCGAGGTTGCAGATTCCTTATCTGTTCGCCCCCTGTGTGGAAGCTGTTCCCCCTCTTTGATCAGCCCTGACATTTTCCTCTGTGTTCTTGTTGAATATAGAGAACTCAGAGGTACAAAATAATTATTTCACGTAAGCTTTTTGAAGTACGGTAAAGTGTTCGTTGTTCTCCATGACCCCTTCGTGGCTGGTGGAAAGCTGCCGGAAGGGCAGGGAAGTGTTTGCATTCACACACCTTGTTCTGCTTGTCTTCAGACTTCCTGCCTAGATGCTTCCTGCTGTCAGTGGGATAATTTTTGCCCTTCAGACAATACAGCTCTAACTGCATATGGGAATCTTGGAGTGCTTCCAAATTCTCAGGTCTGGCTGTGCCCTTTGGCTACATCCCATCCCATATTGCGATGAGATGCAGCATGCATCAGCATGACTGCCGCCTTTGCTCTCGTGTTTCTGTGGGAGGTAAACCCTGGGCATATAGCCCAGACAGGAGCTGTATGGGGTCGTCTAGTGTGCACCGCAGGTAAGCATTCACTGACCTAACTGGTAAACAGGAGGATTACGTTTCTGGGCACCACCTAGGAGGAGACCCTCAACCTTGAGAGCAAAGGGATTTGTAAGGCTTCCATTTTTGGCCCACAATAACAGGTTCTCTTGACAAAAGATACTACAGCAGAACTGAGGAGCAGGGAAGCCTGTAGGAAACCTGGGCTTGTAGATACGTCTAATAAATAATTCAATAGCATTGAATAAAAGTTAATTTAGAAAAAAGAATAAACAGAGACTTGGGATTCCATCTGTCAAAAAAACAGACCGCTTACCTGAAAGGAGCCATGTTAATGTGATGACCAAAGCCTCAGAAAGTTGAAGGTTAGCATTCTGTTAACTTCAGTTGCAAAATTCCACGGCAAGTTAAAAAAATCGCATTTGGGTGGGTGATGCTACATACACAATTGTAGATCTACTTTGTCTGTGGTTCCTGTGTCTTTTCAGATGTAATTGTCTCAAAAAGTTTGAAGCTTTAAACCTTTGGTATGTATCAATAACACTTAAATCCATCTTAATAAAATAAATTAGCAGGAGTCAGTTCTTGTAGAGATAAGACTTAAATTTAATCCTAAACTCAAGGGGTCCCAGGATCCTGGGGCAGTTCACATCTAGGTCTGGAGCAGGTATAATTTCTTCTTCAATAATTTTTCAGCAGCTATGAAATAAGTCAGCATTTTGTCTTTAATTGTCTGGCTAGTAGAGAAAGAAGCACCTAAAAGAAATGGCTTTAACATGTATTTGCTGTAAAAAATGTTTATTTGTCGTAACTGACTCCAAAAAAGTGTTTTATTATATAAAGTCTAATATTTATTTACATTCACATAAAGACTTCTTAGTTCACATATGGGCTTCTTGGTTTTGTTTTAGAGACAATGGATTTTGTTCTCTGCTGCGTTTCTTGACTGACAATCCTCTCTTTTTATAGCACAGGTAGAACACAAACATGGTCAACATAAACATCATCGCACTTCCTTGTCTATGCATTTTGGCCTTGGCTTGAAAGGTCTCTTCTGCAAGCACGAGCAGAGCACAGCCTCACCTAGGCACGCTCCTGAGGTTATCAACGAGGGAAGCACATTAATTCATTAAGGAAGAGCTCTGGGTTTCTGTGTTTATTCCCTTCACTGACAGACAGGCTTTAGCATTTTCGATGACAAATGAAGTGCTATTATTAGCTTTCTTTGGCTTTTCTTCACCTCGTAATCAAATTCCTTTTTTTAATTTGTTAACAGGACTCAGAGCTATTTTATTTCATATTCCCTAGTTCTGGGCAGTCGGCCAAATGCTGGGTTCCTTCTCTATCAGGCACACACATACCATCCCCATTGGGAGGTTTTTGCAGTGGTTGCTCTTTCTTATGCTGCTTTTTCCTCTCCACGGCAGTGCGCAAGGCCTGAAGAATCAAATCTTTATTGTTCTGGACGTTGTAGTAACTTAGGTTCACAAGTTTGTCAAAATCTTCCTCTGAATAACTCAGATTGTTTATGTAATATGGACCACAGGTGTTGGCAACATCAACATCACCCTCTGCCAGCTCTGAGGGACTACGTTTCACACCTAAGGCACAAACAATGACTCGGTTAATTAGCTAAAAGTAATTAGGGTCTGGGTGTTTCTCAGGCATGCACACATAGTGGATCACAACCCAACATTTTCCCTCCACAGGCGTTTTATTGCTGGGATATCTGGTTGGCAGCAGGGGCTGGAGCAGCTGCTGGTGGTGAGGCACATCCGGGTTGTCCTGGGTACTCTTGGAAATTCCAAAACAAGTAGAGTAGCTCCTCTTTTGAGCACAGGAGGGTGAGAATCCCTCCTTTACCTCTGGAGTGAACTGCCAACATGGTCCCCAGATCCCTGTCAGCACTGACACTTTCCCAGCCCCCACCTCTGCCTTGCTGCTGTCTCCCAGCCATTGGAGCACCCTACACTTCTAGCCAAGGTACAAGTAAATGACAACTACTCTTTCTCTCTTTACTCCCCTTCTCCCAAAGCAGACAACAGCAGCAAAGACCTCATGACAGCATACTTTCTTTCCAGGTGATGGGCCTGAAGCCACTGCCACTTTCTGTGCCTTCCAGCTTCAATTCTACATCGTGTTATTTCCCTCACTACTATCCTTTCATGCCTCCAGAAATAGGCTGCTGAAAATCCATGTATTTCAGTGAGTCAAGCTTTCCAAAAGCACACCTGCATTTTCAGCAACCCGACAGATATTCTTTCACCCAGCACAACCTAGCACTGGCTCTAGCACAATCTGTTACACCAAGTCTTGGTTCCTACTGGAAAGAATTTTCAAAAAATAAAGAAAACAGACCTAAACAATCAGATTCTGTTAACTAAACTGAGACACTTCACAGAGTCATTATCTGGACATATCCCGGAAGCAGACAGTACAAATATTTACAGTAATTTCCTTGAGTTACCTACTACTATAAAAAAACTACAGGCTTTATGTTACCTCAACAGTGAGAGTGACTCTGATATTCCCTGAATCACTAAGATTTGGCAGGGACACTGAAAGAACTTTTCATGCTCATTTCATCACCCCAGGATAATCAACATACATATCACAGATCCAGGCAAAGTGATTAGGCAAGTAGTCCCACAAGTGTCATCTCTGGAAATATTAGATCTGTCATATCTTACAATCTGCAGACAAATTCAGTAAACTTCTTTCTTTTAATTCATTTGACAGTAGAAAACAGGTTCAAAGCTAATGCAGAATTTTATTTGCAGGCTATCACAGGGCAAATATTCACATGGACCTCCACAGTAGGTTGTTGGTACAGGGCAAAAAAATACCCAAAGCTTACCCTGGGAATCACAAATCTCAACAAATTCATAGATGTGGAAGATGTAAAACACACCTCCTGACTTGTTTTGCTAGGACCTTCATAAGTCACCTGTGATTCAAAATAATAGCTACTCTCAGCTTGGACCCAGCCATCTGCTTTAGACAGTGACACCATTAATGGTTTTGTTTTAGACGCACCGCCACTTACTAAGTTGGTGGAAATACATCTGTACACTAAATTCAGTAGATGCAACATGCACCCTCTGAGCTGAGGGTGTGTTTTACATGATATACTCAGTGCATAGTCAGCAAATTTGCCTTTCCTGAACTCAGCAAAAGTGAGCACTCTCTGCCTGCCCTTGGAGAGTGTAAGAAGCCCACTTGGCCATATTAGTTTTTGCTTGACTCTGCACTATTGGGACACAGCATATGGACAGGCTGAACTTATATCTATCTACCTGTTAGTACGCAGAACAAACAGGTTCTTGAAAGGGAGGAGGTCAATTAATTTGGTTACATTCTGCAGATTCCTGGACTCCAGTATATGCCTTCGACTGCTAAAGGACAGCTGAGGATCCCACCCCTGGGCCAGAGACCTGAAGATGTGGAGATCCACTGCTGTGCGCTAGCCTGTATGCCTGACATGAGGGCTCACACATGTTTTTTTCCTTCCCCATCATTCCCACAGACCCCCTCGGTTTTCTAACAGCTGGCGTGAAGGGAAGAGAGCTGTAACAACCCAGACATGGTAGATAATACTGTCAGGGATAGATAACACAGGTTAACACAGGCAGGAAATACAATGCTTGATCCATCCTCATCAAAGATGAGAGAGCATCAGAGACGAGAGAATTCTTCTGTCAGCTTCCAGTGAGACTGTCACATTGGCAAGAGGGTACTACCGTAGTGAACGGTCACCCTCCACAGTCACAGATACCTGCAACACCTGTACCAAAGCAGAGGAGCAGGCATTGGGAAAAGTTGGCATCTCTCTTACTGACAGGACCACATGCATTTGGGGAATCTTCTCTAACAACTCTGATCTAACACTGATCAAAGGGTTCTGGTTTTCCTCGAAGGGTCTCTCCAAGTCTGAAAGAAGTACTCCTCCTGGCTTTGCAGAGAAGGTTACGAGGAACTGGTACCACTCCAGTGAAGCAGTCTAAGCATCACACAGAGAATCCCCTTTCTACTTGATTATGGAATAGTCTAACCAGTGCAGAAGTAAACCAGTTTGAGTATGTCGGTTTTACTCATTTACCACTCAGGCTCTAAATTCCCTTTGCTGAACAAGCTGATGGATGAGCTGGCCATGGAAAAACTGCCCGTTCATGTGATTGAACTAATACTTCACATGCTGTACAATTTAGATCTGGGCTAGGGCATGGTACTGAAGCTCTATAAATTAAGCTGATCTCTGCCTGTCACTAACAAAGGACAGACATCCATTCGCAGCCTCCCAGGACTTTCTGCAGCATCCATCCTGCTGCTATGGAGGTCAGGTCTCAGCTGAGAGGTGGCAGCCCTCCCCAAAAACTGCATGGGATGAACCCCTCCATGTCAGCTCACCTAACACTTCACCTGTGGGGGCTGGACAAGGACCCGTTCTCTCTCCATTTAGTCTCAGCTTGCAGCTACCAGCTGAACCGGTTGGGCAACACAGGCTTGCCTCAAGTGTATGTAATATGCAGGTATCATGCAGATCTTCATATACATCTTTTACATACCTAGTAACACCCCTTTTTAGGTTCCTTGATAACTTATGTTGACATGTAGCATCTGCACGTCATCTATGCACACCTGATACTAGATAACTGAATTAGGCACAACATCCCTGGGTTCTGTAAACTATTGAAGGGGAGAGGGGAGGCAAACTCCCTCACAGAGCACTACAGAAGAGTAGTACTGAGCTAATTCTGAGTTCCTGTTCTTTCTCCTTCTCTCCTGTCTCTAATTCTTTCTACAAAGGGCAACTGCAGGAACCAACCTTTTAGTTATCTGATCTGTGATAAGAGCTGGAGTAGAATGGTGTGTGTACCTGTTTAAATACCCTTGACTATTTGAATCCTGTTCAAAAGCCTCATTGTATACCTCAAATGTGCAATGAACTCAATCCAGAATATCTAAAAAGTAAAAGTACTGTATGATTTTTTATTACTTGCTTCGCAAAAAAAAAAAAAAAAAAAGGAAAGGAATTAATACAACTGGGACAATAGTTTTTGCATTTGTTTTGGTATTAAATTTAACGTACTATATACCAGCCTAGAACTTTTGGTTTTCAGTACTGTGGGGCTTTGAAGTGATTGAAAAATAACTGTTCTCACAGCATGAGTTAGGAATTTTATCATCTGGAGAATGAGAAACTGAGACTTTGGCACTGACAGAGGTAGTATGGCATTGTGGGATATGGTATCAGGACTTAAAATTCATCTGTTTTGAAGTGGCTGGCAATGTTGCTATTGAAACTCTTCTTAAATTCCTTCAAAGTAGGACTCACTGAAGTGAACAGAAACTGTCAGCATGACTCAGTGTTGTATTTTCATCACTTCACTGTGGCTCAGTATTATATTTTCATCACTTCGCTAGTTCACACTTTTGTTTTCAAGGTTATCTGCCTAACTGCAAGCCTGGAAATTATTTTAAATGATGAAATCCTTAGATTCCCCAGAGTGTTCCCTAACATGAAAGGATGACGAGTATGAAAGGAAATAACCCTGCTAATTTCTGCCACAGCAGATAAACCGAATATACTTTTAATCGGTAAACTCCACAATCTACCTATGAAAAGCCCCCCAAAAATCTGAAGAGGGGCATATGTGCCAAAGGCTGATCCCAGCTGCTGCTCTACTGTCCAGGAAAAGTTACATATTTTAAGCTTCTTGAGATGGTTCAGATCTAAGCAAAGAGAGTCTGCATCTGTGTTTGAACCACGATCTGAAGCACAGATACTGCACAGTAAAAAAGAGAAAGAACACAGCTGCTGCCTCTGTTAATGTGATGGGTAACTGTAAACTTACCAGGTGCTTTGTAGTCCCTGAAGGTGTCATTTACTAGGGGGAAAAATATCACAATAGGCGTTTCTGGGCTCTCCTTGTCACCAACAATGTAGCATTCCTTCAGATGTGGGGTTTCCTGATCATCTGGCACCTTTGTAGGGAAAGGAATTCCCTGTTTTGCAAAGTATTTAGAGGCTTCTTTCAGAGGCTGGTTGCCACAATAGAAAACAAAACAAAAGAAAACATCAGAACCTACAGGAAGCACTTTGAATTTGACCAAAACCCAATTTCTCTGGGAATGTTTGTGGGGTAAGGGCCAAGTTCTGACTGTGGCACATACCCAACTTAGTTGTAGTTGTATGGAGCCAAGACCGGGAAGGCCAGGGATGGATCTGAGTCCACATGCCTGTTTTTGAAAACCTTCATCCCACATTTCAATATTAAAAATGCTGCCCTTAGACAACTTTTTATTCCTAAGGAATTTAAAGTTCCTGAATACAAACTGTCCTTGCATTTATTTGCACATCTGGTCTTCTGCATCAAACCCTCCTATTGTTACAGTTGTATTGTCCTGAATGTACATTTTCCCATGCATAAGAACATGTATGATTGCATTGGAAAGTCTTAGACAATTTTTAAATGCACTTTGCTTCATTCATTCTACATCTGACTGCCTTCAGATCAGCTAAAACACATAAAAACACATAAAAATGGGCAGATTCAGTTTACTAAATTCTTACTTCCTGATAACACTTGTACTGTTCAATAAAGAGATGTAAACTGTTAGCTTATTTACACTTCCCAGATACTGGGGGAAAAAAGTTTCTATGAGTAGAGGATCAGCCATTCTGGGAACTCAGTGATGAAACAGAAATCAGTAAAGAAGACTGTACAAGGCTCACCCCTGTCTGGGACCCTGAACTGTAGTTGAAATGCAAAATGACATCCACTTTCCTTTCTGGTCTCATAAGGGGTGGGTAACTGGTAGCAAACGCAAATGCAGTATCTATCAGGATGAGGTAGTCTGTTGCTGCTGTCAGGTGGTTGGGCTGAGAGTCAAGCTCACAGTCTAGAAAAGAAACATTTTTTTTTCAGAGGAGATGCTTGATGCAAGAGAGGTGCTGAGGAAAGACAACTGTTAACAAAAAGAGAATTCAGCTTTTCCTGGGTCTTAGACCTACCTATAGAGCTGATAGCTCCAGTTCACTTGTTTCTCAGTTCCTCATCTGACTTCTTCTTTTTCACTATTTACTCTGCAATTTCTTTGGCTTTCCTCTAATTAAGAAGGATTAACTTGGGGCTCAGGAGAACAGAGTTAATTCCATCCCCTGGTTTTGTGTGTGATTCTGATTAGGTCAGGGTTTTTTGTTCTTTTAATATGTAAAAAATAAACTGGTACCTCACTGTCTCAGCATGCTAAAGGTTAAAGATGATTGGTGCTTTGCGCACTTACGAGAAAAAGGGACACAGCTACTATGGAAGATCTGATACCACAGTGAACACAAATTCCCAAACTGGGTAAGAGGGAATACTGTTACAGAGGTTCTATCTTACAAGTAAAAAGGTAACATGAAACAGGGCTCCCTCCCACATCCCTTGAGTATTGGCCAGGCAAGAGACAGCATATGATGGCACCAGTGCCATGCAACAACCGTGCAGGCTGGCTGGCTGGCACATCAGTAGACACGTGCTGGTTGACTAATCAGGATCATTTTCATCTATCAGTTGCCAGACTTCATGGAATTTTTAAGAACTTAGTTTTGAAGCTTCACCTGCTACCTAATTTCAGCTTTCAGTGACAAACAGTTTCAAATATTATCAGAGGATGGGAACAGAACAAAAAGGCAGTCAGCTTGATAATCTGTTAAGCATTGTTTCTTTTTCACAAGGATGGTTTAAAATATGACTAAGAGCAGGGTGCTATTGCCATACCTTTCCATTTGGAAAACTCGCTCTCTAGGTAGTTGTTGTTCATCTGGAAGCCCTTCAGGAAGTTATGGATTTCTGAAGCTGCTGGACGTAACATGGCGACATCTCGGAAAATGGATGAAAAGCTGTCAGTGGGACAAACCACTCGAGTATCCAGCTCATTTGGTCTTGTAGGGAATAGGGTTTCATCATCTGCAGAAGAACAAATAACAGTTCTCGTATGTGGTTTCATTGTTGATGTCAATCTGTTCAATCATCATTTGTTTTAACATGTTTGGCAAACTTGGACTTCTTTCTCTTTCTCTTTTTAGGATCTCCACAAATCTCACAGTTTTGCAGGTAACCTTTGAAAAATCCATTTCTTTTTCTCAGTCCACAGTGGTAAAGGCCTTGTTTGTACTGCAAAAGAGTCCATCTCACCTACTATAAATTTCTTTGCTTTTCTATGATTTTATCCACTACAATATCTTGCACTTACCCTGTCTTCCTTTGCTACTCCATGTTACAGTTTCTCTCAGCCACAAACATAAAAGGCCACACAATAACAATCTCTCAGCCACACAAACATAATTAATGTTCCTTACTAGCAAATGCAGGCACCTTGATTTAACAACCAGAAACTACCCCCTACAAGTGCAAGAAGATAAAATAAATAACCTTTTTTCCTACATTTCTCTTCCTTCTCATCTTTCTTCTTTGTAGTATGTCTTGTGTATTTCTCCTTGAAATTCCACCCTGCAGTTCTGTCTTAGTTTGGTAGCTTGTTTTGCAAATCTCATCCTTATGACTAGTTTGGAATGACTTCTAATAGTACTGAAGTTTGTATCCATGCTTTGTGGACCTCAGAGATGCAAGGATGGAGTTTGCTCTTGTTTCTGTGAAGCATCATGCCATGCTCCAACTCCAAGAGAGGAACTAGAAGACTGTGGATCACTAGGAGAGTCTTCCAGCCTCTCCTACCCTACAGGGATATTCTTCTCCAGTTTTACCCTTGTGCCCTGAAAATGGTTCATGAGGGCCATTCTGTCTTTTATTTTTTCTGTGACATATCCCATGGATTCTTTTCTCACACAACTCAAATGACAGCCATACTGTGATACACAGCATGAATTTCCTCCTGGTTTCCATGTGGATTACAGAATCCCTGAAGAGGGAAATCCAAAATGGCTTTGAAAAATTTGGTGAGAGGATAGCAGCACAGAGGGTTAAAAATAAAAAAGAAAGAGAAAATAATATAATGGCATAGGAATAACCCACCTATATCAGTAATTTTGTCTCGGGTCCATTTGTGCCAGAAGTCTTCTGATTGAACAGATATATACCAAGCATCCATAAGATTCAAGGAAAATACACTGCTCCAGATCCCTGTGGCATGGGATATATTCAACAGAAAGTAAACCGGTAAAGACCTGGAAGCATTTTCATTCACAATGACCTTCAGTACCTTCTGCATTGTCTAGCAAACTTTATTCATTACATTATCTTAGTGCACAAATAAAAGGGGCTGTCTTTCTAAATTGGTATATGAATCCATAATGTACATAAAGAATCTAATTTATTTGACATATATAAAGAGCACTGGTAGCATTTTCAGTGTATCTGCTAACAGACTCATTTTTGTTATGTGGCAAACAACATTTTGTCAAGTTCATTTTAATATTTTCCACCTGTCCTCAATGTTTGTTATTCCCCAAGTACCCAGGATTTGTAATTCTAAAGATTTTATTTATTTCTAGTGCAATCCTGTTACAGGTATGTAGTTATCATGCAGGACTGTCCACCACAAACCCTTTAAGACTACTACACTAATATCCCTTAGAATGAGGAAGTTGACTTTCAAGTTGTGAAAATAGAAAGTGTAAATGTATGAGTCTTTTGATTTGCCTTCTGTCTTTTTAGGGTTTAGGGCATATGTGGGTTAAATTTTCAAGTTCCTTTACTAGCAGATGTAGCAAAGTTGATGGCAGTCCAAACTGCCACCGATCTGCAGCCTTTCAGGTTGATAAAACACCATTGCCAGGTACGGTTAAATGTGCTGGGTGCGCAGTGGTGCCTTCCTGAACCCTCCAAACTGCAGAGTAACCCTGGTGCTCTTGGGAGGAACTGAGTGATGGACAGAAGAGGCTGCACTGGAGCAGCCTGGTGATTGCCTGACCCTTCAATGCCAGCCTGCAGTCAGAGGGATGGGCTTGGACATGCAGGAAAGAGCTGCAGGACCTACTTGGCCAGCCCCTGCTCTGTTTCGGGGGCTGGGGTGCAAAGGAATTTGCTGTAAACCTGTCAAATAACTGTGTCACTGCAGTAAGTAACACTGCCTGAATGAAGGGATGCTGGGTCATTGGCAGGGAACAGGGGCAGAAACATCCCAGCATCACTCTAGAGAAGGGCAGAAGAAAGTGCCAAGGTGGGAGGTGTAGGAGGGGGGTTGGGGACCTGCTGGCAGTAATGGCCACAGAAGGGGGGACCTGGGTACCTAGTTTGACATTGCAGCCAGGGACGGAGAGATTCTGATTTGCTTTCTTACACCTCACCGCTAGCTGTAGTGAAATCTCTACACAAGCAAAAAGTCTTAGCTTCTCAAAAAACCCCTGAAACTTCCTTTATGCAATTGGTGGAAGTAGGAAGAACAATGAGGCAAGAGATTGCTTTCGCAAAGGGAAAAAATATTTCCTTACTGCTTTTGCTGTTTTTATGCAAGAGGGAAAAAAGGTAAATATTATGAGCTATTTGCACTCTGAAATGGGAGCGTTATCCTGGAGGATTTATCAGGGTTAGCTGCGTCAGGAACATTGTAGATAAAAGGCTGTATTTTAGACTCTGGGGTTGCAGAAGAGACTGATGATTTAACTTAACAGCAATGTTACACAACTTTTGTTGCTGGCAAAGACATGTAAGTCTTGTGAAGGCCTCATGTCAGTAAGCATAACTACCTATGAAATTAAATAAATCTGTTCAGCTGAATAAAATTGCAGAGAAAATAAAAAAATCCTGCAGATAGTGACCTGTTATCAGTTCTAATATTTTACCATAGACTGCTCCTGGCAGACAAAAAAATATACTAACAACTGCTTCATTTCAGAAGAGGGGTTTGTGCAGGAGCGGATTATATTATATTACATTAAATTTCCCCAGAAGAACAAATCACCTTCCAAAAAACAGATTCTGGATTCTGGGATTTTCTTCATCAGGCGACCCATGAAGAACTCACTACCAAAATCTTCTGCACGAATGAAGGCGCCGTACTTCAGGAATCCTACCTCGTAAGGGGTGAATTCCACCCATTCTGAAAGAAAAAGCACAAGACAGACTGATTACAGCAGCAGAGGCACAAATCAGTTGAATAAAACATACGATATTGGCCAGGTTAAGGCGGACTGATTTCTAACTAACTAGCACACTTTGCAAGTAGACATTTATTCACTGTACATTTCACAGTGGTGAACGTGAAGAATGAATTGTCCTCTTACATCGAAATATCTTTCCAAACTTCAGATTTCTGAAGCTTTCTACAGAAATGCATAGCAGTTAATCTTGTGATAATGTCCTCCATCATCCTGCTTTTGATCCTGAATACAGCTGAATACACTAAGGCCTTCAAAAATTTAACTATTAAATTTCCACTCTTAGGTGGAATGACCTTTTAGAGTATCTGTGCATCGAACTGATTTTTTTACCTAATCCTAAATTGACCCCTCTTGGGATTAAATGTTAAATGGAATTCTTGAGTATTATTACCT
Source organism: Elanus axillaris (assembly GCA_026212715.1). Lineage (NCBI taxonomy): Eukaryota > Metazoa > Chordata > Aves > Accipitriformes > Accipitridae > Elanus > Elanus axillaris. Next base: position 18,588,510 of record JANZLQ010000032.1, on the reverse strand, counting down.
CTAAAATCCTGGTCGCTGATTTTATCCTTCACATTGAGAGAGAGGTAGATGGGCATGGGATTTTGACCCTGGTTTAGTGCCTGCTGCTGATCTGTAAGTTTATAGGACTCCTCCTGTTTTGAGGAAGCACAGTATCTGAGGACGGTTAGATGACACAAAGAGCCTGCAACTTCATCTAAGCCTGGACTCCAACAACGCAGTGCATACCAGACGCCAACTAGGATGTCTCCCACCAGTTTAGTTCAGAAAGGTGCTGTCATCCCTACCTCTGACCCTCCCCTGCCTCAGCACTTTAGCACACAAATAGTCCTAAATCAAGTTCATATGGGGAAGAAAATCTGAGATTTCAATGGTAGGAAGAAAATGTTGTTATTGATGTTTGTTTCAGAAAAATGTCTGGAAATACTTGAAAAGCACTCTTGGCAGGAAATATTTAATTCAGAAGGAGTAACCCCTTCCCTGTCTGCCTAGAAAATCATCTTTTCCTCAGACTTGTAACAGAGCCAGGTCTCAGACAGTGTTAATGATCAGCAAGCCTTGACCCTTACTGCTTCTGCTGCAGAGCACCTTGCATACTCAGTCAGGGTGGAAAGGGCAGGATGGTTTGGAGAAGTACCAAGGTTTGAGAGGCTGCTGAGTTCAGATCCTCCTCGAAGGGGAGCTGCAGGTGCTCCTCCTCAGCGGGGCAGCCCTTGGAAGGACAGCCGTGCCACCGGGCTTCCCTTGGGCTGCGCGGTCAGGGGACAGATCTATGGCACTGCAGGGACACCCACAGCTCCCTGCTGAGCCCACCCCAAGGGAGTCTCTTTCACTGCGCTGTGCTCAGGCAGTAGAAATTGGGATGGGGGGGGGGGAGTTAATCATATTACAGGGGCAGTGTTTTCTCTTTCTTAAGTATAAATGGCCTATTGGGAAGGAAATGCTCACAAATACTAAAATAGAGCCTGAACATTGCCTTTTGGTGGAAATGTTTACAGGGTGACGTAATCCCATTAACAACTCAGAGGTACTGTCTTTGGGTTTGTGATTTCTCTTTGCCTTGTCACACTGTGCAGCTCTTTAAAAAGAACAGCAGGATTTTTCATTTCAATATTTACATGTGAATTCATTTTGAAGTTGTTTATACTGTAAGTTTCCCATTATTTCTCTTTATTCCCACCCTTTCTGTACCAGGTGTGATGCTAAGATCTGCGTAATAACAGCCATTAAACACAAATAATTATACTGCCGAGGCTCATGTCTTGGGCATCTATCTGAAACAAACAAACAAACAAACAAGCCAAAAACTCCTTTTCCATAAGGACAGTCAAATACTGGCATATGTTGCCCAGAGAAGTTGTGGAGTCTGTACCTGTGGAGATATTCAAAAGCCCATGGTTCAGGGCAGCCTGCTCTAGCTGATGATGCTTCTTGAGCAGGGCTGTTGGACAAGACAACCTCCAGAGGTCCCTTCCAATCTCAACTATTTTTTGATTTACTGTCTGCCCTCTCTGCCACTAAATACTCAAATCTGAAGAGAACGGTGCTGTGGTACCTTTTCATGTAACATGGTTTCAATGATGAGTCCCCATAGATCCGTGAAACATATTTGAT
>JANZLQ010000032.1:18484860-18585333 GCA_026212715.1 Elanus axillaris | reverse complement strand
ATTCTATTCTATTCTATTCTATTCTATTCTATTCTATTCTATTCTATTCTATTCTATTCTATTCTATTCTATTCCTTCTGCAATCCAAAGAATTTTAACATTGAAATGTAATCACAGGTGGTTTTAGTAGGCTACAAATTGTAGATGCTGTACTGTTACGTACGCTGAGAAACTCAGTACAACTTAAGCTTCATCTTCCAACCCAACCATCTAAAAGTACTACAGCATTAAAAAAAAAAAAGCATATATTGAGTAGGCTTTACTTACTTTGAGATATTTGTTACATGCTGTAAAAATAGGACGATCCTATTTTTATTATTGCTTTCAATATTACTTCGGTTAATAAAATAGATGCCTACAAAGAATTAGGGAATTTCTACTGTCTGTTAGTAACTGAGAAGTTTCTCTGGGAGAAACTCATTCGGTCTGTAAAGTATTACTGTGGTTTATGTTATTAATTCAACTTAGAGCATGGGTTACCTGCAATGAACTTAATCAAAATAAGCTGTTTGTCAATGAACAGATAAAGAATCTTAACCCTAGGGAACAAATCATGCAGTGAGAGGGATGCAAAAGGAGCTGGAGGATCTTTGCTATGGATGGAAGCAAAGCACTCTTCTATCTCCTCCCTGGGAACAGTGGCAGAAGCCTAGATTAGACAACCTCTCATCACAGCACATTTGGCCCAAATGGGCAAATTATGCCATGTATGTGCATGTCTGTGCTGGATTTGATGCAGAGCCAGTCCAATAAAAATTACAGCTCATGAGGCACAGATCCTCCTGCAGCAGCTTTCCATGCAGAAGGATGTACTTGCTATAGCAAACCTTCCCAGAGATCTCTACAGGTCTGCACCTTTCTTGTCTTCTCCACAGCTGGCACAAAGCTCACAGCAACACTATAGTTAAAATAAATTTTTGCTATCTCAAGAGGGAAAAATAACATTCCTGGAGCAGAATATCCTCTTTAGATGCCCTACGGCAAAACACAATATCTTTCTTCTTGCACCAAGACCATGTAAAGCCCTTTGTCCTCCTAGTTCTGCAGGTGCCAAGCTCATGCAAGACCCAGCCAACAGCAAGGGCAGGTGGAACTGATGAGTTCAAGGGCCTGCACATCCTTGCTCTTGTTTTGAGGGGGTTTAAAGCCAGCAGACTGTTGTTCTGTTCAGCTTGTATTTCTAGTTACTATCCTACTACCCACTCATACCAGGGGTGGGAAGGGGGATGGGTAGCCAAGAAGCAGTGAGGAAGGACACAGTGGAGCTTGGTGATCAAGCAGTGGAGAACTTTATCAACATTCTTTTGCCTTCTTGGCTGATTTGATACTCATGTCCTGCATCTCCTCTGCTTCTGTCCAAAGCCTCCCTTGGAGGTGATCTATGCCCACAGGATGCCATATGACACGTGCCTTTCTTTCTCTAAACTCTTTCCTACAATGTGCCATGGTTCCAGTCACAAACCTGGCCCACAGGCTGCTGCTTGCCTCACCACCACCTCACAAACACAAAATACAAGCCAAGTTAATAAAATATGCTTTTAATGTGGTCTGCCCTGAACCTGTTGGACTTAAAAATTTCAAACTCTTTCTCAAGGCAACTAGCAGCATGCTCATTATCATCTTAGCACCTTATTCCTCATGGCTGCCCATCCTCTGTACCATGCAATGACTTGTACTCCACTGTTGTAGCTGAATTGCAATGAATTGCTACAGTGAAATTCTTTGGAGAACAGTTTCTCTTCAGTCTCTTCTTTCTTCATCTGAGATTGCCATTTAGTGGGGTTGAGCAGAAATCCTTTGAAGCCTGCTGGCTGATTGTAATGGAGCTTCAGTCTCTCGGCAGGTAAAGGGACACAAAAAGCATAGTCCCTTGTCTGACGTTATTTCTTCTTCTGCCTTTTCCGTGCCACTGCTGTGTGCAAGGCCTGCATAATGAGGTCTTTGTTATTCAGGATGTTGTATTCACCCAGCTGAACCAGACGGTCATACACTTCCTCAGTGTATTGAACTGAATATGTTGAATAAGGGGAACAACGGCCGTAGAGATTAACTTTGCCGTCTTCCATCTCTGATTCTGAGCGCTTCTGACCTAGGAGGAAGGGGTGACAAATCACTGCTGAGAGATGGGAGTTACTCTGGTTGGAAGCAAGCAAACTCTTAACAGAGCAGGGAAAGGAGATGTCTCTCCACAGATAGAGTTCATAATCTAAATTATTCTTGTGAGTTTAAAATTTTTTTTAAACAAATAGTTCTTTTTCAGGCTGACAGCTCAGTCCCTGGCTCAGGTGGATATTAGCTACTTCACATGATGAGGGGAGAAAAATGATTAGTCCTCTTACGTGGGTCTACACTGCAGTTCTGAGCTGTACCTGTGGCTCACATAGGTACATCAAAGTTACCTGCAAACTATTTTAGAGATTGAAACAGCACAGCCACAGGATCAGATCTGACCTGGTAAAAAAAGTAACTTTAGGCAACAGAGAGGTTTGATGTATTGAAATGAGCCAACAGTGAAGTTTAAGGGTTGGCATACTAAATATACTCCCTTTAATAGGCTGGCCATGATGTCAACCTTTTTTTTAACGTTTGATTACTTACCTGGCGCTTTGTATTTTTGAAAGGTGTCATTTATCAGTGGGAAAAATAGCAGTACTGGCGCCCCTGGAGTCTCAGCACCATCAAAGAGGTAACACTCCTTCAGGTTTTTCCTGTCTTTTTCACTCAAGTCCACCCTGGGAAAAAGGATTCCCTGCTCTGAGCAGTACTTGCAGGTCTGGTCCAGAGCCTAGGCCAATGAACAGAACAGTACTAAGACTTAAAGAGATTTCAGGGTGCAGGATTTCTTGGAGTCCAGTAACAATGGGGGCATTTTCCAAGCTAGCTGTGTGGAAGCTCTGAAACCCTTATTGGAAAGCAATACATCATTGGAGAGAAGATTTTTGTTTTCCCTGAGTTCTTAGCACAAACCAGTTATATTATACAAGAAAAACAAATGAGGATATGTACAGCCTATAAATGAAGCATCACACTGCAGCATTAAGCTAAAAGTGCTAGTGGTTAAGACTTCTAGTAGGAGCAATAGAGAAAGCATTTAAGTGTTAACTTCCAGGCATACATCTGTTGAAGAAGAAACAGAGGCTACTTCAATTCCTCTCACCTGTATCTGGGAGCCTGCACTGTAATTTAAATGCAGGATGACATCCACCTTTCTCTCTGGTTTTAAAAGTGGCATGATGCTTGTATTGATGAAAAATCCTGTATCTACCAGAGACAGGAATTCCTCTGACTGTGTCAGCTGGTTGGGAATTGTGTCTAACACAGTATCTAAAAGGAAAGATTTTTCTTGCTGTAAGTGCAATAGTGCAAAACTGGTTAGCCTGTTTTCCACTCTTACACCATGACCACAGAGCCCTAACTGGTTTCTGTCTTCAAGGAAGGGAGATTCGCTGTATCCCTTCTCTTGTGCCCTCCCAACTCCAGCCACATGCAGTTTCGACCTGCAATGGCAACATTCATGAAGGGGGTTTCTTGTGCCTCCCCACTGAGCGTGTCTTCAAACAAAGGGAAACCCACCATCAGGACCCAGTGTCCCTGCCTCAGGAGGTGCGTGCCACCAGCAAACCACTGGCGTGGAGCTTAACACCAGACCATGCTACATCCCAGTGTGCCACAAGTGATTGGTCTAATAGTGATTCTGCCCAAACATGGCTTTTAACCTTGGAGGTAGGGTTTAATATCAAATCTGAGATTTCATTTTGTTCTGCTTGTTTGTCCTCTCTCCAGACACACAGGTCTTCGCTTACCTTTCCATCTGCAGAAGTGCTTGTTCTCCAGGTAGTCATTATGCATTTGGAAACCCTTTAGGAAGTTGTGCTCCTGGGCAACACAGGGGCGGTCAGTGAGAGCACCACGAAGAGCGCTGCCGAGGGGGCCAGGAGGGGTGAACAGCCGAGTCCTCAGCTCGTGTGGCTTCAGCGGTAGGAGGGGTTCCTCCTCTGCACAGGGAAAGGCTGTTAAATTCTACCCACCCACAGCAAGGTCATTGCCCAAGAAGTCAAGGTAAGTAATAAAAATCAGTGGTTTATTTATTTAAAAGGCCTAGGATAAAAGACTCGATGAGCGCAATTGACCAAATGAAAAAGGAATTAAAACCCTACTCTTACCAGCTGAATACCATTTCTTTACACAGTCCAGACTTGGATAAAAAGCAAGACCCAATATCAGGCAGCCATAAAAATCTGCACCAGACATACACACACTTGTGGAACAGACTGAATGCAAGCTTTGGAAAAGAATAACTGTTGTACTTTTTTGTATTACAGTAGCTCCTACTTTATGTAGTAAAAATCTTTTTGCTTTATTAATCTTTTACAAATCAATCTTGTTATTCCTGAACATTTTACCCCTCTGCCAACATCACTGTTGAGCCCTCAGTGAGCACACAGATCACAAGACTGAAGACTTTTAATTATCCAATTATGCTTTGCAGTATGAGACTTTGAATCCAATTTCTTCCAGAAGGGCAACATGGCCTTTGAAGAAACAATCCAAAAAATGGCAGATAAACTGTGCACATCTCACATAGCAGATGGGTGTGATGGTTTATCTAATATTAACTTTATCTAACAATAAACACACAGTAAGGAAGAAGTATGATAATTTACCTATATTGTCGATTTTGTCCCGGGTCCACCTGTGCCAGAAATCTTCTGATGAATGGGATAAATTCCAGATATATAACACATTCAATGAAAATAAACTACTCCACATGCCTGTAGAAGGAAAGAGCTTTCTAACTCAAACATTCACACATCATGGATCACAAAACTATTATCATGAGATGAGATTCGAAAGGTTTATGCTTTTCCTTAGTTTGTTTTAAATGGATGATGTGTCATTTTTATTTGGCTGCCGGTTTTTAAACCTTATTTTGGTATCCAGTTTTTGTCTTATGGTACTTTAGGACTGGATATATATTTTAATGAATGGTGAGATTTTTGTGCATTAATGACTTAAGGACCTTTGGTTTTCAGAAAAAAACCCCAAGTATCACAAGGATTCTCTAAAAAGAAAGGAGGAAAGTTTGCAATCTGAGGTATTTGATGGAGAATTATATTGATAAGGGTCTAACCACAATGTGATCTTACAGCCTCTGCATTTGTAGGCTTCCCTTTTTGAGAATAAGCCTGTTAGCACATCGAGGGACCAGTTTTGACCATGCATTTTTGAGCTTGAGAAAAAATTTCTTTGGTTATCCCTTAGGGCACAAGTTCTCACTGGTTTTTGGTTTAGGAAGTGCAAATGTATGCACATCCAGCATAGGCTTAGGCTAAAACAGTACAGCGTCTCCCTCACTCCAAGTGAAGTGGCCAGTCGAAGAGAAGTTTGCATCTCAAACCACTCACAAGTTGAGAGCTTGTCTCTTTGTCCAGAAAACACGTATCCATGCTCTACTTTAGTCAATAGCAAAAATGCTTCTGGCTATGACTATGCTGTTTTCTCTCCAAGGCTTGCCCAGGCAATGTGGAAACTGAAGCCAGTGATGTGTCGCCAAAGCAGATTCTCTGGAGCTGGGGGACCTGGCATGTCCAAACACATCCTGATGCAGTGGAGGATCAGCATGAAAGCTCAAGTAAACTGTCTATAGGAAGCACACAAATTACTGACTACCTGTGAGACAGGCAAGAGGCACTGGAGTTCACCCTTCTGGAGTAGCATGAGCAGAACTGTGGATTCCCAGGGACCTGAATTTTATTGTTGGACTGGAAGTGATACTATGTTTTTATTCAAAAGTAGCTTTAAAAGTGAAAATATCTATTTGTCTGTAATTTTGAATTTTCTTTTTTACAGTAAACTGAATCCATTATAGCAAGTATTAATTCAGCAAAGAGATATTTATTCTCTACAGTGAAACTGGGCTGTCAGTCATGCACCAGTGTTTTTTTCATCAGTGCTTAGTTTTATAGCTCACAATTAAAAAACCCCAAACAACCAAAACAAAAAAAAAACCAACTTATTCCAATGTTTTTAACAGCTTACCTTCTAAGAAGCAGATCCGGGATTCGGGGACCTTCTTCATCAACCGACCCATGAAGAACTCACTGCCAAAATCCTCAGCACGAACAAAAGCTCCATATTTTTGCAATCCCACCTCGTAAGGGGTGAACTCCACCCATTCTGTGAAAAAGAACACAAAGAAGAGAACAATGTTTTACTACAGCCCATTAGCTGCAGATAAAAATGATGTTGCTATCATGGGAATGAAAAGAGTTAAAAATTAAAATAATTTCTGCATTTAAATCTAATATTTCAGACCAATAGCAGTGAGTTATAAACATGGTACAAATGAAAACTCGTAAACATGAGAATTCATTGCAATATTTTTGAGTCTGTTGCATAGACAGTCAAACTTTTACCTGACTACAAGGACATTATATGAAAGGTATCAGCTGAGGTTCTAGTCCTTAAATGAGAGGGCTTTTTTTTAGACTATCTAAAAAGACTGTCCCATGATTTACTAGCTTAAATATAAAGACAAATGATTCTCAGAAGTCTCACAATTACCTTTGAAATCCAGAGTGCTGTAGTTGTTCTTGACATTGACTGCAGTATAGATAGGCAATGGGTTCTGACCACGATCAATGGCCCGTTGCTGATCAGAGAGTCTATGGTTGTCTTTCTGTGATTCCAGAAATATGGTTACACTGAGATGAAAATTAGCACAGGAATGTTTTCTCTGCATCTAAGCTTGTAGGGCAGAAAAATTTCTGCCTGTAATGTATAATGCGTGCTGGGCTTAAATTCTGAAATCTTTCATATTTTTCAAAATTCCTGCAAGCATTCTGTTACTGAAATATCTGCAAGCATCCAATCTGATGTCAGATTATTTGACAACCCACTAGGATGAAAATGGAAGGAAATTATGAGGAGCAGAAAGCAATACTTTTGGTATAAACCAGCTTAACATGTTATGCTGTAAGTTTATGTAAGACCTCTCACATATTTCAAAAGTCTGCAGGTTTTTTTGTTAATACCTCTCATGGGCATTGATAATGTCTGTAAATTTGCTATTTCTAAATAAAATACTTGCAGAATGTTAAAAAAAAATCTTATAATACTTTTTCAAAATATTAATCTTGGAGTTTTCTCAGAAAAACATATCCAAAATCTCACAAGCGATAATACCGACTTCCACCGTGGCTGGGTATCTAAAAGACTGCCACCAAATGTTTTGGAAACGGCTGTGCATTTTCATACACACAGTCTCATAGTAAATTACTTCTCTCAGAACAAACAGGAAAATATCTTCTCCAGAAATTAATTTTCAGAAAATTGTAAGCCACTGTAAACGCTGCTTTATGACATACTGTACCCCATCATGCAACAAAGATTCCAGGACAAGCCCCCAGAGATCTATAAAAGATGTTTTGTGTCCCTCTCTTTTCCGTTGACACAGCTGCTTTTTGTAATACTTCAAATACTCCAAGGAAAGGGAATTTATTTTGCATTTTGTCATATGTTTTCGAGCCTCGCTGATTTGCTTGTCGAGATCCTTTTGTGACCAGTCAGCATCTCTGTACAAGTTTGACATCGTCCTGGGAAGAGGAAATATATATTGAAGATGGAAAAAAACACACTAAGGTTTGAAGTAGGCAATGGCTACATTTTATGTTTCTCTTTTAAGTTCTTGATTTGAAATTAAGTAAAGGTTTCCTGTCTTCAGTTCCCTTGGAAACTGTCATGTTCCCTTTGAAATCACAGTCATTATCCATAACAAAATAGCTTGAGCAATTTTCCATAAGCTGTTCTTAGAAAACAGTTGTTCTAATGTTGTTGCACATTATGTGACTTTCTCCCATGAAAAGACTTTAATCTGTCAATTTTGGAAGACGATCAAAAAAAGAGGACTGCTGCGAAGGTATTATAAGTAGACTACTGCATGTCAGCCCCAGCCTACATCAGCGCATTGGTGTCATCAGAAAGACTGCAGCCAAAAGCTGCCCAGTCTTACTTACCATGTAGTACCAGACAAGCCAGTCAGGTACGTGGCACAGTCCAAGACATTGAGTTTCTTGAGCCCCCGCAGACTGCCGTACAGGGCGGTCAAAGATCTCATCCCTCCTCCCGTAGTCATGATGGCCACCACTGGGGTCTGTGCAGCACACAGGCAGACAGGGCTGGCGTCAGACAGCGGGCTCCAGCTGACTGTGGCTCTCAGCAGAGGCCTCCTGCTACACAAAGCCTGCCAGCACCACACATGCCCAGACACAGAATTCTTTCCAAATGATTTCTACTGAAACGTAAGCTACCATTTATTTTATAAAGGAGAACAGGAATAAAAGTAATGACAAATATTGCTTAGATAACTGACGCTTGTCTCTGACATGTTCAACACAGATGTTTGGTAAAAAAACCAAATGAAAATGCATTAACTCAAACCGAAAGAGGGAGTAAGAGAGAAAAATCAGTCGTAAAGGCAAGAATTAAAAAGAAATCTCACAGGTCAAAGAGAGGAGGAAGGATTATCAACAAGGATAACAACCATAGGGTAAAGACTGTGAAAGAAGCCATTTCTGTGTAAAGAATATCTAGCCTGGCTTGCAGTGAAGGTGTAGCAGGAGAGGAGTTAAACTCCAGGATAGCAACTGCAAAGAACACAAACAACAGGGTAGGATTAAAGGTATGGGGCAGTATTGGAAGTGTACAGAAGCTTAAAGATGAGAAAAGACCAGAAAAACATTTAACTGGAAAGAAGAAGAAATCATATTATGCTCTTATGCCCCCACTGCTAAGCACTCGTTGTATGTTTTGAATGTTTGCCCTACAGACCTCATGGTCCAGCAGATCCTGTTCCAGCTGCAGGATTTTCTTCAGAGCAGAAGCAACATATTTCCGTCTTTTGCATAGAAAGTCTTGCTCCTGCATGCAGAGGTCAAACCCTAAACGCACATCCAGTTGGTCTGGGCTGGAGCAGAGATCAGGAAAAAAAGAATATTCCATTTTATTATTGGTAGACAAGCTCAGAGTTTCCAATACAAGGAGATAAGCCAGATCCACAAAGTACTGCTTTTACAGGAGGAGCCTTTCCTACACTCCCAAGCAGGTATACAATGCTGCCCGAAAGAACGATAGAAAAAGGGACTGCTAAATTTCTAAGCATTTATCAAAAGAAAACCTAAGGAAAGACATTCCTGCAGAAAATTTCTGAGGCACCTGCTGTCTGGATTCTCTCATACTTTAGCCTGCACTGAGAGCTCTAAGAAAAACTTCTCACATTTACCTTGAAGTAGGCAGCAAAGTTTACCTACTTCATGATCAACAGTACCAGGTGATCAGCTGCACTCTTACACAGTGTTAAAGTAAAGGTTACAGACTGTGCTGACCATAATGCCGACTAGCTTAACTGGCTTGTAATATTATTTCTTCTATTTTATGCATTTTTTTATTTATGTCTCATTATGGATTATCTACATGTTCTTAACTTTACACATATAGTTTGTTTTCAGTTCCTGTGATTTCCACATCACTTGGTCATACAACCTACTATCCTACTGTGAGTGCTCCTCCCCAGTAAAGAGCCAAGGGTGAGATGACTTCAGCTAAGGACAAGTTAGCCTCCAAGAGCGGCCAAGTCTCTTACCAGTCTTCTGCCTTCACACATAAATCAAATCCTTTATCCTGGAAAGCAAGAATGTGAACAGTGTAAGCATGACAACCTGCTTTAGCACTCCTCCCCTGCAGCTCCAGGAGGAGTTTTAGCCTGTGCTGTCCTAGCAATGTGAGCGCAGATCGGGGGCTCTGAATAATCCAGCAATGTATGTGAATTGACTGCACTGGTTTATTGTCAGGGAAGTTGTTCAGTAATTCCCGGTGTTCTGTAGTGAATGTAACATCTGAGGACAACTGCTGTTTACAGAGGAAAGTAATGATAATATATACCTTACCCACCTCTACTAACATTACCTCTCTTAGGCAGCGAGCCAGGCTGCAACCACACTACTATTCTACACACCAGCATTTGCTCCTCCCTTTCTGTGGCTTACACCCCACAACAGCCATGATCCTTTCATTCTGTATGGATTTGTTTTAGCCATGAACCTAAAAGTGCCTTGCAAAGCATAGTCAGCATCAGCAAAAGACTGGCGCTACCTCAGTTCATTCAGGTGCCCCAATGGTGTGTGTTTAGCATGTGTTTAGCAAGAAGTAAGATCGGGGTGGAGTAACAAGATCCCTTGTGTTCCCAAACCCATTCAAAGAGAATAAGGCACAACCTGGCCTTATCATCTAAAGACCTACCACTGTTAGACTGATATTTTTGTCTGCAGGCTTTGATCATCATAAAGTACCCTGGTAATCGTCAGGGGGGTACAGAGTTCCACCCTCAGCTTCCTCCACCTCTCCCACAAAAGAGCAAGCACTCACCTCTGCTAAGAGCATGTTTTTTCCACTTGGAAGGGAATGAAGTTCCATGTTTGCAGAGCCTGCATCACACGCACAGGAGTGCTGAAAAAATACAAGTATATCCAAGTTTACATTGTAAGGAGTGTTAGTCTCTTTCCACAATGCAAATTAATGTTACTATCTATGGTGCATGTTACCCTACATGCCACTACTATGTTTTATAAAGCCTAGTTATAACATACAAAGGAAGGAGGTCGTTTCTTCCCTGGTAGTGTAACATCCAGTGTTGGCTGCTTGTATCTGGCATAGTGGAATTTGGCAGGAGAGGAGGAGTTGAAGACCAGATCAGATCCCAGCGTAACATCTTGGGTGCCTTCATACGAGCCTTGCACTTTAAAGGAGAATTCTTTCTCTAAGGAAGTGACACAAAAGCAGACACAGAGTAGTATTCTCATCAAAATTGGAAACAAAGGTTCTTACAGAGTATATCACAAGGCTGTTCTCATGTTTTGGATTCATTGGGTATTTTTGCATTCTTACATTAAGCCAATTGCCTTCATAGTATTAGCACATCAAGATTTAAAAAGAGCTGATGGAGAAATAACCTCACTTGACAAAGATTTCTTCTTTTTCTTCTTCTTCTCAACCACCTGAACTTCCAAGCTGCAGATTTTGCGAGACTGTAAGAGATATGAACAATAAAATACCTCATGGCAGGGAATTTTCCAGTCTGAGATTCTGTTTCCTAGTCTAAGCTCCTACTGATGATGATACAAATGTTATACAGGCAGTGCACTTTGTCCTGAGGAAAATATTTTCTCTCAACCATGACCTTGATTTCAGATGCTGGCTGGAACAGGAGGAGTCTCTGAGAAACTGGACGCAGCCAGGGCAAGGCTAGGGGTGCAGTGTGGATGAACAGATCTTGCAGAAGGGAGAAGGTAAGGGCAAAGTGAAAAACAGCACTCCCAGGATGCTGATGGAGATTCAGAAGACTGATTTAAACAAAAATAATGAGGAAACAAAGCTAATAAATGAGGAAATGGCATGGTCAGGAAGTCCCTGTGTAAAAAGCGCAGTTATGAATGCAGGAAATGACATGTGCCTGGGACAGGAGAACCCCCACCACTTTGGCAATGCGGGAATTTGGGAGGAGTGATGTCCAAGGGAGAGTTCACTGCTGCACCGATGTCTCAGACCTAAACCACTTGCATGCATTGCCTTTGCAACACCAGAGGGATGCTGGCATGGGGGACGTCCCTGCTGTTCCAGCCGCAGCCTCTCCACGGGTGCCATCGACGAGGATATGTCGTGAGGCAGATGATGAAGTAGGAAATCATGGTGTTTCGGTCAGCTTTGCTCAGTCAAAGGGTATGTTGGCCTGATGACTGTGAGTCAAGTGAAACAAGTGTGGCAACACAAGAAAGATGACAAAACATAACACTCACCACTACCACTCCATTCGTAATGATGGTTTCAGGAGGGCCTGAGCTAGGAAACAGAAAGAAAAATACATTTTTAATAACTCAGTCTAATTACAGTATAATTCATGAGACACACCCTTCTCCTGATTTTCCTCTTGCTTATTTTTAGCTGCATATTGGATTTGAAAGAGAAGTCCCAGGAGACTTGTGTTACAAGTTTCCTCACTCAACTCTGTCAAGGCACAATCATCATCCTACTGGCTCGTCCAGTCCTGGAGCTCAGGGGAAAAAAAAAAAGGTACTGGAGGGCCAAACCATGCAGTGATTTTTATGCTGAACCCCAAGCTGAGGCTGCAGACGGTTTCATGGAATCCAGTCTGTTAAAAATTGCAGTCTGTTGGAGGATGGGACAGGAAGGGCTCTAGATCAGAAATCCAGTGCATTATTCCATGCTCTGCTTTGAAGGCAGGTGAACACCCCTGCTGATCTCAAAGATGAATGTGTAACAAAACAGTGGTTCCAGTATTCTGGTCTGAAATAGTATTCATTACACTAAGCAAAGAAAAGGTTTTAGGGTGTTCTCCCTGTCTGCCTGAAGTTCATGGGAGGTCATCCTGGCACGCACCAATTCGTCACACAGCTCATAGCACAGATTCCTCAGGAAATAGTGTTCCCCATCAGCATCATCAAGGAATGATGTACACTGGACAATTAGACTAGATTATTTCATGCCTCTGAATTGCTGTTTCTTTTTGCTGCAGATTATGTTGCATTTCATGTTTACTCACATATTATCCAATGCGAATCCCACCTCTAGCTCCTCTTGTCTCTGGAAAGTAAAGAGAGAAAAATGGTTTTGGCACTAGTTTACTGGCAGTGCTCATAATGCAAGTTCTCACTCTCACAGCATAGGTATGCATGCACTATTTGCGACTGGCAGAGCATGTAAAATAGAGGCCCCCACCGCCTCACATCTGTGTGTCTTAAGCATCAAGATTCTTTATTGATAGGAAGTTTCTGGATGGCTACGACAGCAGTTTTTAACAAAGAAAGTAGTTGGCTTGCCTGCTTCTGCTGGGACACAGGGGACAGAGCCAGGCAGAGGTGCTGTCTGCCAGCCAGAGAAAGAGGGTCTGTTGAGGGGAGCAGCCAAAGCCTTCTGGTGTAAGGAGTGGAAATGGTGACATGCAAAGACGTGTGGAAAAGGACAACCACTTCATTTTGCAACATAGTGAGGACATTGGGGCAGAGGTAAATCTGACATTAAGGCCTGATCTGTGGGGTGGTAGAGAAGAGTATAATCCCTAGGAGGAAGAAAGCACAGGAGAGAGGAAAAAAAGGTGGGGACAGAAGGGATGATGAATAGAGAAGTGAGATCATGCTGTAGGTTGCTTAGTTGCTCAAATTACCTATTGCATTAAAGACACCAAAAAGTTATTAATACAGGACCAAAAAAATCTATGAAGGGCTGAAGAGTATGAGCTCTTACTACTGCAGCTGTGCAAATGCAGTAATGAAAGGCTTGGATATGGCACCTGTAACCACCCAGAGAGTGATGAGCTGGGTTACAACTAGCCAAAAGTTTCTATTTTATCAAGGGCTAGTGGAAGTCCACACACGGCTCCTCCAGAATTTTGTAGAGAAAGAAATGGTCAAATGAGGCATTTAAAGATAACGAACTGCAGAGTGGAGTTTGGGGGTGTGTATATAAGGTAATTAATCAACAGAATGGAGCATGGCAGATGCACAAGAGACTGGGACGGAACTGGAAAAGGAGAGGGATGGACAGAACATACTGGTGGGTGGGATTTATGACTTTCAGAGCCTCCCTGGACATTCAAAACAGGAATATTTCTTGTTGCCAAGTGGAGTGGCATCACTTAGACACCTTATTTAAACACCCATGCCACAACTGATAATTAGCGACTAGTCTGGTTTGACATTTGGTTCCTATCACAGAGTTATTAATTCCTAATTACTAGGTTAAGTAATAAGTTATGACAAAAAGCATCATGTACTGGTGTAGATACAGTCCCCGATCCTCGATGGGGGCAGACTCAGCAAAGTGACAATTTTGCAGACACCTGAAGATTGTGAGCTTCTGTGGCCAATACCAAACCCTTCAGTCTGCCTACAGATCCTGGTGTGAAGAGGCTTTCCCATGTCAGAGTGAAAAACAACTCCCTTTTATGTGTCTGGGCAGTCCATACACAAGAAGGAAAAAAAGAAAGATTTTGCAAATAACATTTTAGACGGAAAAGCAGAAAAACACGTTCTTTCCAACTTACTACATTTCTCATTTCAGACCTCACCTGTGAATCACACTTGAAGTGCATGAAGACTTGCTCTCCCAGGGAAAGTTTGGCTATATCAAAGTACACCGTGAAGAGGTGGTCATCCTGAGTAGCCACATCCTTATCGTAGAGCGCTAGCTCCAGCACATTCTGGGAAGGGAAGGGAAGGACTTTAGAAATGTGTCAGGTTTCATTCAAAGCAGGAGATCCTGAGGACAACTGTTTTAGTCAGCTATTGTGAGGAGTGGGAGGATGTAAAGAAAAAGAGCAGGAAAGGAAGGAGGTGGAGGGGAAATCAATTCCAGGTAAGCATCTGCCTACAAGGAGGAATGAGAGGAAATCACAGACATCGCAAAGGTTATATTCTATCCATGGCTGAGAGAGATACTTCTCTTCCATGGCATGGAAAACTGTCATAAAACTGTGTTATTCTCACATCTTTCTGCATCTTTCCTTGCCTCTTGAGAAAATTAGTTATGTCCCCCTTCCAAAAGGATAAAACCTGGCAGTCGCTACCTAGGTCCTGGTTAACAGCAGAGTCTCAGCTCAGTACCTTGACCTGACTCTGGATCCGGAAGTAGAAGGTTTCATTCCAGACTGGATCTTTGCAATTCTTGATGGGTTTAGTCTGAAATTTGTCAGTTGAAGCAGTTGGCAGCCACAGGCTCACATAGCAGTCAGTCTGGCTTACTGTGTGTTAAAAACCACAAACACAACTAAAATGAGGATTTGCTCTGGAAGAAAGAATGAATTGAACAACATGAAGCTTTGCTTTCAAAGAGAGACACTGTGATAATGACAACATATTTGTCCAACATAAACATTACAATTTAGGTAATAGGAGTACATTAAAAAGAAAAGGGACATGATTCTTCTCTGAATAAATATGATTAGAGATATAATAAATGCATTTAAACCAAAGGGTTTTCTCCTCCTTCTATGTCATCAGGCAATCAGTTTAGCCCAAGATAAAATAAGTCAGGACAACCACAGCACTCTATGTCTGCAAGTGTTAAGAAAACACAGTGATAGCTTCTATTTTAGCCAGACGGAAAATTTTTTAAAAGCCCAAAACATAGGAAAAAAAAAAAAGCTTCTTGATTTCTGCATGAGTAAAACTATAATCTTCTATTATATTTCAGTTGCAGGCCATCAAAAGTGAACCTACAAAATGTGACAACACCTAATGGGATTTTACCTGTGAAAGCTGGTACACGAGGAATCAGGGTATGGTAATTTGGATTACTTAGCCTTGAGAAAGCTTTGAGTACAAGCTAAATTTGAGATAAGGCTACTCCATTTTCAGTATTTGCTCCATTATCCCAACCCGTTTGTGTCCTTTGCTACATAAATATACTCCAGAGGAAAATACAGGAGATCTTTCCACATGTCTTGTTTTCAACAGACTGCAGAGCTTTCCTTGCTCCCTTTGGGGATGCAGAGAAATATGTTCAATAGGTACAGCTCTGACCTTACAGAGTTACCCCTGCACCAAACAGGGCTGATGCAAAGAAAGCAACACTGTGTTCCTTGCTGGAACCAGCATGCCAGTGAGAGGACTTTCTCCATCCATGGAAGAAATCTACAAAGCGCTTTTTCTTGTAGCAGGGCTAGCTAGTACCCCATGAAGGTTAAGGGGACCATACAGAGCACGACAGGTACTTACAGACATCCGCCTGGTGGATATTTCTTGCTCTTATGACTCTTACAGTCAGTAAGTAACACAGAGATGATTCTATCTGCGGGGGGAAAACAGCCATATAAAAGACAGGAGTGAATCCTAAAGGTAGATAGCATATTTAGAAGACAGAAATGATCAAGAGAAAGAAATACCCAAATACCATTTACAGGGACATAACTGCCCCTCTTGAACTGACCTCACCTCGGACTTTTTCCTTTGAGAAGATTTTCTCTAGTTTTGAACCATGTAAACTCTACATGGCTGGAGTTTCTTTGCGCTGTTTTGCATAAGAAGTGCAAACACAGTGTTTTATACCTGATAAGAAACTCTTGTTTGTTCCATTTGGCTTCCCTCTTTCATACTAGCCCAGGTCTCCAATATTAAGGACTTCTTAGTCTCTCATATTGCTGTTCTGGTCTCATGTCAGAGCCCAAACACGAGTCCATATCCCTTCTCCTTTTACCATAAAATAAACAAATAAATACCATTCATCTCCATTTCCACCTAACCTTTTATTTCTACAGTCACAGAAAGGAGGAAAAGACACAATAAGTTGGAATATAAATCAGCAGGAAAAATTTGTTCTGAAAGTTCTAAAAGGAAAAGGTGTTTAGTGCAACTACAGGTCCACAGGCAGATAGTGATACCACCTGCTCACTCCTATACTGCAAAATGACTGTAAAAAGACCATTGCCAGTCCTGAAGTGGCATTTGCATAACACTGACCTCATTAGTCCCGCTGAGAAGGATGTGTGACACAGGTACTGCTGGAAAGGAGAGCAGGACTTTTGCTCTAGTTGGCTTGTCTGAGCAAAACAATTTGGTATGTACTGCGTTAATAATGTGCCGTGTTTACTGTCCATAAATAGGGAAGTGCGTTGATATTCATAGTCTCGATGGAATATATGTCCATGTGATGTCTCTCATAATGTTTAACCTGAGTGTATTAATGCATGCAGCTGGGGCTAATGAATATATGTTGTTGAGATTGGGGGTAGATAGCAAGTAGGCTAACGAAGAAACAGGTAAAATAAGCCTCCAGGTAACCAAAGCAGCCCGTTCCAGGAAAAGGCACCAACAACACTTGTGCTGTTCAGCTGCACAGCAGGTGACCGTGTGTGCAAATCAAGGAGGTCAATCCACTGCTAAGAGTCCGAAGAGTAGCTGTTGATAAGACCATCAAAGGCACGTGCGTTTCTGTCTAAAACCTATCTCCTAAGGCACAGAAATGAGGCAGGTACAGGTGGAAAGTGTTCAGTAATTACAGAGCCAGTAACTAGTGCTGCCAGTGGCTGGCTTTGGAGAAGGCACTTTCCTGGAAGGGCTCAACCCACTTTCAGGGATCGGCTCCCCTGGAGCCACCTTCATGGCTCATGGAGATCCCAAAGCGCCAGGGAAGGAGCGCAGATTGAACAAAGTACTCGGGCATGTGGATGTGCCCTGTCATAACCAGCGAGCCTTGGCTTAGCCATCGGGCAGGTATAAATAACAAATGGCCAAAATCCCATCAGCGGTGTGAGTTCTGCCTAAAAACTTTGAGAGGTTTGAGTTGTTCTTCTGAATCTGCCATGATCCCTGCAGTGTAAAGAGTTGCATTTTAGGGAGTATTTTCTCATCTTTGGGTTTTCCATTCAACTAATCAACAGAAAGGGGCGGCAGTTCCTTAAACTGTAAGAGCAACACTTGCTGCTCAGCAACTTAACTCAGCTCGAAACAGAACAAGGGAGAGTTCCTATTTATTATTAAGTGGCCTCAAACTAGAGAGAACAAGGTCAAAAAAACTTTTTCAGCTCATCTGGTCCTCTCATTTCCTACAGGAAAGATTTCATATAAGATGTCTGAAGTCTCCTGGAAAACAATTAGGTTTTTGTAGAGGTAAGAAGAAGGATTAATCCAGGAAATCAGGCATTGAAAATCTACTTCAAGATTGTGCCATACTCTTTGTGGGAATAGGTGGCACAATTTCACAGCTATTACTACCTACACTGGCAGTAAATTTGCCCTTGTGCTTTAGGAAGACATATGTAGCAGAAAGCCTATTCCAACCCTTCCTTCTAAAGATATTAGTCTTGTTAAAACCAGGTTCATTTCCCACATGCCAAGGATAGAAAACTGCACTAGGACTTTAACATGAAGCAAGACTGCCTAAGTGAAGTGATCAAAACGATAAGCGCGACAGGGTTTCATGGAGGAAGCTGGATGGGTTATGGTAGCTAATTAGACTCTTTGGCAGATGCTGAACTATATCTGTTCTCACCCAGGTTCCACCCAGCAGGAAAGTCTCCTTTACAGCTTTCTTTTGAAATTCTCCTTTGCAGTACCTTTGTAACAGGCGCCCGCTGCTCCCCATCAGGATTCAGCCACATAATTCCTTCTCTTAGCCGAGTGGTTTGAGTGATCAGCTCCTGCAACAAGAAGTGCCGATGTTACCCCTGGAAAAACCATCCTGCTCTTAAAAGCAATCCTCCTAGGGAACCGAGAACTGCGGAATAGCAGCAGATGGGAGCCCGTTGTCAGTGCTGGCCGTAGAGCCTTGGCAGGTACAGGTGTTCCTGCTGTGCCCGGTGCCGCTGCCTGCGCCGTGCTTGCCCCAGTCAGCCTGAGCAGAGGTGTAGCAGCCACCAAAAGGTCCACCCTTTGCATGACACATGGGGAGGGAAGGCAGCTCCCGGCTCTGGCTGTTAAAGGAACAGCAAATCTGTCTCCCGTAAACACACCCCGTCATTAATCTTTCACCTCGAAGCACATTTCCATTCTATGTAATACTTATTCTAAAGTTGCATATATCATGTCTCTAAAATGAAGAAAGACCCTAAATATACAAAATGCTCTCTTTGTAGATAAACTCTTACTCCCCAAGTAGTTTTCACTTCCTTCCTATGGTTTGCTATTATTTTTTAGATTTCGATAATGAGTTCTTGAGGCACTGACTTTCTTCATCCCACACAGGGTCATTTATAGTCAATAGTCGGTCAAGAAAGTAGTACCACCTTTGCACTACGTGCAGCATAACCAGCTGAGATCCCAGGTGCCTTGCTTTGCTCTCCACTCTTCTTACCTGAGACAAAATGCCATCTTGCTCCATTGTGGTCACTGTCATATACACGTCCAGTGTTATCTGTGGCAATGCAATTTCACATCTCCTAGCTTCCACAGATACCAATAGTTTAAATGTCTTATACGCAGGTGAGCAACTGTTTTATAAACTGACTCAGAGCCCCACCTCTGCCTGATTTCTTAAACCTAGTTATTCCCCTCCCATTTTCTTATGCTAGGAAGCTGAATCCTGTGGTCAAATAAGTAGGAAAAAATACCTTTGCCTGTACAGTAGGTGGAAGTATGCTGTTTGAGTCACTTCGCCCAATACTGGCCAATGGCAGGTTTATAACTAATGGTAAGACAAGTATGCCCTTTTATGTGAGCACTGAATTTTCTACTTAGCAAGACCTCAAAGCCTACAGAAATACATACTCTGCAGTAAGATGCAGCAACAGCACATTAATTGGATTTAGGTTGTCTGTGACACTAAGCAGATAGGATAAAAGAGCCAATGGAGGAAAAAAAAAAAAAGAAAGGACAACACTATTGTGCTCAAACTAAATGGGTTCTTACAAAAGCCAGTTTAAGGCTTTCTGTACCACACATTGCTGCAATCCCAGGTCTAGGTGTGCAGAGCAGACACACTCATGTGATGTTTTTTATCTACTCAGCCTTGGTCCAGCAGGGCTGGGTCTCTCCTCAAGCTGTTGTATTCTTTCCCCCTTCTTTCCTATGCCTCAGTGTTATTATTTTTGTTTAGACGAGGAGTCCTGAAGCAATGAGTTTCCTTAGCTTAGGTCTACCCCCTGTGAATACTTCTGCACCGTTTTCCAGCTCAGACTGATTCTGGCTGTAATCTAGCTGCATTCAAGCACCCGTGTCTGACCCAATAAACCCTGCCAGCCAGAGGCAGAACTCAGCACCAATTGCACATCACCCTCTGCACCATCCTTGGCACACCTGGGAAGCCACCACCACAGCAGGACACCCACACCTGCCTCTGTGAGCACCCAACCGACCCCTGTGCCATCAAAACTGGCGAGGGTCCCAACTCACTGGAACAGGATTAAAAAGGGCAGCCAAAAAACGTTGTATCTTCAGCAGGTCATAACAAATTAAAATCTCTGGGGCAAGGGAATCTTTTGGCTTCCCTGCTCTCCTGGTATATTGTCTACAAGCAAAAAGTTACCCATTCCCTGAGCATTCTTGAGCTTAATGGTTAAATGTTGCTACCAGACAGCACAGTTCCCCTTTGCACATTCCCATGCAAAATAATATCAACAGTCATCACGGTCAACTTGGTAGAATAAATTTTTGCTGTAGGCTATGGTATTTCACAACATCATGAAGAGTTGTGTCTGCATACGTGGCATGTTTCCTCCGTGTGCCAGCTGCAATGATGTAGCTTGATGAAATGCATTTTTCATTAGGTCATAGAAAACCCTTGGCAACATTGGCATCTTTCAGTCATAGTTAAAGGCAGTGTTTTATTACAACATCTCCTTGAAGGGCTAAGCTATAAACCAGACTGTTCACCAGGACTGGGGCTCTGTGGCTGTCACTCCCACAGTGCCAATGGCCCCAAACCTCTCATTTTCACAAACATTTGCGATCCACATCAGAGACAGCCCTTGTGAGAGGGAGGGACCATGGCTGACTTTGTACCCTTGCAGTCTCTCTGAGACATTCCTTTATCCACAACGCTCACAGCAAATATTTGGTATAATCTTATGCTCTTTGCAGAGATAACAACAGTTTTGTTTTCCTGGAACAAGGAACACACTGTGAACCTGGAGCATATTACTGAAATGCCTGAATATGTGGAGCAAAGCAGAATATTCATTTTGCAAACAAGCCTTTATTGTCTGGTATGGTATACACAAAATTTCTGCATGTAAATAACATTTCTTCAGAGCTGGAGGTGGCATGAGTTTATGGCCAAAACCTGTGTTTATTTTTTCACACCAGGGATTTCGGGTTCAAATGGAGGCAATTCCCAGTGTTAACATAGCACCATATTTCTGATTATGACTGGTGAGACTACTATAGAAAAAAAAAACAAAACAGCAGAAGCACATATTTGTTTAAAACCTAAAGAGTTTCAAATATTAATATTTACCCTCTGGTCTTTAGGCTTGCAACATTAGGCTACAGTTGCACAAAAAAGTAAGGTTTGGTTTGACATTGTAAATGACAAAAGTATCAGCAAAAGTCATCATGATCCACTTTGTAAAGATAATTTGTCATTGTTTCTTGCCAAAATGAAAATCCTCAGAGTGTCATTTTGCACCAAGCCAAACATGTTATTTGGCTGTAAATGAAACCTGTTATTTTCAGGTTGGGTTCCCTGGGCTGATGAGGTAGGTGGTCTATTAAAAAGATACTATGTTTCAAAACAAGACATTTTGTAAAATAATAAGATGAAATGTTTCAACTTACCCAAGCATTTTTCCTGGTTTATTTTAGCCCCAGATTATGACATGTAGTTGATAAATTTTTTTTTTCACTGAATAGACTCTTTGTTCAAAATTTTCCCATTTGTCATTAGGACACAAAACTTATTAACAAAAAACCCCATATTTTTAATTTGACTTGCTCCTGGAATGCAAAGCTTATTATGGATTTATAATTATTACAGCTCACCCTCAGCACTTTCAGTAGTCCAGAAAAGATACTTTCCATAAAATGGAAAATTAAGAAAGTTTAAAAATGCAAACCCACAACAAATGTTATTGGTGGATTTATGCTAGATCCCAAGGAGGGTCTGTTCAAACTGTTTTAAGATGGTCTTAGTTGTTGCAGACTACTAACTCACTCCTGTTTATCTGCACAGTTTGAACAGGCAGAACTAAACAAATAAGCATTTTTGTTGATGAGCATATGTCCTAAACTGTTTAAACAAATTGCATTGAGTAAGACAACAAAGTTTTCATTGTCTAGTAGCAGTAAAATATTTTCATTTCAAGCACTTTATAATTTAAGAAAGGAAGTTTAATATAAGAAGTAAGTCAACTGGGAGAAAAAAATCCAGGGTGTTTAATTTTGAAAGCATCAAAATAAAATGTCAACTTTTTTATATACTGTCACAACAATCAAAACTGACATAAATTCACAGGAAATTTTGATGTGCCCAAAGTACACCTTTCACTTTAAAAAAATTTTTACTTGAAAAACCTTACGCCACTTCCTCCTAAGTTGTTCCTTCCCATCTACGTATGATTCATTCACAGCCCAAGAGAGCCCAGGAGGTGGACTTGATTCATGGGGCTGGCTGTGTGCACACACTTGTCCCTCTTACATTTCCAACCGCTGCAGCTGCTCTTCAGGACACTTGCAAAACGGAGTTTACCCAGGGATCCAATACCAGCTTCCAGTCGTGTCTCAGGTTTTCTTCATTTTCCAGGGTTGGATGCACCTTGTGTTCTACAAAGAAGAATTGTGGGGAGCAGAAGTTTATACCCCCTTCTTACAGCCTGTAGGTGTGTTGGCTGGGTTGCATTACTGTAGCACTGTGGTGGTAAAAAATTATTTTCCTGTGTGGCATACATTATAATAAGTTAGGCTTAAAATAACTGTTTTTAAAATCTAACAAGTATTTTGGTGAAGAGTCTTCTACAGACAAACTTAATTTAGAGAACAAAGCATATGTAAAAATTTTCCAGGCAACGTCTTTGCCTAATAGAGGCCACTTCTCGGGAATGGAAAAAAACCCCAGCAAACCACTGAGCCACCTGGGCTGGTTTCTTTCTGTAGTGCAACGGCCAGTGTTCAAAAAGCTATGTCCCTTCTGTGTCCTAGAGCATGACAGGAGATGGGGCAGTTGGATGGGTGATTAGCACATGTTTTGCCTCCTCCTTTGCATCGCTATCTGCAAGGCCTGCATAATCATCTGTGAGTTGTTCAGGATGTTGTATTCACTGAGGTTCAGCAGCCGGCGGTAATTCTCATCCGTATACCTGACCGAGAACATGCAGTAGGGAGAACAGCGACTGGTCAAATCAAGTTGTCCTTCCTCCATCTCTGAGCAACAGCGCTTGACACCTAGAGAGGAAGAGAACTTGCTGCTGTGACATGGTGTTTATCTCAGTCAGTGACAAGCTGTCCACAGCAGCCCAGAGAGGGGGACTTTTCTCCAGAAGAAAATTCATAGGGTTTAAATGCAGGAATAGTGCAGGTCATGTACCCCCACCACTAGTCAAGAGAATGTTGGGTGCCTGAAAGGATGAGGGCAGACGGGAGAGGTGAGGGATGGCATTGTAATGGTCATCTACAGCTTAATCCTAAACATCAGTCTCATTAAAGGCATGGGTCAGTCAAGGAAATCAGCCTGAAAGGACACTCTGAGAGCCACTGCGGCTGCACTGCAGGTCTTATTCTGAGCAGTTGGGACCTCTACAAACCCCGGCTGGGGGAGGCGAGTTGCTAGTAACAGAATAGGATTTAAGTGAGAAAGGAATAATAGAAATATATGGAAACTTGCAATCCTGAATGCAGTCTCAGGGGGCCTGCTGCCCTGATCCATCTTTGCCTTTCTATTTCTTGCATCTCCCCAATTCTACAAAAGCAGAATTTTAGACTTTACCTCCTTGTTACCAAGGAGCAAAGAAAATTCATCCTAGTAACTGGCAGTAGAGGAGAGGAATACAAAGCAGGTGGCCTGGCAGAAAAAGAATGACAGGCCCCAAGCACAGCACAGTGAGCAAAATGACCCCTGGGCTGATGCTGTACCAAAAGGAGACACACTGATCTTGACATTGCAGGAGTTCAGCCTGATGCTCCCCCACTGTTCAAACATGACACTATGCCTCCTCAAGTACAGAATGAAATCCCTGGACAACAGACAATATATGCAAGGAAAAATAATCTGAGACAGCTATACTTTTCCAGGAAAAAAAAATTGCAATTAGCTAGCAACACTTTATGTCACAAATGGGAGAGAGATGAAGGTAAACACCATTCAGGACACAAGGGCTGTGTCTGTCCTCTTAGGGCCACAAGGATGACATGAATGAACATAGTAGCTTTGGCAGGGATGGGGAAAACAATTTTAATTAGCTAAAGTGCTTCCCCATGAACCCAGCCAACAAAGATAGCCAGCATCAGAGAAAAAGGCTCTGTCTGAGTCAGGGAAGCAGGTGGTGGTGTCTTTTGTTTAATGCTTTGCCATCACTTGTAACTTACCAGGTGCTTTGTACTCGCGGAAGGTATCATTCACAAGCGGAAGAAAAATCACAATTGGACATCCTGGCAAATCTGAATCTTGGAAGAGGTAGCACTCCTTCAGATTTTTCTTATCTTCATCAGTCAAAGAAATTTTGGGGAATGGGATTTTCTGCTCTGAGTAGTATTTGTACGCCTTATCTAGAGACTGGATTATCACAGAAACAGTCAGCACAGGAATTCAGTTTAGTCGTCTTAAACCCCCAAACTCTTATCTAGTATTAAGGTTTAGTGACTCAGATCCATAGGGTGAGTTCCTTCTTATCAAGGGTTACTCTACACATAATTACCACACATAGTAACCAGAACGCTAATCAAAAGCTGTAAACACAATTTCAGAGGCAGAGAATTCATCCAGGACTCTGCTTTTTAAAAAAAATGGAAGCAATTTGCAGAAGTTTAAGGTAAAACATGTAGTTTTATTAAATGAAAGAGCCTGTGTTTAATGTATTGTGTAGAATTAATTAGAAAATAAAACCACAGCAAGAAAATATTTAAGGTATCTTATTATGTGCTTGGAAGCCAGAAGATAAGACAGTTAAGTTTGAATGTGCAATTATGTCTCTGCCTGCGCAGGCACTATGTCCACGGTGTTAAGTGAGACTGATATTTTACTGAGAAAGTCTGAGGTACTAGGCTATACTGTACCTTTTCCCTGAAATGCTTAATACGATATCATGTCCTACTATGTACTGTGTTATTTATTCTGCACCATCTAACATTGGACTCTATCAAATAGGAAACAGTTTCTACTAAAGGGCTTAACATTGCAGCAGCCTTTCTTTATAAAATTAATCTAGGCAATGTATGAGGCTGAAATGAAACTTCATTACATGTATGTCTCATGCATCATATGGCTTATTAAGAGCAGCACATATTCTCATTCACAAAAAATAATTCCACTTAAGTGGGCCAAGATGCTTAATAGCAAGTTTTTAATTAACCTCAGTTTCTGAGATATAAAGACCCAAATTTCTTTTCTGTAAGGTCTCATAGACAGCTAATTAACTTTATGTCCATGAAACTGGAGTTTCTGCAGGATGAAGTTTGTCATTGAATTTTCCTAGTAGCATCTTATTTGTCAACCCAGGAATGGTCTGCCTCTGACTATCCACTTAACCCCTTTTATATTCTAACTCAAGTCAGGAGAAATCACTTCTTCATCTTTATGCATATTCCTGTGCAGACCCTGGAAACCTGCTTGCTTCAGCATAAAGCAGAAGAGGCTCTTCCCAACATTCTGGAAGAGACCGTGCTGATGTCCTCTTGAATAATTCAACATGTTCATAAACCAGCAAGAGAGATTCCAGGAGTGGCAGGAAGAATTAGGAATGATATTAATCACTACAGTGAAAAACGTAGGGGAATGCAGTAGTTAAAAACTGAACAGCTGAAATAACTAGCAGTTCTAGGTGCTACAGGCTAGACATTTACAAGCAAAAGGAGAGACAACACACAGTAACAAGATCCTCCTCACCGATACATGTGATCCAGTAGTATAACTTAAATATATGATGACATCCACTTTCCTCTGTGACCTTAAAAGTGGTGGGCTGCTGGTATTGATGAAAAATCCAGCGTCTATCATGCCCAGGTGGTCGGAGTTTTGCATCAGCTGATTGGGACGTGAGTCTAACACTGTGTCTAAAAGGAAAATATTTCTTGGAATAAGAAATGATCTGTAGGAATTTTGACTGGAAAAAGAAATTCAAGGTGGAACTGCCTGCCCCAGAGGCCTGGTTTAATTTAGTTGCCACACTACTGGATTGTCAGATAGGCATGGGAAGGACTGCAAAACACCGCTTAAGTTCCTGTTCTGAAAAATCTTCTATGTTGAGATTCCAGGCAATATATTCCAGTAACTTGCCATACTCATTACTGCCAGTAAGCTACTTCTAATACTTAACCTAAATCTGCCTTGCTTAATTTCAATCATTGTTTCATCTTTTGTCCATCATTGATTTGGAGAACAAAATATTCCCATCCATTTTTACACTTGGATTTATGCCTCCCCCTCAGTTCCCTCTTCTTTGGACTACAAAGCCCCGTTCCCTTCCAGCTTTCTCTCGTAGGTCGTATTTTCTGGGATATTCCAGTTGCATCTGAAGTCAGAGGAACAGTCTTGCCAAGTAAAGCTTTCTCTCATGTTCACTCTGCTCTTTGTTTCTTTAAATTCAGTTCTGTGGGCTGCAAGCCTACCCTTTCAGTCTGGACCACAGAGATCTCAGCTAAAGCACATAAACACATGCTTACATTTAAAAACAGTCTTAAATACCTGGCAACAGTGAAGTCTTAGTCTCTTCTCTCCATTCAAAAAAGAAATGTCCTTTCAGGAGATTTTTTTCCCATGCCAAGCCTGATGGGGTTCTTTGCTAAATTCCCCACCCTAAAATCACCTGAAAATGATGCCTGTTAAATATTATTCTCCATTACCTTTCCATCGACAGAAGTGCTTGTTCTCCAGGTAGTTGTTATGGAGCTGGTAGCCCTTCAGGAAATTGTGGTGCTGGGCAACAGAGAAGCGGTCAGTCAATGCCCCCCGAAGGGCACTGGAAAGGGGGCCAGGAGGAGTGTACATGCGAGTCTTCAGCTCATGGGGTCTTGTAGGCAACACTGGGTCTTCATCTAGAGGAGGGGAGAAAGGTTGGTGAACTGTTTGTTAATTGATGTTCATTTCTGGTTGTCCTGGCGTGCAGGAGATCTCAGGGGTTGTTCTGGGATGATTCACTAAGCACACAAAAACTATTTGGAAGGAGAGGAGTGGCTGCTGGACGAAGCTCTGCTGATGGTCTTTAGCTTTGACCTGAAGACAGTTCATCAGAAGCAGTCTTCAGTCCTGGAAAAGGGACACTTTAAGGGAACTATGCAACTCAGAGAATGTTCTGTCAGAAATGAAGATATCATGAAACAGCGGCAAGCATGGAGAAAATGGGGCTGAAGCATATGCTCCCACTCAGTCAGATGGGCAACAACAGGGGACCATGGGGTCTACTGCAACAGTGACAGCTTCTACTCAATAATCACCCATGGATACATGAGCATATGCTTAATCAGTACAATGAGAGCATCCCAGGAAAACCTGGGGCATACATTCATATTTAGAAACTACAGGTAGTTTTCAGGGTGACTACATGGCCACATATGTGGGTGAAAAGTGGAAACGGCACAAGGTGTAGTATCTGGAAATCACAACCTGCTTTGCTGGACTAAGTGGCTGACGATGCAACAGGAGAGGCTTGGTGGTTTCCGTGATTGCACAGATGTATTTCTTTATTTTCGGGATGTCTGTAATTATAGTTACTATCATATTAAAAGATTTAGCAACAAAACCATGGTTTCTGTATTGCTTCAGAAAATAGCCTCTGGGCCTCATTTATCTTTGTGCCAAGATGAATCCAATGCAGTAATTACTGTACCGCGTAATAAAATAGAAACCCAGGAAATATTGATTAACCAATTGATATTCAGATTTATTCTCTGCACCAGCAGAGAATCCTCTGCTGCTGGTGCTTGGTTCTGTATGGCTGAGTAAGAATGGGAAATGCCAAAACACTTCCTGAGAAATGCATGACCCCTCTAAAAATTCCTGTTAAGGACAGAGCTTTTTAATCAGTAGGGTTTTAGTAAGTCTGGTAATTACAGCAGCATTTCCCTGATTACCCTCTTCCTCTCAGTCTTTATGGTGGGAGGGGAAGTTGATATCTCTTGGGAGGATCCTCTGATGCTGGCTTCAACATAGTTGACAGGATGATGCCAAAAGGCAACCAGAAGACTAAGTGACCATAAGTGAAAGACTTAATAATTGCTCACCGACTTCTTCTATTCTGTCTTGTGTCCATCTCGTCCAGAAGTCCTCTGAACTGTGGGATAGTCCCCATATTTGTAAAAGGTTCACAGAAAATATACTGCTCCACATACCTGTAAAAGGAATTAGCGAACACAAGGACACATTCTAACAAGAAACTGCCTTTGTCCTTCTATTTTGACCTCCTGGATTAATTTTTGAATGGTCTTAATCCAAATATTTCTAAACTTTTGGGCTTTTCAATTCCTCTTAACTTTCTATGGCACCAGTTCAGGTCATGCTGCCATCAGGCTCTGACACATGGTAAAGCGAGAGAAGAATGGGAGAGTGGTAAAAGAAAAAAAACACACTCGCTTAAGAAGCGAAATATGAGTTCACATAAAGCAGACATAAAAACATCCTTTCCATCCCTGTCTTCCTTACTCCAGCTTCTTTTTCCACACACGCTTTAGTCAGCTTTCATGTGCCCTGTATTATTTCACAGTGGGATGAACTGGCTTTTCAGCCATTTGGTTTGTAAGAGAAGATCTCACACTGCGGCACATAAAGGCTCACAGACACGGTGGCCTCCTGCTCCACTTTGCACTCCTGCTTCCACCCAGGATTCTCTCTGCTTCCCACAGGGGCACTGGTAGCTTTGCTGACAAAACACAACGCCACCATTTCATCTGCCATTGTAAATTAAAATATGTGTTCTAATTAGTCCACCACAATTGTACTTCTTCATTTTCAGTGGGGCACAGAAACCAGTTCAGCATACACAGTATGTAGAAAACTAATTTCCCAGTAGTGAACTAGGTAAAAAGGGCCAGCCCAAGAGGTCTAATTTTAAAGATATTCCTTGGGATTATGGACCATTTAATATCACAGCATGTTTACTGAAACCAAGGAGCTTCTAAGCAGCAGGAGTGTAAGAAGAGATGACTGAAATTGAACTCACACTGCTCTGTGTTCACCTGCCAGTGATTCTGACTCCTTGGTAAAGGGATGTTATTACTTTTACAAACACCCATCAGTACAAGTCAGGGACTGACCAGAGAGATTCAGAGACTCTTCACTTCTGGTCTCATTTTTTTTCACCCTGGGCAGCCTGCACCTTTAGTAGATGGAATTCTCTACATGGAGTTGAAGTTAAACGCACAGCTGCAGGTTTCCTGCTGTCTCAAAATTTTCTCAAGTTGGAGTGCATTCAGAGACGACTTGGAAGAATAACCAAAGAAGTGGAAACTACTCCTTACAATGAAAGAATTAAGGAGCTTTATCTATTCCATCTACAGCACACAACGTTAAAAAGTTTGTGCACACCAAGACAGTGACAAGAAACTGAAGATGTGGGATTTTTTACTGTAATCTTTTGGACAAACTACCCCCCCCCCCCCCATTTTCCAGCAGGCGATATCATAGCAGCATTCAATATGTTAGACCAGAAATATCCACTCTTTGGTTAACAGCATTGCACCCCTCCAAAGTAAGTCTGTGCCAGGACAACGCAATACATCACCTTGAAGGTAGCAGATCCGGGATTCGGGGAGCTTTTTTAACAAGCGTCCCATGAAGAACTCACTTCCAAAATGCTCTGTGCGAACGAATGCACCATACTTCAGAAGTCCCACCTCGTAGGGCGTGAACTCCACCCACTCTGGAATACAACCACAACGGGACACTTAGAGGGCTCTCAGCAGGTGTGGAGAGAGGGGCATACATTGGCCTGACTTCCATTTGCTACGCTGCCTTGGCAAAGCCTCGCTTATACGTGACCTCCTGCAGGGCCGGGCAGCTGAGCTCGGATGCTGTGACAATGGGGAGGCAGGAGCAGTTACGCTGCTCGTGGCAGTGCTGCCGGTGGCACAAGGCACACGCCGGGAGCACGGCAAGGCTCCAGCTCATACGCACCCCACGTGCACGCACCAGTCCAGGGTTGTCCCGCGTGCACAAGGTTTCATTCTGCCCTTGCATATGCCACATCTAGGTGAAAATACTTCCACTGTTAGCAATACAGATAATTTAACTTCCCTTGAATAAATTGGTTATGTACAAAGACAGGTACTCTGCTCTTCAGAAGGGAGGTTTTTTTGTAAGAGGCCAATTATACTCTGTATGTGTGCTACTAAGAAAGACAGAGCTAGTCTTTGACTTTCTCATATATCCTTTCCAAGTGAAGTGCAGTTTTCTGATATAACTGCAGTGTGAACAAAGACTGTGACAGAAATATTACGGACCATAATTTCCTTTTCACTCAGAAGTGGTTCATCTTTTCACCTCAAGCATAAAATTTTGATCTGAATTTCTTCTCTGCCTCTTCTTCTCCTCCAACTGCTTCTCCTCATGGAAAAAAATAACCAAAACAATGAGCAAAGCAAAAGATACAGTTGGGAGTAGGTTGGATGCTTTCCCAAACTTTATCATAACTCTGTGGTCTTTCTTCATATTGAAACTGTAACAGAGCACTGACAAAAAGCAGTATTTAATTCTTGGAAAATTCCAATACTTCTTATTCTAAGTGGATCAGATAGTATTTCAAAAATGGCCTTTCTGGCAGGATTTAGATGGTGTATGTCCAGAGAGTGAAATGCTGATCTCAAAAAGCTGTTGTATTAAAACTGTAAGGCCTGGAGGTAATGGTTATTTCTCCAAAAGGCAAGTAATACACCAGGACGGTTTTCTCCAAGTGCTGCCCAGCAGAGAAGAGTGAATCACAGGAATTCAGCTGCCAGTTTTAGCCCCACAGGATCTGAAACATCATCCTTACCTTTGAAATCATTGGTGCTGTAGCTGTCCCGGACACTGACCGACACATAGATGGGCAGTGGGTTCTGGCCGTCACACAGTGCTTCTTGCTGCTCTGAAAGTTTGTGGGGGTCTTTCTGGTTTTGAAGAAAAACAGTTTTGTGAGAAGAGATGGAAACAACACATGGTCGATGGCCCCAGTGCCGGAGGAGCTGGGCGGCTCTGCCTCCAGCATGCAGGATGTGCCATGGCAGGTCCACGGCACAGGGTACTGCAGGCACCCACTCACCCACTGGTGACAGACCCGTCTCCCAGGGTCCAGCCTGACTTTGTGCATGGGTTCACAAAAAGGTGCAGAGAAGGAGAACTACTTCTGCATATGTCTGTACATACTAGGAAGCACTGCCCTGGCAAGTAGGAGAAGGGGCAAGCTGCCCCTTAGGATGAGTAGCATTAGTGAGCAGTCCTTGCTCTCCTGGGGTTGAAGGAAGCCACTGAGCATGTCGGCATTGACGTTCCTTTTTTAGTACACAACAGATATCACAGCCCAGTGGTGCAAGGGGACTGGAATTTGGTAGCAAATTATTTGCATCCCACCCAGGTTCCCTTTTTTTCTGGAAAAAGCATATTCTCATTGAAGAGGTTTGTAAAAACCACAAAATCTCATGAACTGCTGACAAATTTAAGAGCAGCTAGTTCTGGCAGATTAGGGAGAGGTTAATGGTTACATAGCAATAGTTAGCACTGCTCAAGGGAAAGATTGTGAGGGAGACCTCATACAGATGACATTAAAAGAGAGGCAGCTATTCAGCTTATACCTTTGTTTAGTATTCCTCTCTCTATGTATTTATTTTAGTTTACATATATATAATAGTATATATGTACTTATACAAAAAATAAATAAATAAACCCAAATGAAAGGCTGAATGACTGCAGCATTTCTGTTCCCACTGGAGGACACTTCTGTTCAACCCTCAACCACTCGTCCCTTCCCGCTTGGCAAGTGCCAAAGTGCAAATCCTTGAACTGCCGTCCAGCTGGAGAGAAGAGGGAGTGGACTGCTGTATATAATAGACCACTTCAAATAATAGAAAAGCAAGTTTGTTATTGCTTGTAAAAAATTAATATCACTTAAACCAGCTACTGTCTGAGCAGTCCTTCTCAGCAAAAGTAAAATATGCACTTGCCTCTAGTGTACCTGCAGATCAAGTTACCTGCCAGTGGATGCAAATCACCAAGTACTCTAGCTGTTTCATGCTTGCTTTGGATAGTTTTCACACTGTAGAGATTGCTCTGCTTTGCATCTTCAGCAATTTTTGCGTGCATAATCTGCATATTAGGCAGACTGCCCGAGACTGCCTCTGCTTTTATTTAAATACCAGCCAGAGTTCAAATGGCTGCATCCACAACCTAATTTATTGACATATAGGATGCATTTCTCCCTAGGCAGACTATTAAAGGAAATAAAAAAATCTGAGAGTTTGTTGACCTGAAGAACTTCACTCTATTTCAAGGGATGTTCTCTGAAATGATGGGCTAGTTTCCTCTCCATTCACTAAGAGAAAAATACGTGGTTCTCTAAGAAATGGAACATACATCATACCCCATCATTTAGTAAGTACTCAATCATGAGCCCCCAAAGATCTATAAATGATGTCCTGTATCCCTCTTCTTTCCGCTGACAAAGCTGCTTGTTGTAGTACTTCATGCGATCCATAGAGAAACAGCCCATCTTGCATTTGGTTGCTTGTTTCTGCGCTTCACCAATATGCGAGTCTAGGTCCTTCTGCGACCAGTAGGCATCTCTGTATAAGTTGGCCATGGTCCTGAAGAAAGATAATACAGACAGCAAAAGTCAAAAGGAGCGAAAAAAGACATGAAATATTGTGCCTTTAGGGGGAGAGGTTTACATTTAGGGATGCAGTTCTGCTCATGCATACTCTCGTTCTGCTGCTCCACCCAGCAGAATGAACACTCCAGAGTTTCAACAACTGTTTTAAAGATGGCTCTGAAGAATAAGAGGGTTTTTTTTCTATGCTCTTGTTCTTTTTTTTAAACAGAACCGGCAGCAGCTTAAGAGATAAAATTGCCAGGTGTGAAAATAGGTACACTTCTGAAGCACAAATTAAGCAGAAAATTATAGTAAATTTTCTTTGCTTGTTTTTTTTTCTAGAACCATAAATCAATTCACACCAGCTGCTGCCTCTTGACTTTGTATCACTTACTGTTAATCTTATGGTATCACTATGCTTTATTTTAATGCCATCCTCTATTCTACCAACATTCCCTATGTAGGACCGTCAGATGTTTGGCAATTGTATGCCCTGTGAGCAGGGAATAATGCTGCCCAGGGAACTTAGTCCTTTCCCAAACTGACAGGTTGCAGGGGTAAGTGTGCACTGTCCTGCAGTTTTCTTTTTGTGATCATTTAGAAAGCAGAGCCAGTCTCAGAAGTTACAGAAGTTGTTGGGAACAACTGGGACATCAGCGGAGAGAGGAAGAGATGTGATGCTATGGGCATCCACTGTTACATCCACAACAACTACTTAGAAACCATTTTGACAAGTGTAATTGTCATATACATATTTAACTGCAACAAATGTGGAGTTGAAAAGCACAGTAAAAAATTGCTAATAAAAAACTGGTGCATCAGATTAAGGCCATTAATATTTAATGGCCTGTTACTGAGAAAAACCTTGTTTCTACAATGTTTCAAGAAAATCTCCTGATCATGTTGCTTTCAGAAGCTCCTCTTTGCAGCGGCGTCACCCCCAAAAGGCCTGGTCAAGCCTCCTGCACAAGCTGGCTTACCACGTGGTGCCAGACAGCCCGCTGATGTATGTTACACAGTCCAGAAGATTCAATTTCTTGAGTCCCATGAGGCTGCCGTATAGTCCTGTCATTGACTTCAGTCCTCCGCCTGTCGTGATGATAGCCACAACGGGGACCTGTTGGGCAGAGGAGGACAGGACATTCACACCAACAGCGTTCAACATCGCATCCCAGACTGCAGTGGGATCTGGCCGCCACACCCAGCCCAGGTCCTGATCTAAGAGCTCGGGTCCCTTTTAGAAGGAAAGGCTCCAAATCCAAGCAATGACTACTACTGCTTCTTCCCTTTGGATAAACATGGGTTCAGAGATTAACCCGAACCTGGGTTCTTGCCCATCTCTAGGGCAAATAGGGGCACAGATGAACAAGAAGAAACCTTTCTGTGGAGGAAACAATGTATTTTCTCTACACATCCTACTACTTTGCCACTTTTTTCTTATTTCACACATTTACTACTACTGTATGAAAATCCACATGCCAACCCCATGAAGAAATACACCCAGTTCACAGCCAGTGTTGTTAAGCTACCCACATCAATGCTCTTATGCTTCAGTATCGTGAAGTTACTTTGCAATTAATTATATTTATTTTAAGAAATTTCAAAACTGCAAGAAAGGGAAGATACTGTAAGAAGCACTCAGAGATGTTTATCCTAAACTCTCACAAAATGACAAGATTTGAACAAGGAAAGAAATCTTTGCTATGTAGCGTATTTAATGTGCACAGAGTATTTCTGAACCAAGCCAGTTATAGCATAGGATGGCAGGGATGAGCATACCTCAAATCTGACAAATTCCAAATTGGCAGTCGTGAAGGACACAATTAGTGCAACTAGTGTTTCTTGCTATAACAAACCTTGGCAGGAGAAGCAAATGTACTTAAGACACATGGACAAGCTGGTAGCTGCACAACAGATACATGTGGCCCATTTTGCTGACCACTCATCTAGAAGACTACATGAAGGCACTAGAAATTCAAGATCTACCTCCCCAACACACACGTACTTCATGATCCTGCAGATCCTGTTGTAGGTGAAAAACATTTTTCAGGGCACTCGCTACGTATCTCTTTCTTTTCCCCAGGAAAGCCATCTCCTCTGAACATAAGTCAAACCCAAAGCGCATGTCCAGGTCTTGGTGACACGAACAATTACTAAGATAAAAACAGGCACATATTTTACATATTAACACACCCATATCAATCTTAGGACTTCAATCAAAGATAATTTACAGCACCCTTCCCTTCAAACAGGGTGATGCAATGTGACAGCAACAAGAGATAATATTATGACTACTTTTAAAAGTAAGAAAACTTATTTCAGTTCATAAGCTTAACCAGTGGCATTATACCACGCTACTACTAATTGGTAAACAATGTACAGTATTTACAAATGAAACAAAACATTTAAATGAATATTCTAAAACTAAAAGAATTACAAGTTTGGGAAATCTGTGCAAATGGTCCAAAGCGTGTGTATTAGTTCCCATTTCATGGGATATTTTCATTCTAAATTCATTCTAAATCTAGAATAAACCCCGATTTTCCAATGTTGAGGGTTCCAAGGTGAAGGAAAGTTCTGGTGCCGAGGAACTCGAGTGGGAACACATCCCCCTCTAGCGGTGAGCATCGCTGGGGAGGAAACTCATCCACCCGGGTGCCTGCAGGCAGGGGTGGCCGTGTAACCCTGCTCGCCGGAGGCACCACCTTGGTGACATCCAGCCCCTGGATGGATGGAGATGGCTCACTGAGTTTAGTGGGGCAGGATTTCACCCCCACTGCTCTGATCTGTCTGCACTGGCACAAGCTGTCTCACAGGTCAACGCTGGCAGCCGTATTTCATGTCAACCTTCACTCAAAAATTGTAAACCATAATATTCCTCAGAGGAAGAATTCATTTGCATCAATTTTGAAATTTAATAAGTCTCTCCTCTAAAACGCCACCGTTGTAGCTTATTTCCCCCGGCATTTGTGCTCTTCCGCTCACTAACCTCCTCCCTCCCGTCTCTTCTTGCCCCCTGCCTAGAAGACGTCAATGGGCAAGAGATCTGGCACGGTGTCTTCAGGCCAGAGCTACCCATGGACTCCCCGGCTGGCCAGCTAGCCCTGGCCAGGCATTGTAAAATGGCAGGGCTTTGCTTTTTCTTTCAATAACAGAGCTTTTCTCTTCTACTGGGCCCATAACTTCAATGAAACTAGTAATGAAATTTATTTATGAGATTTCTCCACCATCAGCTTTGGATAAAATCAGCCAAATTATTACTACTGTATTTGTAAATGAAGACACGCAAGGGAAATTGAGTTAGGTGGGGCTGCAAAAGACAGTTTTCATTGTAAATCAAGATACAAACAAACTGCTTTTAAAGTTCTATGAAAGTAAAATAAGTAAGAGGGAAGCATTTTTCCTGTCCTGGAATAACACTGCTTTTCCTGTTGTCATTGATCACTGGCCTTTCTGAAACAAATGATAGAAAGCTCTGTTTGAATTCAAAATTAAGTTATTTTTCCCTTTTATTTCCTCGTCAGGCACAGACACGAAAAGAACAGCTTGCTCAGTTGTGTGTGTCATATATAGCTACAGATAACGTGAAACATCTTCATGTTTGCTGATGAGTATTAAAAAGCATGTCTATAAATGTCAAATTACTAGCCACATTGTCTACCTTAATTTCCACTCAATATACACAGTATAACTCGACCTATCAGAATACAAAGCTATTGCTACTGTGTATTGCCAGTTAAGAAAAAAAAAAAGTTCCTAAATTCTGATCAAGTTTAATGTTTACTCCTGTCTATTCTGCTTTTTTAGTCACCTTTGTTCTTTTTGTGAATTTCAGAGACTGACATTGATCAAAAATAATATTTTGTGGTCAGAAGGAAAGGGATAATGTTAAAATAAATACCTGTTTATCAACATTTATTGATTAAAGCCAAATATTCCTAAGGGTAATTATGTATCATATACTGTGTATGTATTTTATGTTTTATTAAAAGCACATTCTAGTTTTCAGGCTGAGAATGCCAGCTTGTGTAATTTCCAGGTGGCTAAAAAATTATCAAAATCAATAACCCAAGTCTTTAGGAACAGAAGAAGATCTCTTACCAGCTTTGTGCTCTCACATTCAAGTCAAATCTTTTCTCCTGGAAAACAAGAATGTGTACTATATTTTTTAAATTTTCATTTTAAAATTTCTTTTCTCCCTTTCTGTCTTGGGGTCAGAGATTGACTTAGACCCCAGCAAGGTCTAGCAATCACAAAGTTAAATGTCTGAGATTTTGGCATATAATTCCAAAAGCATTCACTTTTCCGTAGTAGAACATCCCTACCAACAGATCCCAAATGCTTCCAGGCTAGAGAAACCATTAACAATCTTGGTATAGGAGGTTCCTGACACTCATGCAGTAGGTCCCATTTCCCGTGTTATTCACAAGCTTTCTGCAGCATCCTGAAATATCATTTTTTGTACGTTTCCCGTTCTTTATGCCCTAATACACAGCAGATCTTTGACATCCTGGCCACAGTCTCACAGTGAAGAGACTGCAAGTCTGCATTTGCTTCTGCCAAGACTTCATCCTGTCTTAAAATTGTTATTGCAACCTTCATATTAACTGACAAAAAGTGCTCTGTTCTGAAAGGATGTTTTAATGGTCCCAAAATCCCATGTTCTCCTACTTCTTCAAAACATAACAATTAATATTTGGATAAGATTGTCCCTAATAATCTGGACTTCTGCAGATGTTTCTTGGCAGAAACACATTTTTTTATAGTAAGGATCTTTTTCTTCTATTCATTTCATTCAAAATTATACAGCACATACATCTATTTCAAGCAATATTCTCATTACATTCTTTAAAATTCATAAGCTTTGTCTAATATTTCCAATGTATTTCAATATATTGTCCTTTGAAGCACATGGTTCACTAAGGGCAGGTTTATTGGCTTTTTCCTAGCTTGTGTCCAAGGAGCAACTTTCAGTTTGGAGCCTAAGCAAAGGAGGGGTCAGTGAGTCTTTTGGTAAACAGGGAGAGATGTACTGAAGGAATCATTGCATTTTCTGACATCCTTGTTGGTCTCTGTATCCGCTACTGACACATAACGGAGACTAATGGAGGCACAACCTGCTTCTGTGGACAAAACAACTGGAGAAACAAAGCTCCTGTTTGTTCAAAGTCTGAGAAAAAAAATATCAGAACATTTCTGGCCCTCTTAGCAGCCAACTGGGACAATATTATGGGGAATGGTTTCTACCTGAGTGACATTTTACTCCTAACAGCTGGAAGTGATGCTCACCTCTGCAATGGTCGTTTTCCTTCCCATGGGCAGCGAATTCAGCATCACGACTGGGGAGCCCGTCTCTGTACTGTACTTACAGGTCCACTGGGAAAACAACATGCTTTAGGACAAGAACAGTAATGGGTTTACCCTCTCCCCCCCTTTTCCCACTCTCTGGAGAGGCACGCATGGTCAGTTCATCATTAAGGTCACTTCCAACATACAGGGTGGTAGCGCCTCTTCTTTGGCAACATGACGTCCAGTGTTGGCTCCGCGTACTTGATGTAGTGGAACTTGGTGGGACCTGACGGGCTGGCGACTCCATCGGGGCCCAGCGTAATATCCTGCGTCCCCTCAAAGGAGCCCTTCACAGTGAGGGAAAGCTCTTTCTCTAAAAAAAGGAAAAAAAAAAAAGGCCATGAGAACTATCACTATGATCTAACCAGAAACTTGTGCCGGCTTGATTAAAAGAAGTGGTGTGCAGGTAGTAGAGCTGTAGAGTTTGGACCACAGCTTTGTCTAGTGGAAAGTGCTCTGAAGGGAGCACTGGCACTGAAGGGAAAGGAGCAAAGCAGATGCTATTTTCATAGAAAGGGTACTCTGAATGTTCTCGATGTTACACAGAACTGAGATTTCAACCTTAATGCAGGTCTAATAGACTTTATTTACATATACTTAAGGGAGTACGAGATGCAGTCATTGAAATCAGTAACAACCTAATGTGTTTACCTGGTGCTAACTGCACCGAATACTGTAAATGCTATTTATTCCACTAATATATTATATGAAAGGGGCATCCTCTCATCAGTAAGCATGCAATTACTGGTAAATAGATAAGAAACCAATAACCTTACTTGATTTTTGCTGCATCTTCTCTGCCACTTCAACTTCCAAGCAGCAAAGTTCACGACACTGTAAAAGAGAACAAGAATCTGTGAGAAAGATCATCACATCTCAACCTCATCATGGGGAGCTGTGAATCACTCAGCATTTGGACATGTCTAGTTCCCTGAAGTGCCTAATTCCCTGGCATTTCTCTGCCTTTGCCCAGTGGCCACTGACTAAGAAAATTAAAAGCTTTGGAGGGACTTGTAGAGCATCCTCCAGTGACAACGACATACGATTGGGCGCAGTAAGAGGAAGATAGAAAGGAAGAAAATCATGAGCATTTTCAGGATAGTAGCATAGATAGAAATGGTTAAACTGGGAAAAAAATAAATGAAAGATAATTGCTGAGAGATCAAGAGTCAGTAGTAGAAAGGGTTTTCTGAAGAAGCATTGCTATTAACATTTTGGGTTGGGTTTTCTTATGGTGCTCACTCTTCTTTCACATAATGTAATTATGATAGATCAATACTTAGTGCTGAGTTTACCCACCAGGCATGTCTCATCTCCCAGGGGAGGAAAGGGCTGGGTAGGTTGTTAGCAAGTGGCTTCGCAGTCTTTTTTACCACTGTGCTTTGACAGACAGCAGTACGTATTTTGAAGGAATACTGATACCAGAGCAAAGCTCTCTGTGTGTGCGTGTGGTGTGTCAAAATATAGGACAAATGGGAAATAATAGGATCTCACCAATGAACAAGGCAAAAAAATATCCCATTCTCAAATTATCTAAACAGGAAAGAGGGAAGAAAGAGAAAAAAGTGGCCTACTGGCTTGTCTAACCCCCACCCTCCCTTCTTCTTTATATTAATGAAACACTTATAGAAAATTTCTTGGGAAAAAAACACATACCACCAGGACTCCATTGGTAGCGATGGCTTCATGAGGACCAGAACTGGGAAATAAAATGAAAAACAAGGGTTTTTTTTAGATCAAACAAATACCTACTCATCCCTGCCCAGGGTGTTGCCCTTTCTCTCCATTTAGAAGAAGGATGGCCAGAGGGATGCCAGCAGGTAACACACTCCTTTCCATGGTTGCTTGAATTGAGCACTGCTCTGAGGTAACTTGCCTCTCTACCAAAGCTGAGCAATGCATATCATGACTACTTTTTTGCAGTGCAATCTCGTGATCATCTAAAACAGAATCTGCAGCTAGGCTGTCAAATTCTCCTCACTGTAATATGTAAAGTACATGTACTTCAGCAGTAACACTCTAATATGCCAGCATATCCCTGTTGGGAAGCCCAGTTCCATGTATTTGATGGTATGCAAATACAATCAAAGGGGCACAGGGCAGTGGCTACCAGCTACATGGGGAAAAAAAAGCTTTCCAGATCATTCAGGTGAAGTCAGGAGGTGGTGTGGAGTGACTTGAATTCTGGTCCTGGCTCCCCACAAGTTCGAGGGCTGACCTTAGGCTCGTCACTTTATTTCTGCTGTGCCTTAGTTACCTTGTGAGAACACAGAGACAAAAATACTGATTCATGTGGATGGCAGGCTGACCATGCTGGAGGAAAAGCCCAGCACATTGTCATTGCGTTGGACAGAAAGAAAACAGAACTACTAGGACTAAAACAGTATTGCAAGGGAAAACTGAAGGATTCAGAGATACACTAGAAACCTAATGAGGATGGTTCAACATTAGGAGTCTGTCCAATGCAAAAGCTGAAACACGCATGGAACGATTGATAGACAGGCATGCACTCACAAGCTCATGCACACACACTCAGGAAGTCTTCTGAAATGTCCCTAGGTAGACAAATCCAACATTGTGGATAGAAGAGACAATGCTGGGAGGTACATCTTTGAAAGCAACTAAACTACAGAGCAAGCTGATTGGAGGTATCAGCAGGGTGTCCGAGACTGCACTAATGATGCAGGAGAAGTTTGGCACTTTTTTTTAACAGAAATCCCACAAAGCGTAACCTCTAATGTTATGTCTTTGTTTTAGCATTTAATGATCTTTGCATTTTTAAAATAATGTGTATATCACTTACGCAGCCTCCAGTTTGAATTCAACCTCTAGCTCCTCCTTGGCCTGAAAGCAAGAACAAGAAATTAAGGAAGTAGCTACATAATGCTTTCTCCCTTGTCTAAACCCAGGTCCCTGGTATGCAATATTGAAGTAAATGGTTGCAAGGCACAGCCTGTGATAAACATTTCAGACTGGAAGGTCTGAAACACCATTTCAAACCAGATAGTTTAACAATTCCTTCCTCATCTCCTTCCTTCTTCAAGGTATCATCAAAACAATGTGTACTTCTATGTCTTAGTGTGAAACTGCTGCAGAAAGACAATTTGCAACTTGTTCTTTCTTCTGAATTCTACCTTTTTCTCTTTAACTATTCCTGGCACTGTCCTGCCATGAATTACTGTCCTTGCTATTAGCTTGGAAGTTAAAGATAGTTTCCACCCATTACTTTAACATAATAAACAGAGACTGGTATTATTGAGTGATTCAAAATTACAGTTATGCAACCCCCTGTAAGGCAGTGTTGATATGTATGAGCTAGTTGTGAGTGACCTAGTTTGGGTACCAGAAGCAATCTGCCTATGGTAGCAAGAAGTTGCATGTGAGATAGATGTCAAAGGGAATCAAGACTCTTTTTCCCATTTTAGAGATGGGAAACTGAGAAACAGGGTAAATCAGTCATTCAGAGTTCCAAAACTGCACTAATTCTGATAGACGAGTCAGCAGGCTCAGCCCTAACTGAGGTATCACTGCAGAGGACAATGCTGGGATACACATAAGGACAACTTCAGCTTTGCCTTTGGGGTGGAAGCAGATACAATCAAAGGGACAGGAGTTAGTGGCTATGAATTATGTGGAAGAAAAAAATTTACAGATTATTTACCCTGCAATGGCTGTGCTGCTTTGGTGTTGCTCAGAGATAGCTCACAGCCAGATCTCTCCCCTACCTACTGCACTGTTTCAGTCATATGCTTGTTAATAATTTATAAAAATACTGGGAGGAAGGCCTCAGGCTCTCAAATCCAGATTTTTTACCACATTTTTTTGTGTTTATATTTTGAATGGCAATTCACATACACATTATTGGGATGTCACCCATGGCAGATTCAGAAATCTCACCCCAAGATTTTGAAAGTGTTGTATAACTCTCCACTGGTTTCTTAGGTGCTTTATTTTTTTTGCTCTCACCTTCGGGCTGGGCTTAAAATACAGAAGCACTGTTCTTTCAATTGGAAGTTTAGCAGTATCAAAGAGCGCACAGAGGAGATGGTCATCCGGAGTAGCAAAATCCTCATCATACACTGTCAGCTCCAGCACATTCTGGAAAAAGAGGGAGAAGGGGGTTTTTGTAGTTTCTGCAATCTGGACATTATTAGGTCTAGGGAAAAAGGACTTTTGGGGATGTGCCTGAGAAGAAAAGTGGAGAAATGAGGTATCATCCTCCTTTGGAAAAACATACTGTAAATCAAATATTCATTCTTCCCTGATTCAGCTTAACTGCTGTAACTCGAATAATACATTGGCTATACCTACACAACAGATTAGTCAACTCCAAAATTCTGTATCCATCTTGCGCTGATTCATATGAGTCTCTAGATTCCTTAAAACTTCAATACTCAGCTCAGTTTCTGGCCTTTCTAAACAGCACCACCGAACAGGCATGGGAACTCAGTCATCTCTGCTGTTAAACAACTTGAAGAGTCCCTCAACATGTGCCATCTCTTAAAACAATTCCTGGGCACAGCTCAGGAGACAGATAACACCCACCACACAAAAAATCTTCAGTCTGCTTCAAGCAGACAACTTTGGATCCTTACCTTGACCTGACTCTGGATCCTGAAGTAGAAGGTTTCGTTCCACACAGGATTATTGGAGTTTCTCACAGTTTTAGTGCGGGACTTTTCGCATGTCGCAGTCGGCAGCCACAACGACACATAGCAGTCAGCCTGGCTTACTGGGTAGGGAAAGAGGCAAACCAGTTGTTCATGTGGCACAGTCAGTGGTGCTGCATGACACTGGAAAAGTTACTGCTTGGTACCAACAGCAAGTATGAGTTATTTAAAGACACAAATGCCTGATGTAATGTAACTCTTCCCAAGAGTTCCTTCTGAGAGGGAAAAAACACGTATCATAAGATGACCTAGAACAGGAGGTGGTTTCTATTGTTTCTTGCATGACTTAGAGAAAACAGTGATGTTGCATATAAAAGAAGAGAGTGAGAATTTCCTCTTCTAGTCAGCCATTTTCT
Organism: Elanus axillaris; assembly: GCA_026212715.1. NCBI lineage: Eukaryota > Metazoa > Chordata > Aves > Accipitriformes > Accipitridae > Elanus > Elanus axillaris. The sequence goes on along the minus strand of JANZLQ010000032.1, from coordinate 18,542,536 downwards.
TCAGTTTCTCAATGAACAAGCTTTCCTGTGCTCATGTGTGCATGCACATACACACCGACCTTCAGCCGCTGTCTGTTGAGAGGGGCCAGGGTGCCTCCTCTACCTTTTGAGAACAACTGTAAAAGGTCTCCATCTCTGCCTTGCCTGCACTGTTTTTCATGGTGAGGGTTTCTGCAGCTGCAGAACTACCCCTGTTTTAGGAGACAGCAGAAGCTTCCTCCAGAAGGAGCTCATTGAATTAGACATTGGTTCTTAACTAAGTGCCACCTTCAGGAAGAGAGGGATCAAGTCTCTTTCCACTGGGAGAAGGTTAGTGAAGAACATTCCATCCCATTTCTCAAAGGCACCTAAATTAAAGTATATCTCAAATAGCTACAGCCAAAAATGCGATGTACTGTGTACCTATGGAATGCAATGTTTCTTCATGCAGGTTCCACAAAATACTTCAGCACCTTGAAACTCTCTCTTACACAGTTCTTAACAATAAAATGATCAGATATCACGTACTGCAAAAGGTAACTAACAAAGCTGGTGACAGGGCTGGCAGGCATGTCCTATGAGGAGCAGCGGAGGGCTTTGGGCTTGTCTAGTTTGGAGAAAAGGAGGCTGAGAGGCGATCTCATTGCTCTCTACAGCTTCCTGAGGAGGCGAAGTGGAGAGGGAGGTGCTGAGCTCTTCTCCCTTGTATCCAGTAACAGGACACGTGGGAATGGTTCAGAGCTGCGCCAGGGAGGTTTAGACTAGACATTAGGAAGCATTTTTTTACTGAGAGGGTGGCCAAACCCTGGAACAGGCTTCCTAGAGAGGTGGTCAATGCCCCAAGCCTGTCAGTGCTTCAGGGGCATTTGGACAATGCCCTAAATAGCATGCTTTAACTTTTGGTCAGCCCTGAACTGGTCAGACAGCTGGACTAGTTGATTGTTGTAGGTCCCTTCCAATTGAAATATTCTTCCCTTCCCTTCATAAACAATGCAGAAGCACTGCACTGTACAGATGATGTGTGTTGCAGCAGGGTGCCAGGAGACTGACTGCTAGCATTGGAAACATTGGCTGCTCACACCAAATGTCTCCCCAGTAAGGGTAGGTCTAGTCAGCCTGGCCAGTCTGGCTGCCTTATACATTTTGCCTTGCTTAGGCACACCACTATATCTCTGAAGGAGGAACAGTTTTTCATCTGCACCTTTCCCTTGCAAAGGAAGTTGCTTGTCTTTATTTCATTTGTGGACAGAGTTAAGACTTATATTTAAGACTGCCCTCCTTCTGTCTTAAGACAGCACTTTTAACTGCCTACTACTTGTCAAATGCCAGCATTCAGTCTATGTGTTTCCAGGAAGCATGTCCATCTTGGACTGGGCATTTTGGGAAAGTCTCATCTGGTAGAGTTTAGCTTTTTCCCAAGGATGAGAGAAGAAAAAACATTAGGCTTTTTCATGTTAAAAAAGAAATTCTTAATCATTTCACTGCCAGGTAGTAGCCATTCTACACCTTGCTCCAAAGTACTAGAAACAAGCTAATTCTAAAGTACAGCACCTGATCCACCCTCCATCATTCAGGCAAGGCCAGAGTAAGGAGCTCCCAAACCAGAGTTTGCTTGGGAGTACCACGTTTAATAACCCTTGCTAGACTTATGTTCCAAGAATAATTTCTTTTTGAACAGATATATTTTAACATTCATACATTCCACAACGAGTTCCACAGTTTACTTGTGTAGTCCTATTTGTTTTAAACTTCCTGTTTGCTAATTTTATTGGGTGCTTCTTTATTCTCGCATTATGGAAAATGGTGAAAAATTACTTGTTATTCACTTTCTCCTATTCCTTTTTGTAGAGACAGCTTCCATGTCCTCCTCAATAATTTCCCTCCCACTCTTCAGGCCTGGAGCCTATTTAGTCCCTCTGGATGTAAAATTTTTTTCAGATCTGTCATCCTAGTTGGTGCCTTTCTACAGCTTCTTTTGTTACTCCATTTCCTCAAGTGTCAGAGGGTTTTGCAGTGGACCTACCAAATACACCCCCTCAGAGAACGGTATGAACATCAGTTTGATTCTGTATGGCTGTTTGTTAGTTTCTTTTTTTTTTTTTATTCTGGGAAATTCTATGCAGATAATAATGCTTTGGAGAATTTCGAAACTGCAAAAATAGGTATTTGAATATGTTTGGAGATCCTAGAAGTAATGATACTGATTTTAAAAATGGTTTTAAAGTAATTCTGTATGACTACTGCATGTCTTTAGGTTTATCATTGGAGATCAATGACTATTGGCTGTTTAGCTGGCAAAGTACTCTGTTCTACTGATGTGATTTGTCATTCTTTTATCTTAACTGTACTTTGAGATAAAAAGCATATCAAACAATCCTTAATTATATGAGTAGATGCAGGCAAACTAGTCAGCTGTGTATTTAATGCAAAATATTGCTTCAGTTCTGCTTGCACAATCTCTTTCTACAACCTAGTTATTTGTGATTTTGTCTTGCTGCCTGACACGCAAAAGATCTGAGATGAGTCCTTGATGAAACCTGTCTGTGTTATTGCATCATCACACATGTGCCACAGCCATGGGCCAAGAGGGAGGTGCGAGGTGCAGAGACCCAGTGATGTGACCTAAGATATGGCTAGTATATCCCTCACTCAGAGCTGTGACACAGGGAAGTCCTATGATATACCTTCCAGAAATACACGTGACAACCAGAGGGTAAGATGGAAAAGGTACTGCATGGTAAATCCAGATATTCATCTTCCAGAACATCTTCCCTGGCTCTTCCTGAGCAAGAAACTATAGTGCCGATTGCTGCCACTCACAGTGAAACAGGAGAATCAAGAGAGGTGGCAGGATTACACCATTTCCCTTCCACGGTCACCCTAGAGCTAGTTTCAGCATCCTTTCACAGGTGGTCATGTGGCTGTATTGATCCAAACAAAATGAACTGTTAATTTGTCTATTCTGTGTGAAATGCCTCTCCTCACTGCACATGTGGATAGTCCACGTCCTTTAACTAAACAGTGGTATTTTCCTTTCCTGCTCCCTCACTCTCTACCACTTTCCTGCCATGTGACTCACTCTTGCACAACTGCAAGACTGCTGCAAGAGTGTTAGAAGGGACAAGGCATCCAGCTCTCAGTCAGCATGTTTTTTGACAGTCATTTCAGGGTAATTAATAATGGCATTGGCCTGGTGGTAATGATTTTAGAAAGTTTTTTCTTGTTCATTCCATCTGTGTCAGAACCAAGATTTGGGGGGGATGAAAAAGTTTGCTCTTCCCAGCCACAGTTCCCAAGGTGCCACAACCCAATGGCAAAATTACCCCTTGCTTTTGAGAACATGGGTTGTGGTCTTTTTCATCTACCTGTGTCAGAAAGTCTCTTTTCTTTGGGAGAAAGTTCTTACCCTCAAAAACACATTCAAGTCTTAAAACCAACCAGAAAGCACAGGAATAACATTCAATCAACCAGCAGCAAGTAGCAGGGACTGACCTGGTTTATAACAATTAGTTTACATAAACACTGGGCTATTTCAGAAACACTTGGAAAAGGTTGCTATACAATTATAAAAGACAACTTGTTGCCTGTACCCTGAGATACCACTAAGAATGGAGATACTTACAGGTGTCCACTCGCTGGAGGTTTCTCATTCGGATAATCCTTACAGTCAGCAGGTAGCAGGGAGAGGATTCTATCTGGAGAAAAACAGTACAAACCAGAGTATGACTAAGCCTTCAGTGGGAAAAAATATCAAATGAGCAAACTAACCAAGTGCTACAAAACAGTAATACAGTGGGTAAAAATTGTGTCAACCATCTCACTATTCTATAGATGAAAATCTGCAACATAAGCTTCTGCATCAAAGAAGTCTTATTTTAACATTTTATACATTGCGCTGTCTTTTTGCTGCGTTACTCTGAAAGTCTGGATTGCTCATCATAGCAGAACAGAAAGGGATAAATCCCTGTCAACTGATGTCAACCCTGTGTGAGAGGCTCGCAAACCCCCTTGCTCTGAAATTGCAGACTTCAGCTCTACAACATAGCTACAATAAGTCTCTTGAACAGAGGCCAACACCGTGATGGAGTTGTCAAAATACTGGCAGTCTTACTCAAAGTTACAGTCAATCCCCTTAGTAACCACCCATGAGGTCCCATTGCATTGAAAAGAGCACCGTGGAGAATATCTGTTGTTGCTGACTCTCACATGATAAACCGAAAGTACCGCTCTCAGAGAGGTGTTTTGCCTTCTGCTTTAAAAACACAGATTTCTCTTTTTTCCCTTTACAATTGTGCAGGAAAAACAGTAACAATAACCTGAGCTTTTGTAAATCACAACTATGAGATAAACCAATGGCTGAGAATTATTTCCAGAGGATTTAGGGGGAAGAAATTAGGTATGGGTTGCCATTGGGGGAAAATAAAGAACAATATCCCCCTCCAAAAACCCCTTAAGATTGAAAGTACATAACTTCCTTTGGTCCCTTTGAATGTCTCAGGCATAACCTTCTATAAAACAAGTCTCTCCAGATTTTGTGACTGCAGGGACCTCTTCCTATTTATTATTAGAGGATAATGTGATTTCCTTCATCTAAGGAAGGTGGTTTCCTGCTGGTTCATTCCATAAAGCTGTCTCTGGCTCAGACCTATCTGCAGAAGGCTACTCTGACAAAGCCAATAAATAAATCAGCATTTCCTTTGGCTGTGACACATGGCCATTTCCTCACACTCCTAGAAACATTTCCACCTGCATAAGTGGTTACAGCAGAGCCCTCCAAATCATTCTTTTCAACAACTGTTATTTTTATCAACCGATTTCCTCTCATTTAGGAGCATCCTTCTATTTCTATAGCACTTTAGAGACTTCCTAGAATGACTATAAACAAGCAGACAAAATAGATGTTAAGGCAGATAAAGAGCTGGAAGAACTTCACTTAAAACAATATGTGTAATGTTGCCAATTTTTTTTGTTTGTTTTTTAAGAGAACAGAGCAAAAAGGACCTTCTTTTCAGATGGGAAAATAATTAGGCCTCCTTTGTCACAAGAAATTACTTTTTCAATGTGTGTTTAAAATCCTCTTTTCTCTCTCCTAACACATCATGTTATGTTAAAATGTTTTTGCTGAGATCTTAAAACGGGTTCCTGTTTTCATCCCTCCTATATGTGCCTGAAGAATTCTTAGTTTTCTTCCTTTTTTAGTACTTCTTCATGAAATTCACGCTCAGCAATCCATCCACCTTCTATTTCAAGTGTTCTCAAAGGAGAAAAAGCCTAACAGAGCTGCAAAATTTGCAAACAACAACTGATGGAGGGATAAGTCCTCAGAGTTACCCCATGCAAGGACACCGTTTCACATTTCAGAAACAGTATAGCCATGTTAATACAGTTCTCCACCCAGTTAATTAACCCTTCTTCTCAGGTGGGTAATTAGCAAAGGTGGATCACCACACTCACATGTTAGGAATGAGCTTGGGCACCTCAGCATATGCCCTAGAAGGCAGAAACTCATTGTTCAGTAGGATCTGCATAAGCATGGGGCAATTCTTGCAGCCATTTATCTCCGGAGATTATGCAAGGCACTGCCAGCTCCTGGACCAGCTCCAGCTACACTTCCTCAGGCAACTGGCATTGCTTGAGTGAGAACCGATGGATTCAATATTTGCAAAGCAGTTTGAGATTCTTAGATAGGAGACATTAAGGAAGTGCGGTGGGTTGGGTTTTTTAATGATTATTACAGGGTTTCTGCCATCTGATCACCTGTCTCCTGGTTCCCCTGTAATGATTTTCTAATGTGTTAGACAAATTTCCCCATCTGGCACAGGGAGATCAGTTCTCAGTGATGTGGATTTCACAGAAAGACTTACTGAAGTGCCACCAAAAAAATCAGTGGCTTCACAGAAGCTACAGAAATCAGGACCTGTGCTTGCACTGGAGGAGAGGCAGATGCCACCAGCCAGTTACTGGAGGAAGAGGCAGCAGCCAAGCATTAGCCATCCTGGCAGCCCCAGCTCCTGCTGGTGGGTGTAGCGAAGACAATAGGGAGAGCAGAAATCACCTGGTGATCAGGCCTTGCTAATTCTACTGCTCCCAGGAGGATTTGCTATTTTAATTAATTCCAGTAACAAATTAAACAAAAGAAATGTATTTAAATGGCAACTGTGACAACCATAACATGATGTACTAGGGTCTAGTTATACAAACAAAGAAAATAGCAGCTATGCTTGCATAAGGCCAAGGATAGAAGCTCTGATACGCTGTTTACTTAAAACCTATTATGATCTCTTTAACAAAAAAAAGGCTGCTGCTATGTCATGGTGTTCCACATACAGAGAGGTTTCCACCACAGCCTTGAGTGGTGGAAGATACCAAGCAGCGTCCTGCCCTGGGACTAACAAGGACATACCACAATAACCATTTAGCACTGTCACATTGTAGCTTTGCTTTTGATAAAATCAGAACTGATGTAGTCACTGTGACTTTTTTGTTTCATTGATTGTCAAGCTGTCCGCTTGCCTTCAGTTCAGTGCTTCCCAAATTGTGCTTGTGTGCTTCATGTACATGCGTGTATCACACAGCTGCATGCAATATAGCAGAGTGCGGTGCCAGTGCACGAGCAGGATGTACACTGCTAGTTTTTCTGTACTCCCAGGGAAACGAAGCTTTACTGGGATTTTCCAAACAACAGCTCCATCAAATGCAGAGCAGACCTCATAGTCTCTTCTTCCAATTTTCTACCACTTCCAATAAAAAAGAATAACATGGTATGATACTTGGCACCAAGTTACCATGTTGGTAGAAGTAGAGGATTCCTCTGTCATGTGAATGATTCCAACTTTCTCCCACCCGGGTCAGTAAGAAGTTGAAAACAGAAATTTCTCTGTCATGAGCGCTCTGGTGATGTGGGCTGCCTGCATTCCTGGAAGATTTGTACCTCTGTAGGTCTATCCCAGCCCTCTTTAAATTTACGCTTATATTCAGATGTAGGTATGTGTGGCATGCATCCATCTTGAAAAGCACTGCTGTAAATTACTCCAATAGTTTAGCTGTATAATACATCACAAGTGGCTGTGGAGCTCCAAAATGACCATACTCCTTAATAAGACAAGAGTCAATGAGACCAGAGGATGGCTATTCTTCCTCACCTTTTTTTTACTTGCTTTACTCTCAGTACCTTTTTTCAGCCTCTAGGCTTCATCATCTAACAGACTCTTCCAGCAGGGGCTATTGCTAGCAGCATCTTCCCAGCTTGTGATATCAATGGTACGGACATTCACCACTCCGCCATGCCTACTGTAGACTACGCCAGTCTCGCAATTCCACAACAGTACAGTCAAATATGTGTTGGGTCAATGCATATTTTGGTTTTCAGTGTTAGCTCCTTATTTTAGCATAGACATTCGATCAGGTAGCAGGAATATTGTAGCTGCCTTCCCAAAACAGAGAGCAGTCACCCAATAACACTGATCCAGAGTGGAGAATTTACTCCTGAACCTCCTGGGGCAGCCAACACATTGTCAGTCTTGATTGTTGCCCTTTTTAGATGGGTATTTATTCCAAAGCAATCATAAACTAACATAAAAATAATATGGAGATCCTGAAATTCATCTTCAATTTGTGTGATGAAAACTGTATCATCACTAAAAAGCAGATGTCCTCCCAGCAGGTGCTCAGCTGTTGCTTTTCTACATGAAGTGCGGAATGCCTTCATCTGCTCTCGTGAGGAGGTGGCCTTTGTCATGCTGGATGAAAAACTGTGATGGGGAAGCAGAGAAAATTATGTGCCACAGTGTGCTGGTACCATTACTTGTTTCAGTGCAACTGCATTGCATGCTGTTCCACGAGCCATCCTGCAAAGATCAGATGAGGTTCAAAAATACCTTGAGGACATCAATTTAGTTTTTCAACATTGAAAAAGGCCGTTTCTACAGATCAAGCTGAAAAAAATTGTGTTATCTATGAAAACCATGAAAAGAGCTTCCTTTCCACCCACACGTTTTTCCTGCAGTCACCCAATAATAATGTCTCTATCCGTTTCTACTTCATCTACTGGCACAGCAGCCTTTCCTGCCAAAGATAGCTGCTCTGCCTTGGCTAAGGTCCCCCTGCATTCCTGGCCCAGAGAAGCATTCTGCTGAGATGAAATGACTCACAGGATGTCACCAGGGCACTCCTTTCTTCATCTCCAAGTGCTAATTTAACTAGATGGTAGCCAGGAACCAAATCAAAAGAACAAAAATACTTTGGGGCTGACGGTGTATCTAGAGCCGGTGGCGTGCGAAGAAGTGCTCATCTTGAGCTGTCTGAGAGTCAGGTCTTCTTAGAGAATGTGTATCCTCAAGTTTTTTACAGCTGTAATTGGGATGCTTCAGGCTGTGAACATCACTCAGCCAAGTCCTGCCCCTGCCTGCTAAAGCCTATCTCCCGCTGCTGTGGGATGTGCCAGGGGACCCCACTGGCGCACGCTGCCTAGTCTGAGCGCGGATGGCCGCTGTGTTTGGCCATGTCTCTGAAGCTCTTCCTCGTTCTCGACCAACCTGGGCTCCATGTCGGAAAAGCAGCCAATCCAATTGTTTCCTTCCTTCGTCTCCTCCAGGCGTTGGGGCTGTGGCACCTCCATTGACAGCTGGGGAGCTGCAGGGTGCTGAGGACCACTGCTGCCACTGGCTGTTTTTCACGGTTCTTATTAGTAACATAACTTCTAATCAGACCACCTTTTCACTAGAATTAGCAGGAGTCTTGCTTGGATATAGGTGAACTAAAAACTCCCACAGCTGGATGGAGACACGCCTTTCATGCATATGGCCACAATAACCCTGGTTTCAGCAGGAAAAGTTTATCTGAGTCCACAGGAGCATGACAGGTATATGTGAGACCACAAGAATTGTGTCCTTCAGATCATTGCTTCCTCGTACATATACCCATCATGGGACTCTGAACACTTCTGAGGAATAAGACTGCACATGATACTGTGCTTTAAACACATTTCCAAAAAGAACTTCAACTATTGATCAACGCAACATGGATACTCTCAATGCACAGTGATCCCAACTTCTGCAGACTTATTATTTGACTGATAACTCAGGCTAGTTGCATAGCCCTTCCAGTACTGTTAACATTGTCCTCCATTTTTTATTGTTTCTAGATGGTTAACAACCAGATTTTTTTTTTCTGATTTGAAAAATAGGCCCATTTGAAAACACAGAGCATTCAGCTGCATGTTCAAAATTATTTCCATATACAGACTGTAGCCAAGGGAATAGGATAGTCCATCTGTGAAAAGACAGAGCCCTCTTACACTGCTTTGCCCTTTCCAACCAGAACAAATATGAGAGAAAGAAACTAGACTGAGCATTAACTGTCTGAAGGTTAAGACTCATCACACTTAATTCCAGATAGCTATAAAATAGGTGTTTACATCTGACAGCTGTTAGGCATTTCTGGAGTCTCATTCTAAGGTGGACATTACCACAGGACATGCATCACAGTCCAAAAATCTCTATTTCTGACTACTGATTTTCTAAGGAATCTAGAGGTCTATCTCAGACACAGAAGTTTTATCTTTTTTATGTCAAATGTGGCTAAGACAAACCATATTTCAAAGTTACAAGCTGATGGGAAGTGGCCTCCTTTGACTTTGCAAGGTTCATTTTTGAAGTGGGAGGCACGCTGGAGCATGTCATTTCAGCAGTCTGTATTTCAGGCATCCGCATACGACCACTCAGGGTGGCAGGGGAGGCACTCGGGCTCAGAACAGCTTCTGCAGCTGAGCAGAGCTGCTGCTGGTGCCACGCTCCTGCAAGCACCACGGGGCTGGGGGTGGCTCAGGGGTTGTTGCCTCCTTCCTTTCCAGTTGCTGCTGAGCCTAGGGCTGGAGCTGCTCCCAACAGCCGTTCCCCTTGTGGCAGACAGGGACCCCATGCCTGGCAGCAGCAGAGACCCAGCCCTCCTGCCTGCCTCAGCTCCTGGTTCATATGATGGAGTCCCACCTGTATCAGAGGCAGGAGCTGCAACCTCCTCCTATCCTCGCCACGCAGTGTGGCAGGTCCCCACTCTTCCCATGATCTCAGGAGCTGCTTCCAGCTTCCAAACCCAGCAGAAGCCAGAGCTCCCGCTTTGCACAAGGGTGAGAGTTTAACCTGCCCCTCTTCTATTAAAGGGCTGTGGTTGTCCCAGATGCACAAACCCCACAAGAACAAGGAGCCTTTGCCTGGCAGGGAAATGAAGTACCACTTGACCTGAGGTATGAGGCATCTTACCCTTGTTAAGACATGGCTCATGCTGAATTCAGAACTATGCATCCATTTTTTCCCCTCCCCTTCCCTCACGCTAATTATTGTAGGAGACCTGCTGCAATCCTTAAATAATTTAATATAAGCACTGATGTCTGAAATACCAGAGCTGGCTTTGCTTGCTGTTTAGCATGGGGCAAAGTACCAACCAAGGCCTGAATAATACAGATTTTTAATGCAAATTAAATCAGCATGTTGGTGTAAAGGCACATGCAGTTGCTGGGATATGCTGCGGTATATTTCTAACAGATGATCCCTCTTAGCAGACAGAGACCTTCATCTTTAGTTCTTCTGGTAGTTTCAGTGATGAAAAAATTACATTTGAGAAAAACTGAGCAGAAGATGAGAGCATCCTTCACATAAACACAGGATGTGCTGCAGTAATCAAGTCATGATCATGCAAGTGCATAGGATAGAGTGCTATGTTCTGATCAAAGAAAAAACTGACTATGTAACCACATGCAAGGATGACAACTCAGTCCATCACCAGTGGATTGTCATGAATTTCTGGAATTTTGAAATGTGAAAAATAATCCTTCAATGAGAGATAGGGGCAATATAGTGGTCTAGAAGAAGATTATGGTCCCATACACATAAGATGATTCTTTTGGTCCACTACCATCACACCTACCCCCCTGAAATTTCATGACCCTTAAATGTCTTTGATCTAAGCCTCTATCCTGAGCAGATAATGGAAAAACAAACACATCACTGTGTGGGATTAAGAAATGGAGACAAGAAGTTACCTGTCATATGTATAATTATCATAGGTAATAATAACCTAGGAGTTCAAGTCGTTTTGGTTTTTTCTCATCATGATTTTAGGTTCCTTACCCCTTGTAAGGAGCAGACATTATACCAAAGACTGATCAATTCATTGGTTTTCGGCCTGTTTTTACTATCTACAAAATTCTTCACCCTATATGTGGTCCAGAATTCCAGTATCTCCACAGGCTGGAGATATCAGACATTTTAAGCTAAATATTTGCAGGATGAAATGCCACAAAGACCCAAGACTGATAGAATATATCATGAGAAAATGCAGTATAATCTTCTAATGCCACTGATTTTTATTAATTTTTTTTTAAATAAAAATCCTATTACTGGGCAAACACAAAAGCTAGACTTTGAGAAGCATATGTGAAAAAGTAAAAATACTGCAAATGTGAATAAGAATTTGTTCTAATTTCTCAGTGCCTAAATTGTACCAGGACTACCTGGTAATTAGCTTATCACAAAGCTCACCTGTCTGCCTGTTTACAGTATTACTTCAACTCCCAGATAAAGCTCCTTTTCAGCTTCATTTTGTCAAGTATAACTTGTCTGCATGGTTTATAATGCAAATTTCCATAGAAGTATCTGCCTCAGAAGCAGACACTTCTTGGGACAACATTGTTGTATGAGTCACATTTAACTTCTGTAATCCTGACAGATAGGAAACATTGCCTGTACTTAACTGCACAGATAGCAAAGTAGCAGAATAAGAACCCCTATAAAAATCAGTAATTTCTAACAAGAATAAACCTATGCCTGATCTTCTAATACAAGAAATAGCGCTGGCATATTCAAGCATCACTCCTTTCACAGAATCCCCTGTTACAGTTTTTTTTCTGATGAAGCACAGAAGTGGTGAAAAATGAGGATTCAATAATCCAGGACTCACCGATAAATTTCTAGGATAGAGATTGCACTGCCAAAGCCATTACAGCAGAACATGCACCACTGTTACTTTTGGCCCTTTCAGTTACAAAAAGCATTGTGGAACAGAAAGCCTTCTAATGGATTGTTTTTACAAGTAACTGAGGGATTAAACCAGTAGGTATTCTCCATGCTCCCAATAAAACATAACAGAGAAATACAACAAGCAATTTGGAAAATCATAAACATAAGTGGAATAAAATGATCCAAATGATAAACTTAAGGGCGTTTTCCTTGTGACATTCAAACTGCTGCCACCATTATTTATCTACCTGAGCCTTCTCCCCTTTTGAGCAAAACAAAACTCTCAGCCCACTTTGGTTTGAAATTCTCTTGCTCATAATACCTTGAAATCACCTTTGTCTGGTACAGTAGGTTCTTTATTTTCTTCTTGTGGTTCACCATCTCCCAAAGAATCAATGTTTGCATCTTCATCCTGAAGAAAGAAAGAATGACAAATTATAACATTAAAAAAACAGCAGCAGCATTATCAGGGTAGATAATTAATTCCTACTTGCAATAACTTATGCTAAAACCCCAGTTATAACAGCTGTTGGTTATACCTGGCTGTGTTACAGTACTCAGCATAATGAACAGACCACCATGTGGTTTGGCGCACACTGGTACTAAATCCATGTCAGGGGTACCCTTTCAACAAGTCAATGAAGAAAGAGCCATTTCAGCTGTGAGATACCCAAAAGGCACTTCTGCTTTTATTCTGAGAATTAAGGTTTGGTTTTTATTTCAAATGCGATCTTTTGATAATCTGCTCCTGCTCTCAGGAGTATTAAATCTCAATTAAAAAAAAAAACAACCACAGAATCTCTTCTCTGGGTTTGAACCCAGAGCATGAAACACATCGCAATTGCAATATTTTAAATGTAATGTTTCAATTTTTTCAGGAAACAGAAGTTCCAAAATACTTTTGCAACGTAGGGTGCCCCCTTTTGAAATGCTTTGTAGGAAAACACCATTAAAGGACAGTTCCTATAAAAAAATGTCAAAAGTATTCTGTTTCTGTTTCCAGAGTACATCCTGAAACAATGTGCCTTTGTCCAGTCGAAGAGCACAAGAACAATCTATAACATACTACAGTTAAACTTAAATGCAAATCTTGAAATGGCCCACAGAATGCAAAGCAAAATGAAAAATTCAGAATAAAAATGGGAATGTGGAAGTAAAATTCAATTCACTATCCCTAGTCTCTATCCTGTCCTTATCCCTTTTCCAATAATAAAAAATGAGGTTGTCACATTAATATGCATGTTAAAATTTTGCTACTGATACAGAAATATTAAGTTTTTAATAAAAGTAGCATTTAATTATGGAAGAAAAAAGATTCTTTAAGTCTGGGTCTGGTTTCAGGCTAATAATTCAGTCCCATAAAATTCTTTCCTTCCCTGTTCATTTTTTCTACTTTCTCTTCTTTTTCTACCCCTTGATACGCTGACTTCTCTCATTTTGCCTATGAAGCTGAGATCTTTGGCTCCAGTGGAGTCAAGAGGACTTTTGCCACTGATAGCCACAAAAACAACATGCCACCTTAAACTCCTTCAGGCAGAGACATTGCCACCCAGTCCCATCAGACAGTAAGTTTGTACAATAGCTTGTATATAAACACGCTCACAAAGCAGGATTTCGTTTTCTGCCACACGCATGTCAAATGCAGTGGGCCTTTAAGCAAACTTTCAAAGCCGTTTTCTTACCTGTAGTGCTTTTGCATTTGATGGCATCATGGCCTTCCCTGGATTCATGTAATAGAGTGTTTCTGGCACCTCCACGGGCAGCACTTCCTGAGACATGTTTGCAGGATTTACTCCTGTAGGAGTCAATGACAAGTTATTTTATAAAATGACCTGGGGCCCCACCCATCTCATCTCTATAAGTAAAGGACTCCCCTCCCATTGCCGAAGACGGTAAAGCGCCAAGGATGACTGCTCCCGGGAAGGATCTTACGGGGCAAGCACAACAGCCAGAAGGGATGCGGTACCTTCCTCTGGCCGGGAACCTCTCCCGGCCTGGCCTTGCTCCTGGGGTCCTGCCACGGCTGCCACCCTTTGTGTGGTGAGCAGAGTCCCAGGCCGTCCTGCCAAGCCGAGGAGAAGCACAGAGGGCACCAGGTCTGAAGGCTGCTCCTTCAAACCCAGCTCTTCCCCACCTGTGGCATGGGGATGGCCTTGAGCAGAGACTGACGGCAGCTCCTGTCTGGGGGGGGAACTGACGCTTGGAAAAAGCCTCTGTGTGTAAATAACTACCAGTGACCTGCCTGCGTGCCGTCTACTTCGGTCAAGGCCTTCCTATAGGTGGGGGAACCTGAACTCACTGCCCTGCACCACACAGTAACCCCTCCGGGAAGAGCCACCCCCACCACCTGAGAGGTTACGGTGTGGACCATCAGGTCCCAGCTCCTCCTAGGCCGCTCCCGATTCTTCTTCCCAGGGGAGCAAGGCCAAGGCGTGGGCACGGGGCCGGCTCTTTGGTTTGCAGAGGAGAGCTGTAGGTAGGGGAGGTGAGCGAGGGGCATGGAGTAGCAGTACAAGAGTGTGTGTGAGAGGACGGCAGGGGAGGAGGAGGTGGATATATGCAGGGGTTAGCAGAGATCTTGAGGTCAACGCCTATGGCTACAAGCATTACCCAGGACTACTAGTGCAGCTGGCAGTGCCCTAAATCTGACAAAAAGAGCAAGGAAATATATAATAGCTGTGCAAAGCCGGTAAGAGTTATGGTTTCATACATTTTCCAGAGAAAGGCAACTGAACTTTACACGGCAACTGCAAGAAACTCACGTCAAGATGAATGGAGCATACCATCTAGTGGTTTAGTTTTATTAGCTTTATTAGTTTAGTTTTACAGAGATTTTGTTCAACCAAAGAGCATGAACAAAAGAGCACATGAACATCTCCAGGCATACCCAGTGGAAATTACCATCTTCAAACACAAACAAATGAATAACAAACTAGCAGCTCCAGTAACAGTAGGCTGTGTCATAGCATCTGCATTTCCAGCATGAAAGGTAGCTCTGCCCACACATGAAGTATAAGAGCATCTTTTGGCCTCAGGTCATGGACACCCTGAGCTGCATCCTGGAGGACTCCTCTTGCAGCTTAATTTAGAGAACAATCACTCATCTTTGTTTTTTTAGCCTCATCAGAAAAGAAGACCTGTCTGACCTTGGAAGACCTGCCATGGGACACTAAAAATACCAGTACACTTGTTATTAGAGCAGGGCAGCTTTCCCAAGGCTGATTAGTTTGCAAGACTATTAGCACAAGTGATGATATTCACCTAGGAACCCCTCTAAAGGTGACAAATCTTAAGAAATTTGAGATTTCCTGTCCTCAAGGAAACCCATGGAAAAGAACAGGCTAATTTTGTGTACAGACTTCCATGTCTGCGGAGTTCATTCCCCATTATATGCACACTCAGCCATCTGGAATGATCTGTACAGACGTCAGCTAAATCAAAATATTCTGCTCCCACCTGAGTGACTCCACAGGGAATGCCATAAAGAAAGAAAACTCTGAGGATTTCATTAAGAACTGAACTAGTGTTACCTAATTTAAAATCTGAATGTACAAAACTGTATGGTCTCAATTTGTAGAAGAAAAGCAGAGGCTCCAAGTGGAATGATTTTATTTCTTCACATTCCATATTTCAGTAATTTAAGGATAGATGAAGCAACATAAACTATCTGCTTGAAAGATCTAACTGTAGTTGCCCTGGCAGCAAACAGCACACTATTCTCATCCTTTAGTGCTTGCTAGACCTCATACTCCCTCTAAATACTTAGGTTTCTTATTCACACTACAACAGTTTGTAGAAGCATCAATCACTTGGCAAAGGTACCTGTGTCATGCATGACTGCAGAGACAGGCTGTGGAGAAACAGAGCTCCCTGACAAACTTAAAAGTGTTCAACATGTTCAAATATAGCTTTGCGATTCCTTTTATCACAGTCTTGGACTGGACCAAAACTGCTGATAACCAGCATCCCCCTAAATGCCTTGCAACACTATATGCTTGCCTAGTCTTTGAACAGGCCAGGCAAAATGAGCCTGGGGTTATTCTGGCAAGCTGGAAACACAACCAGGACTGGCTGTGACCACCTCACCTCTCTCAGACATATTGATACTTCTATATAAAAAACAACATTGGAAGGCAGAGTCAGATGGGCATTCTGGCTCAGCTACATCCTCTTCCCGCAGGAGGAGCAGTGTCGTAGACCATCACTTGTGCAGTTAGTGAAGCAAGATGTGGAGCAGGAGAGGAAACTCAGAGGAGGCAGGGACACTATCTGCCGTCTTACCCTGTCTTACTCTTTAACCAAAGAGTTGAAAAGTACTAGAATATATTCCTATTAGGACGTGAGGATCATACTGAGAAAAGTATGGCACTTTATATCCATTACCTATATGCATCAGCATTTGTATGCATCTAGCATATAACATGGCTTTGATACTGAAAGGTATTACTTTCCCAGTAGAAAGACTAGCATCATTAGAGTACAGTGAACCAGAAGAGTGGTTCCCAAAGTTTCCTGAATCACTGTTCACCCTCCACACTTCACTTTCATGAAGGCTACATTAAAGTTTGTCATCTGCTCACAAGCTGGAAACAGCACGAGGGCAGTATGAACAGTATGGTGCTTCCTCCTGTGCCCCAAACCAGCTGTGTTTTACAGGCCATCAGCTCCTGTGCCAGCAGCCATCATGGACCAGAGCTTAAAAGTGGCAAGAAAAGGTATTTGTCAAGGGTCTATAAAGGATTTTCTGAATGCTCTTCTGCACATGGGACCAAAACATTTAATCTGTAAGAAATTCTAGGATATCATATCACATCATCTGTTAAATCTCTAAAGTAAACTACATCATATGTTTAAAAAGTAGATACCAAACCAAAACAACTGCAGCTCAAGGAGGTATTTGGAGCATGGCTTACTTTCAAGACTAATTGGAACAATTTCGGGTGTCAACTAGCTGAGTAGCAGAAATTGCAAAATTAAAGAAGCAACTATCAGTTGCTCAAGATTTAGAAGTGCATATTAATATATGTAGAAACTTGCAGCTCTTTACCTGATGGTTATCAGCCTCTAAGGATACTCCATTACCTCAGCAGAAGGAAATAGGAGGGGAGAAAACATTTCATGTATTTACAACTAATTTACAGATTATTAGCTGAGAGAGAGAAGGGTGCAATAAGCAGCAGCTGGCAGGAAAACTCTATGGGCCAAAAGACCATCTTTTCCCAGTGTTTAAGGTCACAGAAAGGAAGAGAGAGCTGAGAGCTAGAAAGCACTCACAGTATGCATATCAGGTGTTTGTAAGCCCAGGGTGGTCAGAATCTCAGCAGTAGGATTCGATGCTATCACATTTTCTGGATTAAGGGTTTTTAGTTGCTATTCTTTTTAATGGAACTGCCTGTCAAAACCTCTTTGAAGAAACTAGAGGAGGGATATACCTTTATCTCCACTTAAAACATTTGTCTCCGCCACCACCTTTTTGTTCACGATTTCCTCTTTCTCTTCTTTCCATTCCCTGCCATCTTTTCTTTCCCATTGACTTCTTGGCTTTCCAAAATATCCATGTCCTTCTTTTGTCCATCTCACTACCACATAGTTACAATTCCCTTTTTCACTTTTATTCCAGTATTAGAATTTTTTTTTTCTTCCTCCCTCCCTTGCTTTTTATACCATCTGTTTTCTTAATTTTCCTCCTTTGTCTCACATAGCTTCTCCATACTGTAATGGTACCTCCAGAAGCTTCAAGTCTGAATGATGGAGGTTTGGTCATATTTGGAACAAGCATGAATACTACAAGCATTAGGGCAGCTGGGATCAGGCCATGACATCTGGGTGAGACACGCAACTGCATGGAGAAAGGGGGATAAGCAATAGTGGGTTGAAGGGAGTGCAAAGGAGACCTCAGGACCCAAGGAGGAAGAAACTGGAGACATGACAAGCCATCCCAGAGTTTTGATATGAAGAGCTGGAGAGGTGGGAGAAGTGCTGGGGAAGTGCTTTATGAATGCTGCAGGTGTCCTGGGCTTCAGTGGGATCCCTGCAACAGACAGACTTTCAGGAGGACCTCAAAGGTACAAAAGTTAAATGTCACAAAAGACACACACAGCTCTCACCCATTGCTGCCTGTTGACCAGCACACCATTATCAGGGCATAAGGAAACCAGCCCTGCTGGAAATGAGGCCCTGATGGCCTTCTCTGCAGCACTGTCACTCCAGTGAGATGGTGGGATATTGCACATACACAGCAGAGCTCTGCACTTGAACAGGTTTTGCCCCAGCGTTTTCTCAGAAGGGAGTCATGCTCTACCACCCACATTCTCCAGTACCTGGTGTAGCAGATACATTTTTCATCGCTCACGCAGTGCAACCTGTAGTCTCATAAATGAATAGCTCACTTCACTCAGGCTATTTGCAATAATCTTTTGTTTGATCACTCTTTGGGCTACAAAACAGCATAAAATGGTGCTGCCAACCACCCCGTTAGCTTCTGCTCCCTCAGTAGCACTCACCCCACAAGACTGCCCGAGTACTCACAGGCCTCATGAGGGGTTAAAAAATCCCACTGCTGCTTTCCTTAGGTTCCTACAGGCTGAATCACTTCACTGAGCTGCCCATTTCTCATGCACCTTTGTGATAATAGGAAGGGCTGGGGCAAAGGTGCAATTGTACGCTAATCCCTTCACTTACCTACAGATAATGAATAGGTAAGAAGAAGCCAGACACAGAAAAGATGTAGAACATATTAATTACAATTAAGGAGGTCATCATGATAGTGTTTGTAGTTCCTATTACCACAGCTACCAAGAGTTCTGTCTTTTAAAACATTTAGGAAAAATCATACTAATTCCTGTCAGCGCTAACACTGTGATGCAGCATGGGCCTGGATTTTTGCAATGCTTCTCCCCCCCTAGGTTGTTTCCTCCTTTGAAGGGAAAATTCCATGAAATTATTCCTACTTCCTGTAAAAAGGGACACTCCCAACCCACAAAACAAAAAAGGCTTTTAAATGCCCACATCTGCAGCTGTTACCTGCATTCTTTCAATGCCTCAGTACAGCCCAGAGGTTGAGCACGGGAAACATACTCCATTAGCAGCTGAACCAGAACAAAAACCACCAGAAGTCAAAGCCACACAAAGCCTCCACACTGGCATGCAAGAACTGACAGCCAGGATCTTCTATGAGTGTTCTGCACATTAATTAATTTAGTGATAAAAAGCAAGCTGAGCCCAACAAATTAGCCAACCCCCAAAGTCAGAAACTAAGCACCCTTACTAAACATGGACCAGGAAGGCTCTGACTAGATGAGAGTCAGGAGAACAGGCCACTGCTGAGGCGCAGTCAACTGGAGACACCTCTGCAATATCTCAGAGAGGAAGAAACCAACTGCAGATGGCATGGTGGGGCTGGTGTCCTTCCCCTCAAGAGCATTACTGATGTGCTTGCTACACATCTCTGGGTGAAAGCCTCCAGCGCCCCAGGAAAAGGATGGCTGGATAGAGGATTAAGCCAGACCTTTTTCAGGGTCTACAGCAACGCAGGACACATTTAGGTATTTTCAGGGTAGCAGCAAGGACCTTGCTGCGGTACTCAGGTGGCTGTGGGTGTATCTGAAAGAAGAAGGTCATGGATGTCTGAGGACTGCAAGGAGAGAATTGACAAGAAGATCCAGTTCTTGTCCAAGAGCTTTATCCATACTGAAGGCATGACTAGGAGCTATTGTGTGGGCCTGGCCAGACTGTCAGGAGGTGCGATGGGCTCACCCCCTGGCAGGTACAGCAGAGCATGCCTTAGTGGCACACTGGGAATAAACGAGGCTTCCCCCTATTAAACCGAAACACAGCAAGGCGAGCAAAGGGGTATAGTTAATGGCAGGGACGGAAAGAGAGAGGCAGGGTTCTTGAAATTTGGTGTCATCAAAGGACTTGGATGGCAGGGGTGGGAACTCCATTTGCAGCTCTTGGAGATGCCCAAAATCCCAGCTGGAAGATGGGCAGGCAGGAGAAGTAGCAAACACGTGTGTCACCCCAAATAGGTTCACCATAATGACAAACAGGGAAGCCCGAGAGGGAGTTACAGCTGGGACAGAGGAAAGGCAATGCCAAAAGGGACTGCATGACTCAGCAGCAGAGATTACAAAGAGAGGAGCCCTTGATGAGCACCAGCAAGTAAACAGCCATTTCAGCACACTGGAGGTTTGAACCAGGGCTGCAAATTGGATGGAGGTGTGAGGGCCTGAAAAGCAGCTGGGGCAAGGACATACCATGGCTAAGGGGGCTAAGGTCATCAGAGGTGAGTGTGGGAGACTAAAGATGACAAAGACTAGAGGAAAACAAGGCATAAAGGAATGCTTGAAGGAGGAGAAAGACAGATGATGATAGCAAGAGGGAAGAGAAATTTTCAGCCTTTTAGAGGTTCACATTTCATTTTGAATGAAGGATTTATTTTCTATTTTGGCTATGATTCATTATTCATAGCTCTGTGTTTGCCAATGCACGTAACTTCAGCACAGACAAGTTACTGCGTTTCATTTAAATTTGAAGCAGTTAAATGCAGCTGATTCTGACTGAAGCATTATCTTTTTTTAGATTAGTATCTTTGTTGTAATGAATCAGATTTACAGAGTATTTGCATCATTAAAAACCTTCATAAAGCAAATAATTATTTTGATCTTCATCTCAAAAATAAGCAGTTTGAACAAATTGCCTTGTGCTATTTATAGTAGTTGCATAGAGCCTGTGTTGCTTGTATACAGTCAGGGACTGACAAAGTTATGCAATTACCCATGAATTATCCATGGATATCAGTGTAAAGCACTTAGCTTGCCTTCTTACCACAAAATCTGAATGACTTTCAGGTTTTGTTGTTTTTATTCTCACAGCATCCCATCCTATAATAACAAGAAATACTATTAAACCTGTTGAAATTAATGGGACATGGATGCTGAGCTGGATCCTCTAAATACCATGAGTGTCCAGTGAAAAGCACAACCGCAGGTTAGGTACTTATACACACCAGAAAAGCCTACCCTGACTCACAATAGGGTTTGAAACACTCACTTCCAAGGGATTTTCCAAACCTAAATATTAAAATAAAACTTGTAAATTCAGAAATATAGAAAACTGTGTATTTCCCATGTGACATCTCAGATTTTCTGCATCTTTTACATTTAGTTTTGCATGTTATTTCTAAGAAAATTTCTTGCTGACACTGTAAGATAATACAATTTTCTCTTTTTCTTTGAAATCATCCACATTTATTATGTATTTTTCTGTTGCACTCGATTTGGAGTAAATTAAGTAGCTGTAGGTTATTTGTCTTCACTTCACATATACCTTCTACTAGCGTAGTAGATTTTGAAAGAATTTGTATTGCTGTCCCACATTCATGCATTTAAAAGCCTTGTCAACAAGCTCCATATTTCCTAACCTTTGATTTACTGCATATACATGTAGACATGAAAAAAAATGTTCACTAGCGGTGAAATCCAACATAAAGCATGAGACTAACCATTATTTTGTTCAATTGGTTTATCTAGGATCACCACATGGTGGAGAGGAACCACAGGCTGAGACAACTCTTTGTGCTTTCCCAAGACCATTGTACTCATTCACAGACAGGTCTTGATTCTTCTGCAGGCAAAAAAAAAATTATATGGTGCCTTTCTGAAACTCAGGACAGTGTTTATTTTTTGTGCTGCCGTTTCTGCTCTATGGCTGAATTCAAAGCCTGAAGGATCATATGTTTGTTGTTCTGAATGTTGTAGCTGGTCAGTTCTACCAGCTTGTCGAACTCTTCCTCTGTGTAGGTAAAGCTGTTTAAGCAGTATGGGGAAAAAATGCTGGAAACATCCACGTTGCCCTGCGCCATCTCAGCAGGGCTGCGCTCCACACCTGACAAATAAAGAAAAGTCATCGATGGGGTATAGACGTGGGGTCCCACATCCTGCTTTCCAGCTAGGGCACAATGTTGCTCCTTGCTACCTGCTCCCCCACATTCCTCTCCCCTGGGACCCACAGCAGGGGAGGGAGGGGGCCATGCTTGACCATGTCTCCCACCCCGACACAGCCAAAGGGTGACCAGGTGGTGGGAGAACCATCTCTGTCCCATGGCTTACCAGGCTCTTTGTATTTTCTGAAGGTGTCATTCACCAGTGGGAAAAACACCACTGTAGGCGCCTCTGGGGTCTCTGTGTCTTCAAAGATGTAGCACTCCTTTAAATTTTTCTTTTCTTCTTCACTCAGGTGGACTTTTGGAAATGGGATTCCCTGCTTTAGGAAGTACTTGGAAGCTTCTTCCAAAGGCTGCATTCAGACAGAAAAAAAGAAAAGGTCAGAAATTCTGCTACCCCCCAACTTTTCCTAATGCAAAACGCATCCATCAAAGGCCCTTCACAAAGACCTGGGAGCAGAGTTCACTGTCAGTATTTCTTCTAGCCTTTTGTCTCTTTTATCTTGTGAGACATTAAGTACTAGTTATTAACAGAACAACAGTTCAGGACCCAGCCTCCAACTTGCACTCCTGATTGTTGTCTTACCTCCTTCTCCTCCTCCTCAGCCTTTATCTGCAAGATAAATAAGATGTTCATGGCTGCGGGCAAGGGTGGCCTAACTGCTTAGGGTACATAAACATGCCCCTTACTGGAGAAAATCCTGAAATGAGCAGAATGGACAGGAATCTGAAATGCTACGTTTTTAAAATATGGATTCACAAAGGTACAAACATTTTGTTGACTTGGCATGAAATATTTAAAAGCCTCTAACTGCTTTAGATGCCTTAAGATGGTTGTCAAAAGTGACCTAGGTATCTGGGAGCAAACACCATCTTGACTGAAATGTTCATTTAATCTTGTGGGTGTGTAAGTAATTTCTGAAATTAGGATTTTTTTTCCTGAATCTGGTTGGCATGTATGAAAATTTTAGTCTTCAAGAACTTCTGTGTTATCCATATCTAGTAACAGGAATTATAGACCAGGTTATTAGCTGGTATTTGAAGCAGCAGATATGGTATCAAAGGACAATTCTTCTCCACAGTTTAGAACAACAACAAAAATATCCAGTTACTATTCTAAAGACAACTGGACAAATTACTTCTAACTCAACTGCATGTGGATGTCTTTAGATGGATATCACAAGACAAACAAAACAAGTTCATCAGTGGTGGTACTAGTTCCAAATAAACGCTCCATATGGAGTGTAGCCTCAGCAGCCATATCGAGATCCCAGAAGCACACAGGTCTAGGAGATAGCATTTACCTATCAAAGAGTTAATTAAAATACAAGACTTAGAAAACTGATACCAATTCTATTTTCCTTAGGGGATTTGCCATGATATACCACCATCACTGAGAGACCTAGGCATCTACAAAATGGGAGCTGTACAGCAATAATCTTTCTCTCCCAAAATCAGTTTCTTCTACATAAATTACTCTGAGGACTAAAATGGCTAAAAGACAGCAGTCATAAAAGAAGATAGAGTCATCATCACACCGATGTCTGTGATCCAGAAGAATAGTTTAAGTGTAGGACAACATCCACTTTCCTCTCCGGCCTCATGAGCGGTGGGTAGCTGATATCGATGTATCCCGCAGTGTCTGCCAGGCACATGAACTCTGCCGTTTCTGTCAGCTGGTTGGGGAAATTCTCTAGCACAGTATCTAAAAGGAAGTATTTGTTATGATGAATGATTCACTGAAGAAGTAATATATCTGTTGTTTGGCTAATAAGGGAGGGAAAAAAAGCCTCGTCTCCCCATTACTTTTGCTTTCCAGGACCCTGCTACACTACAGAAGCTCAGCCTTGACACAGAAAAGAAAGACCTGTCCAAGGTAAAAAGACAGAGCTCCTTCACAGCTTATGCTGCTCTTCTTCTGTCCCCAATGAGCAGTTGTTGCCATTCCCTGGAATCAAGTGACTTCTTGGAGCTGATTTTACTGGATGAAATTTAACTAGTTATCTTGAAAATTTTGTTTCCAGAGTGAACAATAAAGCCTATTTATCCTCTGCCTTCTCTTACACTGATGCAAACACTGACCATATAAGCAGAAAAAAATTAATATTCAGTGATGTTTACCTTTCCACATACAGAAGCTTGTGCTCTGAAGGTACTCATTGTGCACCTGGAACCCCTTCAGGAAGTTGTAGAACTTTGAAACCATCACCCGCTCAGTCAGGACCTGCCGAATAATGCCCATGATGCCACATTCAGGTGTGACTAAGTAAGTCTCCAACTCATGACTCCTGGCTGGTGAGGAAGGCTCATCTCCTTCTGATGGGTAGAGGAGATGAACAAGTTTTTGGTTTGATACAGCTCTTTGCAATACTTACAATACCAAAAGGCATCTAATATTAGCTAGAGGAAAGAAGATCCTAATAAGACATGGTAACATACAATCAATGTCAAACTAGAAACAAGAAGAAAATCAATCTTCAGTAAAACATATTCCATGAAAAAAAAAGTCAGAGTGGCAACAAACTTCCTAAAGCTGGAAAAAGTGATCTACTGCTTGATAGAACCCATAGGTGGATTCCATGTGTGAAGGTCAGGGTACATGGAGAATCTGGACCAGTTTCTTTCAAAATTAGTCCAAACCAGCTTTGCAAAAAAAAGAGTGCTCTCAGGAGACTTAGACACACAGAAAAGAGCAGAGAAAAAGGGTTGTGCTGAATGGCACCTCATGAGATTGAGTAAGAGGGCCAATGATTTTCTATCACAAGGATTTGTGCAGCTCAGGGTTCTACAACACTTCCATGGAGAAAGTGATGAAAAACTCATAAACCAAACTCACTAACCACATTTGAACACAGGAAGGACAGCCAACACCTCTAAAGAGAACACAGGTTTACACCAAGTTCAAAGAAAATTTAAATGGAGTTCCACATAATTAATATAACCATGTCTTCAACAACAATATCCAAAAAGTACCATGGCCAAGGCAGACAGAGGACACAGCACTGAGATATTTGTTACAGAACTGAAAGGCCCCTGGCAACAATCCCTTAGAAAACTTCAGCAGTTTGATATTTGGTGGCAAATCATCACTTGCATAAATTTAGTCCAAGGGAGACTAATGGAAATAATGTTACTATGAATGAATTCAGAGAGGAAACCTAATTACATATTGCTGGCAACATGACACCTCAGGGGGAAAAAAAACCCAAAACCACACAACAGTGCAGCATTGGCCTCAGTTTTAATATTTAAAAAAGCCTTCACAAAGATTTCACTTTATATGCATCTGAACATAACATTCATCTAAAGATTTGTAAGACAACAGGTAAAGTAGAAACAGAAATGTAACCAACCAACATCAACAGTCCTGTGTTGGGTACACCTCAGTGAGCACCTTTCTGTAGGATCCGACGACTGCCAGGCATCCAAGAGGTTGTAGGAAAAAACATTGCTCCACAGGCCTGTACAATGGTAAAGAACAGGGAAATTGCTTTGGAAACTTTTTAATGTAAAAAAAAATCCCTTTAAAAAAATAACCTTTCAGCTTTGCAATGGGTATCCAAAAGCCTCAAGGTTTCCAAACTCTCAACAAAAACTGTATGAAGTTCTTTTGTGGCAACTCACATTCTGTCCTCAAAGAGGAACCTAAATAGTTTTAAACAATGTGCCAGGCCTTCAGCCACTGTAATTCATTGTCACATACAGCTATTGCCAATACACTGCACAGCAACATTTTCTGTCCTATAAGCAACTGTCATCAGAGAGTAAAACCACACCATTTCCCATAAGATAAGGGGTGGTCTGCAAAGTATGCCATATACAACCATATACTTAGTTAAAGGTTTGGAGGCTGCTCCTGAACAGTCAAGATTGAAGTGGTTAGAGCACAATTCCAGATAGTCTGCAGAGCAGTCCTCTAAAACAAGACTTCTTCACTGTCCCTTGTAAGATTCCTCTTGCCACAAGTTCTCCTGAGTGAGACTCCTCTCCTTCTTGTTATTCTCATCCCCAGAATCCTTCTTCCACTTTTGCCCTCCCACTTAAAAGAACATCTAAAAATGCCTCCCCTGTGCAGGAATCTCCAGTAGCCTCCTGGATCCTGAAAAGTATTTCTTCCTCCAAAGCTCTGCCGCAGGCCATGAGAAGAACTCTGCTAGAGAAGGCACAGCTGAGCTTTGCCTTGAAAATCTGTACTAGTGAAAGCTTTGCAAAAGCCATACGTCACAAAGGATGCAATAATTTGAACTGCACACTACAATAATTACATATTCCATAAATTAGCAACAGAAATACAATTCCCTTTTAAACCTGTCTTGTTTGTGGAGTGGGACAAGAAGCCAAGGGTCTTCTGCTTCACAGGAAGTCCCCATAAGAATGAGACTTGCTTGAGAAACATTAGAAATACATAATTAAGAAATCAGAGAGGGGCTTTCTGGCTCTACACTTAGCTGGCAACTAGACTTCATTTGCAGATAATTACCGGCCAGTTTCTGTCATCACAACCTCATCTCCCTGCAGGTTGAGAAGCTTCTGTCCAGGCCTGCTGTGAGAAGGCAACTCTGCTCATTTCTCCTGTCTTCACTTGGTGCCTTCTCACTCTGTAACTCTTCCAGCTCCACTAGCCCCAGGAGTTACACACTGCTTGTGTATTTTAATATCTTCCAAACACCGTTGTCGTCGTGTCGTCCCCCTCCCCCCCGAACTTGGTCATAATTACATACCAATGTTTCCCTAACCTCTTGCACGGAATTCTAATCGTGCCTGTATTTGCTGAAGTAAGAACTATGAGGAGAGACAGTATCTCTTACTAGGCTGAGAGAGTTGAAAATAGCGGACAAGCTTTCATGCACCCCAACCTTTCTTCTAGAAACCTGAGGGTCTCTTGTATCCCCATAAGCTCATCCAGTCGTTCCAGCTCTAGCCATTGCTCTTATAAAAGCCTTACCTCTCCCTGCAAATTAAACCTTGCTTTTATCCTTAAATTATCACCCTGTAATTAATAGTACATTTTAATCACAACCCAAGAGGGCATTACATGTTTTATCACTAGATGGCAGCATCGCTTTAACTCTTTAACTCTATCCTTTCTAAAGATACACCTATGGCTGTGGGGTCACCAGCATAATTCAGGTGCTGAGGTTGAGAACACAGAGCTCAGCCAAGGCTGGATGTGTTGGGTGTGCTTGGCCACCTCGGCTATGAACACACTACACCACTGGAACTGTGAAATTGCAACGGAGGCACAATGTTCTCAAAAGGCGTCTTTGTAGTCCCACCTAACTCTGTAATCTACCTCCTACCTCAGTCAGCACAGAGTGCTTCATGGAAGAATACAAGAAAATGGAAAGTATGAAGGGAACTCTTCTCCAGGGTACTCTCCAGCATCAAAATGTTGTGGATTTAGCGCTTCTAGTGCTGGTGGCTACATCTGAACTCCTGTGTTTGACAGCCATCAGTGGGGCTACCTTCCATGAATTTGTCCTCCCTTTTTCAGACCTATTTATACTCTTGAATCCTGTGTTATCTTCCGAGTCTTTCCCCTCTGCCACCTCTTTTCTTAACTCACAACATCACTAAAAGCTCTAAGCATAGCTATTAAAGCTCTGAGATTTAGTGTCTGTGTGGCTAAGCATAATCTTCTGTTCCTCATACCCAGCTACCTTCTCATGATTGTACCAATATGACTCTGTATTCCTGCATCATACAACTTTTCTGCCCACCAAATACAGAATACCACATGGTGTTGCTGGTTGTATGGATTTTTCAGTTCATAAGTAAACTCTTCCTTACTGGTATCCTTGCTGTCCTGTTGTGTGTTGTGCTTATTTACATGTAACACATCTGTCGCTCAGGATTTAAGAGCAGATGGACTCTTCTGCAGACAACTTCACCCCAGAGAACCAGCATACAAAGGGGTGTGGTAGAGCATTCTAACATTACGCAAAATTAAAACAAGAATTGCATAAGAACTGCAAAGCTGTCTTTCATGCATTACTGGGAGCTACCCGCTTTACTGAAAAAAAGGATAGCAAAACTCACCAATTTAATCATGCTAGCAAAATTACAAAGGATTTAGAATATTAGTAAACTTGCAAAAATATCAGTAATGGTTCAGAAAATTATTCAAAATTGCCATATTTTATAAAGAACTCAGTAAAACCGTTGCTTTTTGTTATACAATCATTCCATTCATAGACAAATTTGGTTTTAAGATTCCATTTTTGAAATACAAATGTTTTCCATGTGGAACTCCACTGCTGATTGGTTCAAAACAAAACAAACATAACCTCTTTAAGCGGCCCTGAAACTTCAGGCATGAGAGTTTCCATTCAACACAAAAGCAACAGTGAATAGTGTTATTTGAAATTTCCCCTATTTTTTAGCCCATCTCCAGTGTCTAAGGAATTCAGCCAGAGGTGAGAACAAACATGTTGTACACTTTGCTGCTGTCCTGCATGTTGCAGGGCACTGGTTGCAATATGCAGGGTCTATATTATATTAAAAATAGAGCACATTTTTATGCAATTCAAATTTTGGCAATGGAGCACATCACCTTTCATGAAACAGATGCGGGATTCGGGGAGCTTCTTCATCAGGCGACCCATGAAGAACTTGCTGCCAAAATCTTCAGCACGAATGAAGGCGCCGTATTTTAAGAACCCAACCTCATAAGGGGTGAACTCCACCCATTCTGCAGAGGCACAAAATGAACTTTTAAATCTCAATCCTATCCCTACCTCCCCGCAGGAAGGCTCTGAAATGACAAAGAAGCAGCTGCAGGACAAAGCCTACCGGCAGAGTGATCACAGAGTGGCCTTCCTAAGGGTAAGGAGTTATCATTCAGCTGGCTTCAGCCACTCAGTAATGTTTCCCTGAACTTGTTCATTCAGAACTTTCCAACAAGCTTCTCCAGATAGGACATAAGTGAAGTTTATACCAAAAGGAGTCAGCCTAATTTTCCCCACATGTGGAGCTAAGGCTTGTGAGTACCTTTGCTGTCCTTAAGGACCTCCCCCAGACTTCTGTTGCCCCACAGAAAATGGGTTCCTCCCAGAGCCTAGGCACAAAGTCTAGAAATGGAAGAGGAATTTAAGGAGAAAAAAGAAACTGTTCACGAATGCTATGTTTCAGCAGTGCAAGGGGTTGCAGGACATGCAGTAACTGATAATGCAGATCATTTGAACACCAACTGAGTCTAGACACAGCTCAGTTTTGCCATCACCTTTGAACTCCGAAAGGCTGTAGTCTTCCTTGATGTTGAGGATCATGTAGATAGGTAGGGGATTCTGACCCTGACTCAATGCCTGTCGCTCATCTGAGAGTCTGTGGTTGTTTTTCTGTGAATTGACCAGAAACAGAGAAAGAACAAATCCAAGGGACCTTCTTGGCATGGTGTATGGGCATGCAAGATTACAGCAAAACAAATACCTGTTTCCATCTTCATTTTCTTATTCTCTCCACTCATGTTGTGTCCAGACATTTTTTTTAACCAAGGAGTGGTCTAAAAATTTACACATCCACACAAGCTTAATTACAGGTGAGCTGTAGGACACTTAGTGGTACAATGGTTTCTTGTTGTTCCCAGTAAATGCATCCACTTTACGAGGATTATTTAATTTCTTACAGGGAGGAACACAGCAAAAGAAACCAACAGTAGGACTCTGCTGTTAGGTGCTCAGATACTCATACTGGTAGAAGGAGATATACGTTTCTGCTCTACAGAATACCCCTTGGGCTGCTAATTTGTTAGTCAGCAGAAATCATCTGCTGGGTAATGCTGGTGTGCTCTCAGGCTAACATCTGTCCCTGGAGCTTCATTTTCCATGCAACACTATTCAATAGCTATTAGGGAAAACAGAGACATGTTACCCCATCACTTAATGCTTTTTCCAGCAGAAGCCCCCAGAAATCAATGCTAGAGATCTGGTATCCCTCTTGCTTCCGCAGTTTTAGCTCCTTCTCGTAGTACTTAAAGCTCTCCAGGGAAAAGCAGCTTAGCTTGCACTTGGTCATATGTCTGCGGACTTCACCAATTGGTCTGGACAGATCCTTTCGTGACCAGTCAGCACTTTGATACAAATGTGACAAGGTCCTGGGGAAAAGAAAGGAAGTATGTCGTTATACGCTTAAGGCGCTTTCACTTTTTAGACTTGGATTTAAGGACCACATCAAATGAACTAGCTGAGGTTCATTAAAAACATCTTTTGGACTGAGTTTATTATTGAAGAGAAAATATTTTTTTTTATTTAGAAGACCCCCCAAATCACTAGTGAATCCTGAGGACTTGCAAAAAGCCCCTCCATGCTATGTAGGTTTATGTACAAGGCAGTAATTTGCACCAGGGCCACTCACTAGGAAAGATCCTAGAGATGAAACAAAGAGCCAAGGAAAATGTTCTTCCCTGTAAGCAGTGCCTAGGTCATACACTGGCTCAGGCTATGTGTTCCTAATGTAGCAATAAAAAAGCTTGAGACTGAAGTAGTACACCTTCCTTTACCAAAACAAAGAGAATAAATCTCTCACACAGCAGACTATAGAGGTGACAAATGATATCTTTGTTCAGTATCTCCTTACCATGTTGAACCAGATGATCCAGTAATGTATGAAACAGCATCTAAGAGATCGAGCTTCTGAAGACCCAACAGGTTGCCTAACAGAGATGTCAGTGCCCGGGTGCCACCTCCTGTTGTCATGACTGCTACAACTGGTACCTGTTTAAACATCAACACAGCAGTAGTAAGCAACAACTTAGTTTAGCAGCACATGTGATCAGAGCTGAGTGAATTGCAGCATTTCTGTCCCACAAGAAATTCCAACATTTCATCATTTCCCCAAGCAGGGGAGAAAAAGATGAAAACCTGGTATTTTGCACAGAAAAATAATAATAAAAAAGAAAGATTTGGTAATTAACTAATTTTTACTTTTTTGATGAAAATCAATTTTGATTCTAAATTGTGACATGCTGGCTTACCAAAACAGCTCAAAGAATGCTGTTTCAAGGCATTTCAATATTAGACTGCATTTTCCTTAGCGGAACATCATCTCATGAGTGCTCTATTTTGAGAACAAGCAGAGCTCAACCTCTCTTGTAAGTCAAGTATAATGACTAGATTATATTTCCAATAAAGTACCTACAGTATATAATTGCAGTGATGAACCACAAAGCCTAATTGCATGGAAATCTAAACTGTACAGGAAGACAAATTCCCCCAAGAAACCCACTGAGTGAAGAGGAGCCAAGTGACATTTCCATACACATTTCCAGGCAATTGCATCAAGGAAATGCTCAGCAGTGACTTGACTCAAATCAAGCATTTCAGGTCAAAGCAAAGTATTCTGATTTGGGTTTACCTGATTATGAGAAAATATTCTCTTGTTGGAAAATCTGAAATTAGTAGTTGGAAGTACTTCCCCTAAAAATTTTTATACTTAAGAAACTCCTTTTTCCACTGAAACTAGTGTGCTAATGAGAAACAGTATACTGATGTGACCATTTTGTTAGCAGGGACATAATTTATAGCACCCAAAGACATTCTGTCGTAATGTTTAATATGCCTTTGGTCCAGCTGTCCTGGACAAAGGGAAAAGTACCAGTGAAAAAACCCCCCTCAAAATGAAAACGTCTTCATTTCTGAAGTGCCTGATCAAAGATCATGTTCTGTCCCTAAAGCACCAACCATCCCCATGCCAGCATGGAAATTAATAAATATAAACCCTAACTCAGTCAGACAGATGAGAGAAAGATGTTGGATGTCTTTGTGCTATTAGAGTGACAATACAGATGAGATGATGAGCACCAGAGAAGAGAGTCTGTGATATGACACATTCTCATCAGTCAGTGTTATGTATCACTTTAACTGTTAGGTTTTCCCCCTCCAAAATCTGATAATATAAAATACCTTCTGGGGCCCTGGTGACTGAGCTAAGAGAATAGGACTAGCTAGGTCTGTAATTCATGGATGAAAAAGAAATAAGGCAGGGAAAAAATGCTGATTTATGGCATTCTCTTTTCTGAGCAAACGTGTATCAAGTGGGTTTGATACTATCCATGATCTCACATTGTTTCATCTTAACATTTCTCAAAGCTTTACATGGAGCACTGAATACATCAGGGCCAGTTAAGGAACAATATGCGAACAGCTACAAGCATAATACACTCCTGTTACACAGCACAGTCCAGTCTCTGTGGTGCTCCCCATACCTCATGGTCTTGTAGGTCTCGCTCTAAATGAAGTGCTTTTTTCAGAGCAGAAGACACAAACTTCCTCCGTTTCCGCAGGAAATTTTTCTCCTCCACACACAGATCAAAATCCAAGCGAACATCTAAGTTTCTTGACCTCAAACAAAGCCCAGGGTTAAACAGAATGTGCATGATCACTTGCAATTAATGTCTGGGCCCATGCTTACAAGTCACAAACTCTACTATTAGGTTTAGAAAAGCTGCTATTGCGGCCCCACAAAAGCACATCACAGATGGTATAGGCAACGTAGAGAAAAGGCTGAGAAAGTTAAAAAGTTGTAAAATCTTACAGAAAAAAAACAGAAATACTTTTTATTGCTACACTGATTTTCAAGAAGTGTCTAACATAGATAATGCAATCCATATGCAGATACTATAAACAGTGGAATATTTAGGGTTTGTTGCCTGAAGACCTCTAAGTTTTATAAATGCAAGTACTCTGGATTCTTTACAAGTAAGGAAAGTGAGGTATAAATACATATTTTTCTAAACTTGTAGCTCCATGGATTTTGCAGCCAGAAAAGATTGTTCTCCCCATGCAAACTGAATTCCTGCATAGTAGCATAACAGCAAGTTTCACCCAGCACAGTTGACAATGTTCAACTTCTGGACATGGGTAACTAACATGGGGTAAATAGGGGTAAATATAATCACTGACTGAATACTTTCTCCCTTAGTTACAGAAAAAGCTAAGAAGGCAAAAAAGCTGGGCAGCATCTTTTGTTTCAAAACCACAAAACCTAAAGATAGAATTTCTTACCAGTCATTTGACTTCACGTGTAAATTGATTGTTTCATCCTAGAAAAAAACAACAATATAAGCACTGGCCCTTCCCTTTCCCTTTTTTTCCCTCTCCCTTTTCCCTTCCCTTTCATTTAATTTCTTTACATTGTTTTGTACTAAAGATACAAAGAGCAGCATACAGTAATAACCAGCACCGGCTCTGCCAGTGTGCCCCACCTTGCCTCATTGTTTGCATTTGCTCTGACCTGCATGAGTCCCCCAGCCCGTTACAGAAATCCCTCTGTCAAATGTTTGGCTGTGTTTTTTAGTTCTCCTGGGTTCATGTGAAAATGCACAGGTCCATAACCATCTCGATTAGGAATGTAAGGGTGCTATAAGTTATATATCTAAACTCCTACTTCACAGTGATCTAATTAACTCATGCACATTGATCCTTGGTCCATAACTTCACATTTATTGTAAAAAGTTGATATCAATCACCTTTGCTACTGCTACTTTCTCCTTGAAGGGAAATGAATCCAGAGGAATAGCGAGGGATGCATGGCAATCTTTTTTCTCTTCACCTGAGATATACTGAAAAATAAATTATAATGTAGAAAAATATTTAACATACACACCACAAAAAAGCAATGTCATCAACTTATTTTTTCAAATGGGGTCACTGTCCAGCAGTTTCCAAGTTGGCATCTAATATTCTGGTGTCTTAGGGGGTACAGTGCTCTTTCGGAGCAGAAGATCATAAAAGATGGCTTTTAATTAAAAATACAAATGCTTTCCATTTGCCTCAGTCAGGTATGGAAAAGGATGAGTTTACTGTGGTTACTCAAGCTAGCGATCACATACCGAGCAGAAATGAGGCTTCTTCTCTGCTAGAGCCATGTGCAGCTCTGACAGGCTGTACTTGATGTAATGGAAGTCCAGGGGCTCTGTAGGTTGCCAGGAAGAGCCCAGCGACAACGTCTGGCTCTCTTCGTAGGATCCCTTCACTGAAAACAAGAAGTCTTTTTCTAAAAAAAGAAGATGAAAAGCATACAGAGAAGTTAGTAACTATGATCTCAGAAACAGAACAGTAAATGGTCATTCAGAAGTTGTCATTTTTATGTTCAAAAAAATTCAACAATGCTTAAAAGCTTCCAGGATCTATTTATGCAATCATGGAACATTACAGGAAGAAGAAGAAAAAAAAAGAAGAAAAAAAACCAAACCCCAAAGAGCTTATAAACTAGCAGTAGCTGTTTTAAAAACTCAGACAAATTGGGCAAAATGTAAATTGTTGAGATAGAAATATATATTTACTTCTATTTTACAGCACTAATAAGATTCATTATCACTCTGATCATTCACTCTAATTTCAAAATCCATTTTTTATATTTAGTTAGCATAGACACAACATAATTCTTGGATCTATGACCCTGTATATACTCCTAACCATCCAGTTCCTGTGCTCTAATTGTAAGAACAAGGTAGGAAAATTACCAGATAAGAAAATGACAAAAAAAATAAGATAAATTTTCAGTTTACCATAAAATAAGATTCTTTTGTTTCTAGTTTAGAGCCTAACCTGAAAGTTCTTTCTTCGTCTGTCTATTGTCCACCAGGACTTCCAAGCAGGAAATCTCACGAGACTGTAGCAGGGATGAACAACGAAGAGAATTAAGTATACAAAATATGCCATATCTGAGTCACCTCACTGCTACCTGTCTCTGGTCACCTGGGTCCCTGGGGTCTGGAAAACTGTCCACCCTCTGTTTGCTAGGCTAATAAGAGAAAGACCTTGGCACTCTGAAGATATGCCAGCTTTCAGCTGAAAGAAAAATGGCTGTGGTGCTGTGGTCCATCCATGGAGCTGGGGCTGGGAAGGGAAATAACAGGGGAGGGAATGGGAGTGTGCTGAGGCCTCCCAAGGGCAGATTGATGGGTCAGCCAAATCACAGGGCTGTCCTTGCAGCCCTGCTTTGGTGAAGTTGGACCGCCAAGTGCTACCTCCTCTAAATAGTGAGTTAGGGTCAGTCAAGAAAGCAACTTCCGTATCATCCTATGGAGGTAGGGGAAAACAGGATGGCCATGAGGGGGTCACAAGAGAAGTCCCCAGAGGCAGTACATCAATGAAAAAGCACTTCAGGCTTTGTCAAGAGGCTTGCTGTCAGCTGGTGGTGGTGATCATGTCTCTGGGTATCCCCGATGGCTGTGTTCCTCTTTCCTAACACAACTTCCCACAGGGAGCAGCACAACAGGATGAGTGCCAGTGTCCCACCTCCCACCTCCCTCCCCTTCAGCCTTGCCTGCAGTGAGCTGTTGGGACACCTGCCAGATTCACCACTCCCATCACTAGCATGAAAACAAACCCAGAAGAGAAATAGTTTAAAATTACCACTAATACACCATTAGTGACAAGCTTTTCAGGAGGGACTGGACTGAAAGAGAGGAAAATACTGCAATCAGAACTAATGTGACCTAAATACATCCTTAAATGAACATCAAGGAATAACATTTTCCTTAAAGGTTGCTAGCATAGTCTCAAATATGTCACTGATTTCTAATTTTGGGAGACATCGGAAATGTGTCTTCCTTATTTTTTTAATGATAATGGTAAACAATAATAGCAATAAGCACAGTGGCTGCAGTTCTTATTATCCTTCTCCACCTTCCAGCAAATAACGGGATACATTAGTATCCAGGATGATTCTTGGTAAGGAAAACAGTGGGTTTTAGCCAATATGCAGCTAACTAGATAAACGCCAGCTGTTGCCTGCTTTGGCAGAGGACAGTTCTTTGGTGCTGTATGGGTTTTACTCACATGCTCTCCGATGCAAACTCAACCTCCAGCACCTCCTGTGTCTATAAAAGATTAATTCATTATAAGCATTTGAATTCATTTTCTTTCTCACTAGCGATGGTTGTCAGTGATTATTCTGGCTCCTAAAACAGCTCTTAAAATCAAATCTCCTTCCCGTTCTAGGGTATGCTCAGATGAGTGAAAGCAATCAAGTTAGAGTGATTTTTGGAAAGTATTTTCCCTCCTTCATTAACCATCAGTCAGTCCCCAGAGTGACTGCACTTGTCTATTCAGGAGTGAGGCAGAGTAAAATGGTCACATAGGCAATCCCCAGTTCTAAGCCTGCAGTAACTGTTGGCTTAAAACTATCTAAAGCCTTGTTTTTTCTGGGTAATGTTATCAGAAGACTGAAACTGTTGGAAGGCAGAGGGCATTCCCAGTTCTGATTGAAAAGGACTCCTGTAACATGGACAATACATTGACCAGTCTCCAGACAACTTAATATAGACTGCCTGCTGATATCACTGTAGAGCTGAATACCAATACATAGCCTATAGGAAAAGTCAGTGAAACAGCAAATCTACAGAAGTATCTAAATGGGACATCCAGACCCCATGTTGAAGTCATCATGTATGCGTTCAGGCACACTGAAATAATGAGATAGTTACAGTAATTGACCATCAATGGGTTTTAGCACCTTAGCATGGATCTTTGTGTTATAGTCAGGTATACACAAAAGAATTACAGGGCATGGTATCCGTTTTCAAGTGAATACTCCAACATCTGTGTGAGAATATGCCCAAACTCATAAGTGCTGGTCCCAGAAAAGGAAATTCTAACAGAGAAACTCTGTGCAACAGTGATTAAGTCTTTTATCTCAAACAAAACCGATTTGAGCAACAGAATCAAGAAAGAGGGGGAAAAAGGAAACTCTGGTGTCTGAGGTTTGAGAAGCTAGTAAAAACTTTCAGGATTATGTCCAAGGTAGGGAAGCAAACCTTGTCCACTTTGCTGAGCAAGGTTTGGAAGGTATTTTACAGGATATACGAAGCACAAACTAACAGGAAACAAACCCTCCCACCTACAATTGCTTTACAAGAAGTTATTTAGGAGGCAATAGCAAAAATGTATTTCCTACCTGTGGCCAAGGCAGTTTTATTCCTCACCTTTGGATTTAGCTGAAAAGTCAAGCGAACAATTTCTCCAAGCTGGATTTTAGCAACATCAAAAAGGACCGTGAAGAGGAGGTCATCTTTAGTGACTGCATTTTCATCATAGACTTTCAGCTCAAGAATATTCTGTGAACAGAGGTACAGGATTACAAACATGTCTATTTTGAGATGTTACAGAGGTACAAGATGATGTGCTCAGCACGTTAAGGAAGACAGTGAAAGGATGGGGAGAAGTGAGAGAGTGTGCACAACCTTTTCATCCACACAGAGCTGAAGAAAGATATTCTAAACCTAACACAGTTGGGTTTGTTGTCGATTTCCCCTGCAGTGTTATCTAAATGACAAAGGCTAGGAGAATCATTGAATATGTTGCTCTCATATTGAAAAACATGTTTGACCTCTAATTTGGTTTGAGGTCACCACTTTTCCCTGCACTGTAGGAAACCATCTAATGGTCAGGACTTTATTGCTATCGGTGAAAAAAAAAAAATCCTTGGATATAAGCAGTGATTAAAATACATTAAGGAAGCACCATATAACTACTGCATGGCTGCATAATTATATCCTGTAAATTATTAATTAGATCACATGAGATAATTACCACAGAAACAACAGAAACTGGTATGTTTTTGTTAAATTGGTGACAAAATGCACAGGAAGCAGCAGAAAAAAAAGCCTGTTTCCATCTGATTATATCATACACCTCTCAATCTCCTCTTTCTTCGTCCCACCGCACAAATTTCCTCCTCTCCCTCCTCTATCACCTGCCTGTTTGGATGGACAGGAGGGGTAACAGCCCCTGCTGTGCCTGGATGGTAGCTGCACAGGGGCTGGCTCAGAGGTGCCTCCCAAAGTGCTGAGCAAATTAACATTAACAGCTGTTTTGTCAGTGGGGAAACAGTTCAGGCCTCTCTCCATGTATTCAGATACTCATTTTCATGTCAATTACAGGGATCTCTTATCTCAGAGATTCTTACTTATCTATAAGATTTAACTGACACTTGCTAAGAGGTTTGATAGGTATTAAAGACAAACAAACAGGCACATGGTCTCACACACAAACACAAAATACAGTGAGCATGTGAGCTTTGTTGCCTTAAAAGTTCTTAACAAATCACAGGAAGGTCCATAACTAGATCTGATAAGTGACTGAATATACATATATATTGAAAGGAAGATAATCCAGAACCCAAGTATTCAATTTTGACATCTCTCATTTCTCTAAGAAACCGACAAGTGAGAGATGGCAAGCTGCAGTAAACTCAAGTTCGCGGTTTGCTGCCAGAAGACAGAAAGGCTGCTGCCCTTTAAGGCCATATATGTAAATGCATCACACTGTGCTTCAGACAGAAAAACAATTCTGTTTGGGTCTGACAGGGTCACCAGTGCCCACCACACTTGCTAAGAGAAACATACCAACAAGAGGCAGAGAGAAGCAGCCACAGCAACTTGGTTTATAGGCCAGCTATAAAGAGCCTGTAAAGGATTATGGAAGGTAACGGAGGGGATATGCTTAAAAGCAATTATTTGCCATTTGTAGAAGGCAGGCTTCCTCTGAAGAGCAGGTCAGATTTCCTAGCTGTGATACTGCAACAGACTGCCCATATTTGGCTAAAATGGCTGACTTATTTTCTTAGTGGCTGATTGATCTGAAGTCCCTCAGTTACTCCCAGCTAGCCAGGAGGAGCATGCACAGGGTGCAGGCTGGCTAAGGGAGATCTCCAGCTGCACCACTGGGATGCTCTGTGGGAAGCAGTGGAGGCTCTCTAGGCAGTTCATCATTTCTATCTGCTCCTGACAGAGGATATGAGGGCAGCATTGCTGGGATCCAGGCACCAAGCAGAACCAGCCCTTGGGGGGGCTGCGTGCCACCAGCTCTGGGCAGGGTGGCCATCCTGGAGCTGGGGGAGAGCTGCCCACAGCACCAGCCCAGGAAGCCCTTCCTCACCCACTATGCTTCACCAGATGTTCATCCATACAGATGTCTTTCAGTAAACACTCCCCTTCCTGATGGGAATCTGAGCAACATACCCAAACAAGTTTTTTTCTTCCACAGTGAGAGTGTACTATAGGATTTTACTGAGCTCTGGCTCCCATGATTCAGGAAGATGAATACCTCAACAGGTATTGAGGTTCATTTCTCCAAGACAGACAAGGAGAAAATAACCAGACCAGCAGAGAGTAAGAAGAAGAGCAATTGCAGTGTATGCAGAGAAACCTGTGAGAGCCTTAAACTAGTCTGTTAAGCCCAGAGAGCTGCAATGCAGCAGTGACAGACATGCCAGAGCATTTTGGTTGCCCAAACTCCCAGGACACATTCTGTGCAGCCCACACTGAAGCCACAGCGACCACTGCACACTAGTCTTGTCACATGCTGAAAATTATTTGGGCTAATGCCATGTCTCTTGCCTCCTGCTGCAAACTTACTGCAAAGTAAAGGTAAGGCCTTCCCA
Source organism: Elanus axillaris (assembly GCA_026212715.1). Lineage (NCBI taxonomy): Eukaryota > Metazoa > Chordata > Aves > Accipitriformes > Accipitridae > Elanus > Elanus axillaris. Next base: position 18,503,218 of record JANZLQ010000032.1, on the reverse strand, counting down.
AATACTACTCCACGAAGGATTAGTATTCCTTAGAAGGAAGCAGCTTCCTGTGGCCAAGACATTTTTTCAGCTGTTACATGTGGTATTGCAGTTTTGAAAGACCTGTCAGCCATGAACCACTGCAAGGAGCAGGTGCTCAGGTGCAAAAGTTGTAGATCAGTGGGTGTTTGTTCCCATGCTGCAATGTTTGTCCCTTGCCTTTCATCTCCCCAATAAACCTGCAGGGCTCAGTGAAATTGTGCCTCACTGGTGTTTTGAAAGAAGCTGGAGTTTTTTTACTTCTGCAGGGAAAAGACTGGATATAGGCCACAGATGGACAGGAGTGTTAAAGCTGAAAGCCATACCAAACAGGACCAGTACCACCTAACTCTGTGGAAGGAAGCCTGAGAACTTGTATCATGGGCAACTTCTGCAGACAAAGGCAAGAGGGATTGTTCACTGGAGACCCTGTGGTGTAGCAACACTTGGAACTATTGTGAATGCTCCTTTGGAGGAGTTTATTGATGCTGAAGAGAGCCGGTGGACTGGCCTGCTGATTTGGCGCTTGCCAGAAACATTCTTGTCCCGCTCTGACATCAGCAGTAGGAAATGAAGGGCACAAGTTGTAAAGCACAGTTTGATTGCCCCAGGTGTGAAGTAACCTTGGCTTACTTGGCCTATCACTGATCTTTGTAGACTCCTAGACTCTGATGTTGATGCTGCCTTTTGGAGGGAGTGTATAGTGGGACTTGGAAATCTTCTTAAGCTCTAACATTTATCATCACGGTAAAAGCTCAGCTGATCTTCTTTTGCAAACTTTAACTGTTCTTTTGTGATTTTTTTTTTTTTATTGCAGGTCATTCCAAAAGAATACTAAAAAAGTACAGCACTGTAATGCTTCCACCACTTAGCTAATACATGTCTTTTATGCTGTTCAATTTACTCCAAAATTCTCACCCTTACTCTTGAAAAGCAGTGATTTAAAAAAAAAGTAGTGAAAAGTGATAGAACATTATATGAATAGTTGTGAAGTATCTTGCTATTTTTTATATATCAGAAAATAAAATTTAATTTTGCTGCTGCATGCTACACCACATCCCCTTATCCATATCCTTGTAGTCCCTCACACATATTTATTTTTATGGTAACCTACGATATCAATGATATAATGAGATCTCCACCCCAAAAGAAAAACAAACACACTCTGGATCTTACTTTTACTTGGCTCTGGATCCTGAAGCAAAATGTTTCATTCCATACTGGGTCTTTGCAGTTCTTGATGGTTTTGGTCCGGACAGTCTCAGGGGAAGCAGTGGGCAAAGACAGGCTTACATAGCAATCCGTTTGACTAACTGTATTTGAAAAGGTATATTGTAACTAACAAATTAATATAAATATCTTGGAGCATAGCCTTATAGCACTGTATAGACCACAAGCTGCAAAAAGGAGATATTGTTTCCACTGTTTCTCTTACAGGTCCTTATTCAATAGCACTTATTATTATTTGTTCCCTCCTGCAGGTGGGAGCTCTGGTCATTAATGGAGAATCAAAAAAACTACTGCAATAAAGACAACTGGTAAGAAAAAAATATGCAGAGCTAGTTTTACTTAACAAAACCCATTATTGTTATGTCCCCTGTTGCAAATCAACAGATTTCTGAGATGGAGAAGAAAAAGGTTTACATTTTAAGAGAAACTTTTTAAAGGGTAAAATACTTATTTAACTCTTTGAGCCTTTAGACGAGGGTCTAACTTTGTCCTTTGCTCTTGAGAGGTGAACAGAAGAGCTAAGGAAGGTCTGCGTACAAAGGATCTTCCCCCTCTGGTCTGCTGCCCTCATACAGCTGTAGCCCAGTCCATGTAATGAGCCAAGTCTCACCCAACATGCAATCACATCCCTTCACTATCAACAAATATGCAAAAATAGCAATGCACTTTCACCTTACTGATTTAAACACTGAGCCTTGATAGTGAAGAAACTTCTAATTTCTGAGAAAGCTGTTAATGTAACACAAGGTTGCAGTTAGCTACAAGTATGGCATTAAATTTTCATAATACATGGGGACTGCTTTGGGGTGGGCTCCCAGGAATCATCCCCAGCCCCAAGCTGGGACAAACCACCTCCTGGCTGGGAGGTAGCACACGTATGCCAGGCATTGCCGCAGGGTGTTGACAAGTTGTCTCTTGGGGATTACCAGAGTTTTGGGGTGAGAGGCAGGTTGGGTACTCAAGCGTGTGCAACTAACTTTCCTTTTGTGTGCTAACCTGATGTATGTAGAGTATTTGGTGGTTAGGATTCTCTCTGATACTGCTAAGAAGTTGCTGGTTTCCTTAGCAGGGAGCAGTACTGGGCATCTGCTCCTAAGTGCATAGAAAAACTGATGTCTCATGAACCTGTGGTAATAAGCTGAAACTCTGAAAATACAGTGAAGAGCGGTGGGACTCGCTCTCTCTACACTGTCGTTCACCCTTTCCAGCCCTCCCATTTGGAGCAAATCTGCTGTCCTTCAGTCCTCTACACTGCACCTATTCTTACACAACAGACATTTCTTTTGTCTGCTGGGCAACTACAGGTGACTCTAATGCCTCCAGCTCCAAGAACTTCCTTTGTAATCACAGTAACAGGTCAGACTTGGGTGTAATAACAGGCAGTTTGGTACTGTGGGATACAGGCTGAGAGGCAGCATGATCAAGTGGGTAGCCTGCTGGAAAAGGTCTCATGACATGCTGGCTCCAGTCCCAGCTCTGCTCCAGGCTGCTAAGTCACTCTGGGCAATTGCTTCCATTTAAATTTATCTTGCTTCTCTATCTGCATTTCCCCATCAATAAAACAGTAGTAATGATCCTTTCCTCTTTTGTAATCTGCTTTGACATCCCATGATTAAAAGCATTATACAAAAAATAACTACTGTTAATAGTATTTCCACATGACCCACAAGAAGAGAGTGACTTATCAGTAATTATGTTATTCTTTCTCTACCAGTCTTTTGGTTCTCATACCACACTTTCTTTAAACTTGTGGTGTAACCCATGTGGCAACGAAGAGGTGTTGCTTAAAGAAATTTGTGCAATCAGTTTATGTATGATTTATGATTTATCTTTCAAGTCTTCTGAAACTGTCTGAACATGAAACATCTTCCAGTTTTTCAGCGTGCATTTGATAGTTTCCCCCTTACTCTCCCTAGCAGGGAAGAAATTACTTTAACATTGCAAATGCAGATGTCTATAATTCTTGTAAGTAATATTAGGGTATTTTTAGACTTATTACTGCAATTTTAAAATGCAGAATATGTGCAATGTACCTGTAGATAATAATTTATTGGTAAAGGAGGTGATAAAATGGTTTCTTTGGCTCTCTCCCACACAGTATTTTCTGCAATTCTTCCATTGATTTTTAAGGGTTGAAAAAGACAATATTAACTTTGCATAGTTACTTCTTCAGATGGTGTCAGAGAAACAGGTAAGAGTGAGAATATATGTTTCTTCAGCAACCCTGTCAGTTATTGACTAGTGATATATTTGTGTTTTAGAAAATTTGTTCATTTATGGTCTGAGATATCTCTTTGTTGTACATACTAGCTATGAATCCTGATTTAGAAGGCAGGCATTTGATATTTTCAGAGTATCAAAGAAGCTCTAAACTTATGACTTACAATCTTGTATCTAGATAGAGCTGTGGTGGGATCTCTGTTCAGTCTTTCACTCTCTGAACACAATAGACCTACAGCCAACTTAAGAAGTTAGTCCAGTCTTTAGCAAGGCTGTTGACCCTTAACAAGAGCAAAAACAAAGTCCCACAACCTGATGATCCACCTGTAACACCAGCTCAGTTAGCAACCAGCCAGGCCTCAGCCTCAACATAGCCCAAGACAAGAATGCAGATAGAGACAAAGATATTTGAATCTGAAAATGAGCAATTACAGCCAGGCCACTGCATGAAGAATAACAAATTTTGCCCCAAAACTGTAATGTTGCAGGACTTACCTGATAACTTACACATACAACACAGATTTAGATAAATTTAGGACCAGATCCCAGATACACAATATTAAACGTATGTGCAGGTGACAAAATTTAGCACCGAGATCTCTTTGCATACACTCCCAGCCCCGGACAGGAACAAGTGGATGCTCAGTGTCTTCCATATTGGAGTTCTCTTCCACTCTCTTCCTCCCTCCACCATAAAAGGCCTTAAGTGTTACCAGCTACTAAAATAAAACATGTCCAGATTGAAGAGGCTTGACTTAGCCTGGCATATGAGAAAGAGCTGAAAGAAATGTGTTTGCTAAGTAAAAAACAACAACAAAGACTGTCAAATAACAAGGTAATAGTCAGTTCTGTATTGTCCAAATGATTGATATAAAGAGGACAATGATCTGTGGCTCTGCATGGCCAGAGGGAAATAAACGAAGACAAATATTAGGAAAACTGCTCCAGCTCTAAGAGAGTTAGTTCTAGCAAGAGAGGTTTTATAAATTTTCTAGGTAACTCATTTCAGAGGGTATTGGTACCCAGATATGTATCAAAGAGTGACAGACAAGGTAAACTTGATCCTGCTTCAGGAGAAGAGGACCAGCCTAGGTGAGCCTACAAGTTGTCATATGGAATTGCTGCCACATCATCTCCATGTTTACGCTGGAAGGCAATAAACAAGATAATCATGTCATGTCATTTATACTGCATGGAAACCAACTAACCAGTCTCCCTGCCAGCCTTGACTGTCAGGGAAGGAAGTGATAGGACATCCTTATATTGTACACCAGCCCACGAGATCAATTCCCAGATATCCAGGCACTGTCTCCAAAACACCTCCAAGCCTCCTTCTTTGACACGTATAAAGTAAGACTGTTAAGTTCATTGGAAATGTTGCCACCTTTCCTTTCCAAACACATACAGTATCCAAATAACAAGTCCTAAATCCATACCTAGAGCCTCCATGTACCATCCCAATATAATCATCAAAAGGGAACAATACAAAAAGCAACACAATGTAATGCAGAGAAGCCCACAGACAGCTGTGCTACAACTTCTCCCATCCAACCCAACTCCTCCATGAAGCAACAGGGAATAAATTATATTGCCTAAATGGCATTTTGGGTACATGCAGCTGTTCTTGCAAGACTTGTACATGCTAACAGAGGCACAGATGTCATTGGATCATCCTTACATATGCTCTCTTTTGGTAAAGTGGAAGTAGAAACCATATATTTCCATAGGTACACCCATTTTTAGACTTTTCATAAGCATTGCCACTATTTCACTCTTCCCACTTTCAGAATGTCAGCCAGTAGGAAGCAAAAAGCTATATATTTTTGGCCAAGAGATACTATTAAGAGGTCACACTTCCTTTGTTCCACCTCAGACCCTCTTGCAGTGATACGTGGTGCAATCTCACATCTATTACTGAAAAACTTTTTTTGAAAGTTCTTTCATTTCTATTTAAAAATAAACTAGCTGAAAATTAAGTCTTGGCCAGGCAACTACACTGTTGATGCAGTGGGTAGTTAGAACTGCTAGGCATCTAAAGAAACCATTATCAGAGGGAAACATCATGGAAGCAGAACTGGTAACAGGCTGCAAGCAGTACATGGAAGTGCCTCGGATTTCAAAGAAAATGGGAGTGGGAACAAAATCAACACCAGAAGCAGCTGAACCAACAAAACAACACTCACAAATTCTCTTTTTTCAGAAAGTGTTCCCAAGAATCTTATTCACTCAGTAAGGGAATAGAAACAAAAATGGTTTTAACATTTAGCTGAAACTAATTTTTTTTTGCCTTAAAAATCATTATTTCGACACAGAAATGCCTCTGACATGCTTTATAAAAACATGTACTAATGGTACTTTACTTTTTTTTGTAATCTCCTCTAGGATTTTTCTGAAAAAGCAGGAGCAGTACATGATGAGAGATGTAATCTTGTGCAGGAACTGACACTAAGCTGCATCACTGAAAGTGCACTGCAGCTGCAATTCCAATTTGAATTTTCCAGTTAAGACTCAGAGTTTTGAAAGCAAAACTTTGCTAGTGAATAAATAAACTTTATGGCAGGGACACTTCTCCCAGATATCTTTTCTTTCAAGTAAAATTTGGTACTGAATGGGAAGCTACCAAAAGCCTGTAGCTCAATATGACATCAAGGACAAGGTCAGCTGACTGACATGAGGTGTTGTCCTTTTGCTGGGTTTGACGTTTCTTAAAACCAGAAAATACTTGCAAATATGATGAGTGAGGTTAAAAATATCCCAAGGTCTCACTTACAGGGAGAAGCTAGCACTGGTAATCTGTAGGAATTTACTGTAGATTCTGTACACATAAATAAAAATAGATACCTGTAGATGTTCTTTGCTTTTTATGGTGAGGATAGAAGAGTTATGCCTAAGGAAACATCATGGAAATAAAAAGGCATATCATTATAACTAAGTAACAGAAGTAGGGTGCAATAAGTCACCTCATTCCCTCACAGGATGGTTTGCAGCAGCCAATATGAAGGTAAAGACATCAATGCTGATTAATTAATTTGGTAAGAAAAATTCCATAACATACCAGGACAACTCACTGGAAGCAGAAGTGTTTACACCACAATGTAAATGGGTCTTCGTGTGCCTGAGAATTCAGCCCAAAGTCTGTAAATGTCAGTCACCATTTTGTGAATGAAAGTTTGGACCTACAGGGCACGACACACATGTAAGGATTACAGTTTGATTATTTTGGTTTATTTCTTAAGGAGAGAGTTCATTCAGCCTGGATTAAAAGCTTACATTGCAGCACCAGTTCATCCTGACATAAATACTATGACTTGGATGCACTGCTAACATGCACTTTGCTTTTGGCAGCCAAGTCTCCGCATTTTATATGTCTTTTCTAGAAAGATGTCACCATCAGTTTCTTTCACAACAAAGTAAGCCACAGATAAACACACAGCCTCCAGACTGTCTTTTACCACAAGACCACAGCTAATCCTATTTACACAGTGAAATTAAATGAGCTCATATTCTGGCTGGAGCTCTCCAGGACTCCCAACTGATCTAGCAGTCTACAGCAACTTTCCTGCAAGTAAGAACGAATGAAAGCATTAAGAGTAGATACATCTGACCTGCAAGGAACATTTATACCCAAGACCTCTTTTGTCTAGTTTTTATTGTTGAGCTGGAAGGGAACTCTTTAAAAAAAGGGTAGTTAAGACTAGTTCTAAACAAATAGGAAAAGATGAATACCTTTGCCAAGCAGACATTCAAAAAGATTGCCAATTTAATAGCAGAACATGATGCAAGCACCAGCACCAAAATTTGAGAGTGAATCTTACTTTTAATCTTCAGTGGCTACTACTGCAGCACTACTTTATTGGCTTTTGCTAAGGATACAGTCATACAAAGTGCACATCAACACTGTCACACGTCTTTTCAGCAGTGTGGACTATCACAGCCATGTTAAATCTAGCCTCTCTCTACATTGGTGCCCCACATAATAGCAAATCACATCTGGGTTCTTGGTCCTTATCTACAAGTAATCAATGTCCTCAGTTCATCAAAAAGGTTGCCTGAAGCTCCTCTCTGGAGACCATCACTGACAAAGGTCCTCAAGCGTTATGAATCTCAGCTGTGGGCAAGGCTTTCCTGGGCACTGCTCTGAGTCTTCAGAATAAACCTCCACAGGAACTAAGACATACCACAGGCATTATCGCATTGTGCTTTTAGCGTACAGCTTACCTCAGCAGCACTAATCTAGATGTATGTGAAAGAACACTAAGAGAGCACAGATGCATAGAACAAAACAGGTCTCTGCTCAGAGGGTACAGGAAAGAATGAATCACTGATTACAGGTACCAGTCACACTGCTTAATGCATAACTGAATGAACTGCAGTTACTGTTGTCTTGATGAAACCAGAATAATCAGGACAGAACTAGAACAGATTCTGAAGGTTAACAGTGTATAAGAAAATCTATTGGGAATCAATAAACAAAAATGGATTTAAATGTATTTTTCACAATTTTCACAAAGTTGTACCTTCTTCTCTTCATCAAAAGAATACCTGAAAAATCTTGAAGAAATTCCTGCAATAAGTAAATGTCTGTTACCAATCTTCATATTATTTATAATTTCTTTGAGTGTCCAAATTACAACTATTAGTACTGTAAACACAGAACTGCTGGTACTCAATTTGTGGTTGCTGTTTGGTGTCAAGCAAAGTATACTTTGGTCTTAAACTCAACACGTCATTGTGCAACAGTAAGCGGGACATAGAGTAAAATATGGTCATTATCAAGGACCACCAAAAACTCCAAGGTACAATAACTTTTAAGAAGATGTGGGAAACTAAGCATGGGAAAAGGCAGTGCTCAGCTTACTTTCCTAAGTGGTGAGAAGGTGTTACACAGCTCAGCCCAAGGAAATTTGTAAATATAGAAAGCCTATTCAGAAATCAAAGCACATACTTCATCATCATTATCTGTTCACAACTGCTGAAGTTGCTTACATACGTTTGAAAGAAACTGCATGCTAATCTTGTGCTATTATTTATTAGTGCAGCACTTTATGAAATGCATCCCAGCTCTTGCAAAAACATCCATCCAGGCCTGCTGGAACTTTCTGAGTGCAAACTAGAAAGTCACAACCTGAGCAGAGTCTGCCACTGCCTTTTAATTCTGCAAGCCAAATGGCAGAGGAGGAGTGAAGGGTCACAAATCACTGCATGGACCTGTGTCCTCTCAAAAGGTTCTACATTGCTGCCATCGTCACCTACTCATTCCAGCCTCATTTCTCCACCCAAGCTTGTCCCTTGTTCATTTCCATTGCCTCCACCCTTTTCAAACCTGTTTTAAAACAGGTTTTGACATTTAAAAAAATTATAAAACATTTTAAAAGCTGTTTCAACCACTTGTTAACTAGAAGCCTCCTCTAAACAAGAGGATAATGAAATCTACTAGGAACATGTAGTACCATCACAAAAGGCTTTAAAGATCAATGAAGGACAGCTGCAATACCACCTGTGCTGGTAGGGTATAAGAGCATGGTAGCTGCTCTCACCTTTGCCTTTGAGACAGAGATGACCCTAACATTTACCTAAGGTTCTTTACTCATTTTACCAGTCCTCCAGCTGGTAATTGGTTCATCCTCCTAATGCCCCTGTGAGGCTCTTAATGCCCTTGCTGAAGTCCTTGCTTTAGAAATAAGGAACTGAGGTTATGAGGAATCTCATTAAGGTTACGCCAAGAATCTGAAGGAAGTCATGGGGGAACATTGCACATAATACCTTAAACTGCCAGAACAGCTTTCTGTTCTTGCACACAGAAGTACACAGAAGCCAGCATGGCTGCAAGAAGATGCACATGTACATATAATCCATTGATACCTAGCAGCAGAGATGCAAATATTTCCACAGTTGTAGGGAGGTGCCCTGATCAAGATCCCTAAACAACATATTAATGAGCTCCTTGATTATACACAGCATTGTCCTTTTTAGTGGCAGCTTACATTGCTATCAAGGCGCAGAGCAGGCTTTTCATCTCCACACTTCTTGCCATGTATACAATGCAATACAATTGCATACAATACAATATACACTACGCTCTATACACTATACTCCATCATGGCCATCAAAGAACTGAGAAAGGGAAAAACCTGGAAATAATCTCTTAGGCTAGAGAACAAAAAATGGGTAACTTGAGGGAAACTAGGTTTTTGATTGTGTTTAGGTGGTAGCAATGAACCAAGGAAGAGTGGGAGCAGACTTGGATAACATGAGTAGATGGAACCAAAAGGAAGATGGAATAGAAAGGAACAGAGGTTGTTAAGAACTGCAGCTGTGAAGTTGATTCACATAATATTCACTGACATTATCCATTCATTTGTTACTCATATTATTAACTGTGGTTATGACTTTGTTATTATAATAATCAGTCAGGACCAGGGCTCCATTTTGACAGGTACCTTAGCAGTTATGCAATTAGATCTTGATCTAATCAGCTCACAATTATAGTAAGAAAAGCCCCACTTCAGGATATGACATCACAAGGAGGAGCTTCTGGTGATTAACAGTTGCTTTTATACCTGTTTGTTTCAGTTTCTTTCCAGTTAGGAAATCCTTGTTTATGGGCCTTGTTGCAACATGGCAGCTATCCATGTAACTACTTCTCTGTCCTTGTGCAGATTCCCATTGCTGAGCATTTGCCCTGGGCTGCTTTTAGGATTTCTCTCCATTAACACAAAGGCAGCCTGTCTGGGCAGTCAGTGGCATCAGGAACTTAGACGAGATGCCCTGAAAAGACATCAATGCTCTCTTTCAAAGGACCATGTCCCAGGTTTTCTCTCAGTCATGGCAAAAAGTCAGTGACCGCAGTCATTTTGACAGGGAAGCAATTTTACCCTAAAGCAAATGTGCCATTAGCACTGGCTGGCCCAGGGAGCTGCCTGCTGGCACTGCCCATGCTACCTGCCTGCCGTCTTTACACAAAGACTGCTGCCGTCCCCTCACACGGGTGCTGCAGTCAGAGATGCATGCATGTCTTCAATCAGTCCTTTCCACACACAACAGCTTCCTTTGGAGAACATGGCAGTGAAAGGGATTTCATTATTATGATGGTATTACACAGGATTTAGGTGATATAAGGAAAAATATTAATAGTGCTGCCTTCCAACTTTCAAAATCAACGGTCAATGTAGTGTTTGGAGTTCGCTATGAAATTACATAGCAACAAGGCTCAGATTTAACAAGACCCAGATGTAATACTGGGTTTAATATAGATTTAAAGACAAGCCTAAGGCTTTATCTAATGAGAATGCTGATTGAGATTAGCTTGTCGTGTCAAAAAAAAAAAAAAGGAGCTGTAGGCCATTCCAGGAAAAGATTTCTGGAGCCTTGGACTTTGCTAAATACAAAGTAGGGCAAGCCAATATTTTTAAAGACATTTTTTGTCTCCTGAAGGGCATATTTCTATGAAATACATGTATGTAGAAGATGTTACTTCATCTTTCACTTGTAGCCCATGAAACAAACAGGTTTCTCTCCCATAGGTATCAATTTGCAGTGTAGAAGATATTTATTTTCCTTCCCAGAAGATCAGTGAACCCTGCCACTGAGGAAAGGGCCATGCTAAACCAGCTGTGCAAGGCAGCCCGTGCCTTGCTGTGACTGCAGTGGCAGTCTCTGGGAACAGCAAGCACCGGGTGTGCTCCCATGGGACCATGCAAGCGAGGCATGTCTGGGCAGCCACACTGAAAACAAGACCTACTCTGGGGAATTTACACAACATGGGTCTAGTTCCTGTTATAATCGGAACAGGTATAATACTTCACACAGAGGGTGAAATTTAGTAGTACTTGGCCAACAGAGAAGCCTCTCCAGAAACAAACTCTCCCATGGTTAGAAGGGGGAAATGCAGACCCCTGCATAAATGTGGCTCCAAGGGGCCTTCAAAGGCTTCTAGGAAGAAATGGGTGGGGGGACTTGAATATGAAAGCTATGCCCTCTTCCAGTGATCTTGGCTGGTGGACCAGCCCTTGGAAAACAAGAGTTTTGCAACAACTGATCCCTTCCCACATGCAGGAAGCCTTCTGAAAGTCAAGTCTTCACTATGTCAGCTGACAGGGCAAGTAAGGGAAGATCACTGGAAGTCAGTGGATGGCAGAACAAATGCAAGTACTTTCAGCAGTGAAGGCAAAACTGATTTTTGCCACTACAAGGATAAGGCATTGAGATTGCAGCAAAGGGGTTTGTGACATGGAAACCAGAGGCTGTTGTTGATGCATAGAGTTCATGCGGGTTCAAGAGTAGACTGGAGGTGTTGCTGCATTCATAGAAAAAACTGTATCTGGCCTGGAAAGTTACCAACTCTGAAGTGATCAAAGGCTGGGAGAGCACATTTTGCAGAGCATGCTATATACTTTCACTCTACTCTCATGCTCATCCCCACACAGCAGGAAAGACCTTTGGTCTGATCAAGCACAGCTGTTCCTGTGTCCCTGTGCACTGCAATGAGGGTGCAAGAACGTGGAGAGCCCAGGTACCTCAGCTTGTGACTCTTGCTCCTGAGGCTGCCAATGGCTCCCTGTTTTGCCGGTGCCTCAAGCTAGCCCTGCTGGATGATCTATGCTCAGACTACGGGCAACTAAACTCTTCCCTCCAAAATCTCCACATACCATCCTATACAGTTGCAGAGAAATAGCACCATCCAGGCAGTGAATCCAGATTTTGCAGAAATGGTGGATGTGTTTATGAAGGCTTGTGACTACCACAAAGCTTTCACAGTTTTAAAGCAAGAGATAGCTGCCGTCATGCAGCTGTTAATGGTAAGTTTTCTGCCATTTTTAGAATAGATAGAGAGGGGCATTTGTCTTTGTGCAAGGTGCAGCTTTTCCCAAGTAGGCATTTCTGCTGCCCATGCAAGGCAAAGAGAAAAAAGAAATGTCTGTAACTATTTAATCAGCAATACAAGTATATAGACCTCCCCAAGAATAACATCCTGAAACTGGACCTGTTGTTTTCCTATGACACCGAGAAAGAGCATCTGGGTTCCTGTCCAGTGCAAACTGAGCTGAAAGATATCAAAGTAAAATCCCTTAAGTGGCCTCCAGGTGCCAAGCATTTGTATATGGCTATTAAATGCAAACACTACTTTTGACTCAGGGGCCAGATCTCTAAGCCACAAACCTCATGAACCACAGATGTCTTGGAAGAGTGGGGCAGGGAAAAGCATGCTTCGATGCTTGTCCAGCCCCAAAACATTTATTATAGGCCAGTTCTGGGGACATACTGTCAATCCAGATCAAACTTTGGACTGGTCTGGTGTCATTATTGTTATAACTTTTGACAGGGAAAATTTAGCCAAACTCAAACAAGTCCAGAAATTGCAACAGCTGTATCTTGGGAATGATATGTACTACTCTGTAGCTGCCTCATAACCTACATAATGTAGGAGCAAATCCTTCTGATTCATGAGTAAGCCTTATTCCTATCAGATTTCAACACGAATTAGTAGCCTGATTATTGTTATTATGCTCACACCACGTATAAATACAACCTTTTGTCTGACAAAGGGAAAAGGTCAGGAGATCACTATTATAGATGATTGCCACAGCTGTCCTATAATAAAAACCCAAGTCCTACATTATATGACATGTGCAAGATCTAGGGAGGCACGGACACTGGGGGTTGTGGGTAGCAGTCCCTCTGCACAAGGAGGACACTTTAGCTGTAGAGTGCCACAGCTGAAGAAAAGCAAAGCGTACTCATCTTTGACAGGCAGTCTTCCAAAAACCACAGCTTGGTCTAATCAGACTCTGACTCCAACAAAGCACCAATGGCTCTCTGCAGTTTGAAATATTTCTGTGCCATCTTTCAACTCTCTGTCCTCACCTCTGTCTCTCTTAATAACTTTAAATTGTACAGAAATAGTGATTAAAACAAATAAATATAAGTGGAAAATATAATCTTTTCCTAAAATATATTTTGAGCCAAATATATTTCAAGTATTTACAAATATTTGAATAAATACATTAATTACACAACAAATGTATTCCCACAAAAAATATTCAAAAAAAAAAATCACTTTTGAGCAAAGACTAATTCTGCAAAAGTAAGTATCTACAGAAAGGTAACTTGCTCCTGATTCTCAGAGGGAAACAAAATGTGGTGCTCTGTTGCACAACAAAGAAAGGAAACTGGGATGGGGAATGGACGTGGCTGCTCCTCTCAGACCCTCACACCTAATGTTGCTTCTTCTGGCTCTTGCCAGCAAAGACCTTCCTCCACATTTGGCTTTGGAAGCAAATCTCCAGTGATATAGCCTCATACCTGCAACCAAGGAGTCAAACATCTGCTCAAAATGAAGATACAGGAAAAAGACTAATAAAAGATAAAGAGCTAAGATAAATAGCTATGGATTTCTGGAAGTTCTTTGGTCCTTAAGAATGTAAAGGCTGTCATTTCCAATCATTCAAAATGCTGAGAAAGTAATAAACATCCCTGATGTGATTTTAAGACCAGAGGCAGATATCTGTTTACCAGTTCTGTAGGCAGTTAGCTTGATGCTATCAGCTGTCAGGGCAACTTGGGCGTTCCCTTGGGCTGGTATCATATATGCCAGAAAACAGTTCAACTGAGATTAAAAAGACAGAGAGGGAACTGAACAATCTTTCATTCTTCTCTAAAGATGTTTTCGAGAAAAGGCAATATTCCTGTGCTAGGCTTAACAGCTGAAATGGAAGAATTGAATAATAATTTCCATAGAGGCAAATACTCTTGCTGAGTTCACTTGGTCTTATTTAATATGCAAGGTTCATATTCACTTCCTTTCCATTGCATTCCTGGCTTGTTCCTCCTCTCTGAGGCAGAGATTTGACCTTCAGCTCGCTTTCTCCTACCTGAGTAACTGCTGAAATTTTTCTCTCTTCACTTCCACTTCCACCCATTCCGCCAAGTCCCCAGAAACATTTCAATGGTACTGGTTTTGTCTTGAAAGTCTGGTATTTTGAATACATTTCAGTAAATATTTGTCAGAACAAAAAGTTGTTTGACAAAGATATACAATGGTCCTCTTTTTTTCTTAAGCAAAAAGAAATTCAGAGGTACCTGTATGTATTTCTGCTGACTGCAAAAAACAGACGGTACGGAAGGCGATACCAAAGCTCCCATGTTACAGCACAGGCTCTGGCAGCCACTTGACATCAGTGCCAGTACTTTTGCTGAGAAGCAGAGGTGCATCCTGAATCTCAGTGCATCAAAAACCACAACTGAGAATTAACAGCTGAATTTGTTCAGCAAAACTGGCTCTGAAGCTTGTTAGCAGTTAAGATGCTTTACAGTAAACCACAGTAGATCTTTGATATTTCCATTAATAGTAACATTCTACAAACTGATATATATTGTTTATACAAAACTATATTCTAAGAATAGTTCAAATTCAAATATGCATCAATATTTGAAACCATGGTGACACTTCATACACAGATACAAGTTACAGTGCTTGTTTATATTCTCTGCTTTCAGAACTGAGTTACTTGGAATCACAAGGAAAGTCTGATACTCACACAGATCTGCCTTTCTCAGATTTCTCATTCTTATGATTTTCACAGAGAGTGAGCAACACGGGCATTCTTCGCTCTGCAGAAAAAATGACAAAGTTATTACCTGCATTAATATTAAATTGTTTATGCTCCCATAAATGCGTGCTGCAATTTGCAAAGTTGTGCAGCAAAGCTGGAAGATGAACTACTTGTACTGCTTTAAAAGTTAAAACCATGTCTATGTACAGTTAAAAAAAGAGGAAATATCCCTCTGTGTATATATGTCATTGATGGAAGAAATAACAGTAAAATGGATAACATAGTAAAATAGATAACATAGTAAAAGGGTTTTAAATAAAATGAAAGCTTGCATTACATGCCAGGACATTTTAATATCAAAGGAGTCTTTATCAACAACTAAGCTGGAAAAATAAGCTAGCCAAGAGTAAGCATGCATGAGAAGCAGCTCCGTTAAACATCTGTATACAAAGATAAAATACGTTTAATTCTCTTGAAGAGTTGAAATTTCACACAGAAAGCAGGTATTTTCTTCAGGTAATTTTACTTAGTAAAAATGGCAAGTTTCCATTTAAAATCTTTATCAGGAACTTTTCCCAGAAATGGTGAAGAGCAAATACACGAAAAGTTGTGAGGTGTTCAGCTACTGCAGTCAGGAAGAGGAGAACAAAAGGATACAAAGAACTGCTACGAAACAGAAACAATCCGTGGTAAAATTTTCCCAGAAGAAACTGTTCAGTGAGTGAGACACCACCAGCACAAATGCAGCAGAACCCACACGAAAGAAAACAGTGTAGGAAGAGATGTTAACAACATTTCCCCACACAAAGCAGATGCTGGGTATTTGCAAAAAGAATCACTAACTGAAATGTCAAGCACAGAAGGAAAGACAAATAACTAGACACAAGCCAAACAAATTATTAATTCTTGCAAATTTTAGTACCTGAAACTTTAGCTATTGCTTCACTGGAAGTCATTATCTCATCCCTTCTCCCACTGTTAGCAAAATGACTCCATTAAATCCCTTTAGGGGGATTATGTCATTCCTCTTCTTTTTCCAGTTAGGAACTGAGCCAGCTGAGAAGTTGGATACAAACTCCCCCATCACTCTGGAATTATGATAAGCTGACCTTGGTCTGTATTTTATATCTCACTCCAAAACAGAAGTGCATGTTTTCATGTCTTCTGTCTGGATTCAGGTTCTGGATGGAATAATTCTCCTACACTCCCCCGCTCCCATCACCAAGGAGCCTCTACTTTCACTCTTCTCACGAGGCTGTTTCAGTGATTAAGGGCAAGGGGAAGATCAGAGAGGACTGCCCCATTCCTTGCTTTGTACCTTCCACAAAAAGACCATTGCCAGACTCTGTTCATTACTCCCCCCTCCTTTCAAAAGGATGAAACTGTAGATCCTTAGGGTTTCTTTAACCAGTTTGCTTAGACACTCACACTTTTTATTTCTTAAGCCATGGGGATCCCACATTTGAGGTCTCCAAGTATTATTGCACACTTATGCTAACATACATCCCTGTTATATCGGACCTCTATAATCTCCATTTTACAACAGGGGAAGCAGGGCACAGAATGATTAAATAAGTCGCTCATAGTCAAACAGCAAGTTAATTTCAGAGCTGAGAAGAGGATAAGTATGTTGACACCCTGGAGCCCAACAGGCAGTTTTAGGGCTTTTCCTCCTGGTTATGTTCCACAAAAATAGTAATAATAAAAAAAAATATTCTCAGAGATTATGGACAAAGGCAGATCAAGATTTTCTTGGATGTCAGTCATGCACAAATATCAAACTAGGACCATCTTTGTATCCATGATTAATGACTGGTTTTAGTCAGTGACCTTCCTGCGTATACCACTACCAGGCAGCTGCTAGCATAGCTATGTGGACACAGCATATGACTACACTCATAGCTGGCAGATGCTATGCTGTGGAAGAGCTCAGTTTACACATAATCCTTGCATCAAAACACAGATTCAGTCCAAATCCACAGCAAGCTCCTGTGAGGCACCTCAGACGGCTTCCCAGCCTCCATGTGAATCACCCACTATGGCTGAACTTCACTACCAAAAGTGCCTCCACAAGACTGCCAATATCAGCAAAGCTATCAGTCATCCTGACATAAATAAGTAAACACATATATGAATTTGGACTAACAGCTCCCAAATCTTCTTCTAGGCACCAGAATCCCAGTCACAAACCCACCTCAGGTCATCTTCAGCTCTAATGAATTACAGTCTGAATTTTCGCACTCTTACCTCACGAGCACTCCAGTATGAGCCCATCGTACTCCCAGCTGCATACAAGTCAGATAGGGATGTCACTTCACTGTTAGAGGCAACAGCTGGCAGTGACTCACAAAGTACTTCTGCAAACTTTAAGGAGGCACCTGCTGAGGAGCAAGCATCTTATCCATGCCCCACCTTCCTTATTGCCTGAAAGGGAAAGTATGAAGAGAGAAGGGGAGGGGATTTGCTGAGTTTATTTGATAGTTAAACACCACAGGTGTGTGTTGGGGGAAGGCTGTACACACCACGGTGTCAAGAGTTATTAGCAATTCAAGATAAGGGAGTGATACCACACAGCACATGTGCATGTATACCTATGACCTGGCAGCAGTGCACAAATGGGAGAAGGTAATAGCAGCTACACATTGGCTGGAGGAAAACAAGAAGACTACAGCACCCCAGTCAAGAACCAAAAGTGTTGTGGACAGAACAACTTTAAAAGACCTTCCATTTCAACCAAATTTTATTTATATTTTTGGAGGTAGAGGGTGTTGAGTTGCTTGCTGGTCAATGGTTCCCCAATTTCATTGATATACTTATCAGGCAGATGTATGCTTTTGTGCTTTCTGAACACTTCCACAAACACAAAACTTCTGAGTAAACCAAGACAAAAAGTTCGCCTCCAAATTAGGCTAAACATTGATTCAACTTAAATGCTAACATCTAGATGTTTTAAACATGATGCAGTGTCATCAAATTATGATATAAAAATGATACCCATCTTTTCCATTTTCTGGTAGAAAACTGTGCAGCAGCAGATATGCAGGTGAATAGCCCTTGCACAGGTCCAGCTACTAATATGCCCAGATGTCTGATATGAAATGACCACTTGAGAACTGCAGGAGGTGATACTATACACTCACCTCTCCTACCCGAGGGGTACCCTCTGTAGGAGTTTCCTCCACAGCAAGTGCTGCAGAGCATGGAGCTGGAGGGAGCCCATCCCAGACACCAGCTGTCAAGTGCCTCTGCTAGAATAGGAATGTTATGGTTTAAACCCAGCTGGTAACAAAGCACCATGAAGCCACTTGCTCACTCCCCGCCCCCCCTCCCCTGGCCAT
>JANZLQ010000032.1:18469106-18484038 GCA_026212715.1 Elanus axillaris | reverse complement strand
CAGCTTCTCACAGGAGCCAGCCCTGCAGCCCCCTCCCCCACTACCCAGAACCACCACCACCACACAAACCCAGAACAAGGAGCTAGTATTAGTCCCAGCACAGGCACCTGGGACAAGACATCTAGTGTGAACTTACAGCAAATGGAGAACCTGCTAACAGAAAACATTGTGACAATGTCTGAGAAAGTATTTCTGGTTTGATTCAGATTATCTGAGATTTTAGGGTGCATAACAAACTCTGACAAGGGACATAGAGAAGGTGGATCAGCCTGAGGGGGATCCTCAGAGAACTGTTTCCCTTGTCTCAGGGTTTTCTGACCCTCTGGGGCTGGTAAAACCATGAAGGAGCAGGCGCACACAATTTGCTATCAAAAAGTCCACAGGCAAATTCAAGCAGAGTATCTAATCATGACCAAAAAAAACCCCCAAAAATGAAGGCCAACAGTTAAAACGTGAAACTGAACCAGAGTGCCTCACAGAGCCCACAGGCTTTGCAAAGGTGATGTAATACCCAGATCTTTGCAATAACAGGAGGACTCTGAGAAATACTATGACACCCTGCCTGGCAGGTGTTAAGGATTCAGTTACAATGCCTATTTTGACAGTTTGAGTACCTTATTTTGAGCTCATCTGGCTGCTCAGATAAAAGAGTGGACAGGATTTTAGAAGATAAGGTTGACATTGCATATATACTTTGTTGGGAAATTTGTTGAGAGAAAAGACTCTTCTGTGGCTCTTGCCTACTTCTTTTAGGCCAGGTTACACAAGGAGTTGAGGGACTCCCATAGGTCTAATCCTGGTTGGCCTTTGACAGCCTCCCAGTTGCCAGCATCTGCCTTTCACAATGCTTCTGCAGGACTGTGACCAAAAAGACAGCAAAAGCCAACTTCTTAATCAGCTCCAGTTCTAGAAAAGACCACCTGTCCTTCCCCAGTTACTCACCTCTGAGGAAGAATTCACACTAGAAACAGAAGCTACATGTCTTTCTATGCTGCACCCTTCTTGGCCTTTAGCGTGTTTGAGGAGATTTGATTCTCCTCAAAACAGCTAGGCTTTTTGTTAATTTTTTTTATACAAACAGTTAATATTTTTTTCATAACATCTGAAAAACTGGCCAGAGGGACAGAGGATTTACTAACAAAATATCTCATTACCTGAAGAGGAAGAAATGCAAGATATTTATTCTGCTATGTATCCACATTCTGGTATGTAGTGATGGTTGATCAACGTCCATGCTTTGGTGGACAAAACTCTTGCTTCTTTGGAATGACACACAATTGTTTTCTGCATTACAAACTGTTCTGTACAGCTTGAAGAGGAGTGCTGCTTTTTGTTAGTAGATTGCTCATCAGGTCCTTTATCAGATGTGTGCACACATCATTTTGTGTATTCCCAGGATAGGCATTTCTTCTTCTGTTTTTTGGCAACTGCACTGGAGTTTGAGAGCTTTTATGTTTTTGTGCTATGTGTGTATAAATCAGCTTTTTCTGCTCAGCCACCACACTTCAATGTACTTGTCAAATAACTAGTTAGACCGTGGCAATCATATCATCTCAATTTGCACTAGCATGCCTAGCAGCCGTATTTTACATGTTGTGGTTGTTTAACAACTGTGATGCAGTAAACAGAATATTGGTGTCTTGCTCCATTTCTCCAGTGTGATTCTCTGTATGCAGTTACCATACATCCTGCAATCGCCCTCATATGCTGTTTCAGTAATATTTCAATTCGCTACAAGCTCCAGATGATGCTGAAGCAAAATTGCATTTGGGGGAGGCAACTGCAGCACACACATGTGATCTGAGAGAGAATACCATTGATTGTGAGAGGAAATGGCAATGGTCCTTCAAAACAAATTTATACGTTTGATTTAATTGACAAGAATAGATGTCCTCAAAGACCTAAAAGGCCACCCATCCATACATCTGTTATCCAGCACAAGTTTTAAAAATCAAATATCCTTCATAAAATATATATATTTCATAACAGTTCATGACAAAAAAAGCACCTGGGAAACAAAACTCTTAAGAGGTAGAACACCATTTAATTTAAAGTTATTAAAACCAAGTAAACCGATTTAAATTGATACTGCATGGTCACCACCTTCTGTGTCTGAAGAGGGCTTTATGTATTTGCTATTAATGGTCCCAAACAAATGCCACAATATTTTGCAGGTGAAAAAATACTAGTGACTAGCTACCAAGACAGTAAGAGATTACAGAGATAAAGAGCTAAAACTGTTTCTCTATCACACACAGCTGAACCTTCGCCTCTTGATCATCACAGTGAGATAGCCTTAACAGCATAGACTGCTGTGTTTCATACCACAACTCCAGATCAAAATCAACTACTGCTTAGTAAACCAAACCACGTGGCTTTGAAACAAATAACTTGAAGTTTTATTTTTTTTGACCAGGTTACTTAGTTAGAGATGGCGCCTGCCAAGAACAGTGAAGTAGCTGTTGCATATGTGCCGTCATGGTAAATACTTAGTAAGGGAGAGGAAAATGCTGTTCAAGCAGAGGACTGTGCTTGTGATACTGGCTGGCTCGGAGCTTGTTTCTTCCGTGCCACAGCCATGCGCAAGGCCTGAAGAATCATGTTCTCGTTGTTCATGATGTTGTAATTAGTCAGCTTCAGGAGCTTGTTGAAATCTTCTGCTTTCAGTGAGACCTCTCTCGTTGAGTATGGAGAGCAGAAACTGGAGATATCAACCTTGCCCAGTTCCATTTCAGCAGCACTACGTGACATGCCTGTCAAGGAAAAAAGGGAAGGTGTTTGTGTAGTCCCAGGGAATTACAGTACTCTGATAGACTAAGTCAAGAATAATTTAGAGAGATCACAGATGCAATTGCTATGAAGACAAAGCTATAACCTCTGAAAAATCTACTTCTGAACAAAGTCTATTGGAATTAAAAAACTAGTGTCACTAAACGTCATTCCATTGCAACCAGCACCTTCTACTGGCCAGCTCACGGCACATCATTTCATATGGCCACTGGTGCCTAAGTCTTACCCTGCAGGTTCTTGAGTAGAATACATACTAAGGTAAAAGGAATAAAGAGATATATAGGACAAGAGGAAGCAGAATATTAGTAGCCTTGGAAATCATCATAAAAACAAAGTCTGCATCTTAAATACTAGCACAAAAGGACACAGTGACTGTATTAGTTTAGGTACTATAGCTTTGATTCTCCAGCATATACAACCAACACATTAAACAGCCCAATTAGAAAGCACAGTGACCCTCCATAGAACCATTCTATACTGTACAGGTAATTCTCCTCTAGGCCTGGCCATCATAAAAATACATAATCTGAAAAATATGCTTTGTTCTAGATGCTGAAGTAAACTTTTGGAGATCACAAGAAGAAATTAGCTCTGCTTGAAGAACATGTTTCTTCTTTCACTGAATCTCACCAAGACTCAAACTAAAGTTATGCACAAGACTTCACCTGATTTTGCAAACAGTTTGTCTCATCCCGTTTTGCAATGTATTCACTAGTAGGAACAAGCAAACAAAGGACTTTTGTATTGGGGTGAGGAAAAAACACCCAGGGAGTGAGAAAGTTCATTAGGTCAATGAAATTAGCTAGGTACTGTTAACTTACCAGGTGCTACGTATCTTTGGAAGGTGTCATTCACTAATGGAAAATAAAGCAGCAGAGGAGCTCCTGGGGTGTCTGCACCATCAAACATGTAGCACTCTTTCAGGTTCTTCTCATCATCCTTCAGCCCAATGTTGGGAAACGGAATTCCCTGCTCTGAGAAGTATCTGCAAGCCTGCTCCAGGGGCTGGTCATGGACCAATAGCAGCAGCATGAGGAATAGAAAAGATACCCAAGCTCAGGCTGCTGCCGAAGCCCAGTAATTCATGCCAAGTTGCACAAAATAGACTGATAGCGCTGGACAGCCAGCAATGATTTGAGCACCTGCAGCCCCAGGGACTGTTTTTCTCTTGCCTGAAGAGCTATTTGGAAATAGTCTTACAGGAAAGCACCTAATATCAAGATGGTAAGCAGAGTTTAAATAGGCACCAAGACATGTCTCTAAAACAGGAATATGATTTAGGAACACAAGAGATGAATTCAAAGCATGTTATAGAGCATCGTTGATTAAAGGAGAACTAAGTCAGAAAAATGTAGATCTAAACAAAACTAAATTTGTGGTCCAAGACAGTAAGATTCACAGTCACATTTTCTGTTTGTATAGCAGTATAACTTGTTAGTTGACCTCAGTAGATGTTAGCAGGGTTTTAAGACCAACTTACCCATTTCTATAACTTTGAATTTCAGAAATAATATGGGATTTCAAGCTACCATATTTTAGACCTCAAAATATAGCACTAAAAGCATTCATCAGAAAGCTCATTTGTGATGACCAACTTTGTTAAATTATCTAACAAAACACTGAAGTACCGTCTCAGTTTGTTTGAATTAATTATTTTCAAAAGACTTCAGAATACAAGAAAGAAATGTAGTGCAAGTTATTACATAGGGTCTTTTGCAGCTGCAGTACAGAGACAAATATTTTTCATGTGGCATTACAGTATAAAAGCAGCATTAAAGTATCTTGAAAAAATGACAGAGCCTCAAGCAGTGAACTTTCTATTTTCTGTGGTGCCCTTCAGGGACAGGTTTCCAGTTATGAGTCTATATTTGGAAAACTAAATCTGTCTTTTTATGTGGTGAATACCACTTTCAAAATCTTTATAAACATTTTAAACAAATTTCAGCAAACATAATAAATGCATTTGATGTCTTGCTTCAAGCCCACTATTTGAGGGAAAAAACTGTATTTATTAAAAGAGATAAAAATAGAGATTAAATTCTTTACTCAGTAGGTTTTTCTTGGACAGCTAGAAAATCATACATTAAAATAAAAAGACAAATAATATATTATATGTTTAAAGAAAACACAGATTAAATTCAGCATCTGAATCACAAAGTTTTCCCAGCTATATTTGTGCTATTAAATCTTATATATAATTGTAATAGAAGTTGCAGCTCAACCATCATAACTTCACTGTGCCACTCTGTGTTTCACTGGTGAAGCACTTAGGGCTACTTCAAAAGCAGTTTGAGAAAAACAGAGATATTTTCCCTTCTGGGAATTTCCATTCTTATTCTAAGGTTTGGAAACACCACGTTACTAAACTCCTCTAAGTAAGTTCCATGTTTTACAGACACCTGTCTCAAACTTGTGGAAAGCAAAAGAAAAGCCGTTACTAAACAAAGAGAGTTTTGAGATGTCTCACCAAGGTCTGTGATCCACCGGTGTAATTTAAGTGTATGATGACATCCACTTTCCTCTCTGGTCTCATAAGGGGTGGGCAGCTGGTTTCAAAGAAGAAAGCTGCATCCACCAACTCCAGGTGCTCTGAGTTGCCTCTCAGGTCATTAGGAGAGGTGTCTAGCAAAGTGTCTAAAGAGTAAAAGAGTCAGACCTATTAGCACACTGCAGAAAGACATCTGTCAAGTTAGAAAGCAAAAGGAAGGTGAGCTTCCCTTCCATATTTTCCCTTTGCTTTAGGATAGCATGCAGCAATCCTAAATCTCCCTTCAGCCTCTCCATTCACGTTTTGTTGGTGTTTCCACACCCATGAACTACACCAAAACCTAGGCAGGTATTCCATATGCGCAGAGCCCCACCCCAGCAATTTTCATCCCAGTGAGGACTTTCAGGACTGAACAACCCAGAAATTGAACAGTTGTGTTACTGGAAGTGAAAGATGTGAGAAGTTAGTTCTCCCTCCTCTCCTCTCAGCAAGCACTAACAACTAACCACAAAACCCACTCCATTCTCTTCAGGACATACAAATGCCCCTTGATAAATCCCAGCCCCTGTGCCCATCCTGATGACCACTGAGGCACGTAGGCAGAAGTGTTGTCCACACCTTTCCATTTTGTGAAATGCTCCTGCTGGATGTACTCATTGTGCATCTGGAAGCCTCTCAGGAAGTTGTGGTACTTGGAGACAGCAGGGCGGTCTGTCAGGATATCCCGAAGAGCCGTGGAGAGGCCGCTCGTAGGGGTGAACATACATGTAGCCATCTCATATGGCTTCTCGGGCAAGTCCGGTTGTTCCTCTAGAGATACATAGCATAAATGACATGCAATTGAATTATAGCCACAATTAAGAGGAGGCTAGGTGCAAAGAGGAGAAAAGGTCAGCAACTCTTCTGTACCAATAGTAATTGTGTGTTCAAAGCTCTCAGCATTGTGTTATTTTTCCCTATGGTGTGCTGTGAGTTCTGCAAATTTCTTGACAAAAAATATAAACTTGCTTTTGTTTTCTTAACCGCAATTGTCTACTTCTGACTAAAGGAGCATTTTTCTCATAAAACAACATGATTTTGGAACACGTTAAAGTAAATCACTTTTCCAAGCAAACAAAAAACAGAGAAAATAATTTTATTTATATATTTGAGGGGATTACTGTTTCTAGATTTAGGTTAACTGTGAAATTCAAAGCTTGTTTTGAAAAGAATAGAAAAAATGAACTTTTTCTTTTTAAACTAAACATTTTTACTTTTTAAAAAAGAGTTTGTTCCATTTGGTTTGAGTCTGGCCAGCTGAATTCAACACAGATTATTTATATAAACCCAAACATAAGATTGGGGGGGGGGGGTGTCCAAAAACATAGCCCACAGAAATGTGGCCCAAGTCTGTTCACTATGAAATCACTGACTTTTTTTGCTTGAATTTTAACATGAAGATGCTCATGAGTGTTTTCAAGAAATGGTCTTTAACTACAGAGCTGCCTCTCGCCTCTCTCAGCTGATGTAATAAAGCTCCACTGCATTGACTTCCTTTGACCTCTACTAAATCTTTCAGTTCAGTCAGATTTTGAGGGAGGCATGCACTGTGTAGGATGAATAGATATTGGAAAGGAAACACTCAAGCTTCCCTCTGGCTAACAAATAGTTGACATGAGGCTGTGACAGAAGTTCTTCTTTCCAAGCCTTTAAAACACAACACTTCAAGGATGACCTTATGTATCCATCTCCTATCTCCTTTCCATCAAGATCTGTCTGATGGTGCCTTTCCTTCTAATAACAATCTCACTATTTAAGAAAAGCACTGGCTGTTCAGTAAAATCAAATCACTTGATTGTCCTGGTGCCTTCCATACCCCAAGGCTGAGAGCGCTAGGATGACAGAAAAACTTAAAAAATGTGAGCGCAGTTACCCTATCAGAGGGGCCTGGAGGAAGGAGGCCATAAGTCAAAGGGTACATGAGATTTACCTATTTCAGTCACTTTGTCTTGGGTCCACCTGTGCCAGAAGTCCTCTGAATTGTCAGCGGCATGCCAGGCATCCAAGAGGTTTTTGGAGAAGATACTACTCCACATTCCTGGGAAGTAGGAGAGGTATAATAAGTAGTGCTTAGGTAAACACAAGGAAGTTCTTTTAAAAACTGCCTTCTGCTCCTTCCACAGCTCTTCTCCAACTTCTTCATATTTCTATGCAATTTTTGTGTAAGTCCACACGTCTATTTCAGTTGTAGAGCTGACTCAGAAGGCAAACTTATTTCAGAAGAAATTCCAAAGTATTTTCCCTTCCACCATGTTTTATCTGGAATATTATTTTTTTTTAGAAATTTTACATTGCCATTTTCCTATTGTCATTTCCTTTTTCCTTTGATAAAGAAATATTCTCAGCTAGCTCCTACCCTGATTCCCCTCTTTCTTGCCCTGTTTATTTCTTCTCAACATTTCCTCCAGCCTCCACAAAGTCTCATAGATTTCCAACTTTCAAAATGTTTTGCAAGCTACGGGGAAAATGGTGATGCTTTAAAAGCACTCACAAAGGTACATAACAACTTATTTGTCATTTTAGTTTCATTTTATCTTCGTACAAATGGTAAAACCACCTTTACTAGCAAGGACAGTTGAGTAAGTCTCAGGAGACAGGCTGAATTTCAAGCTGACTGAGGCAGTACCTCTGCTGCCACATGCAGAACAACAGGTCTTTGGAGACTAATTTCCAGAATCATTAGTGTTTGTATGAAAATCTTGTCACTTCCCCAGGCTGGTGAGTCACCTTGCATGAAGCAGATCCGGGACTCAGGGAGCTTCTTCATCAGGCGACCCATGAAGAACTCACTGCCAAAATCCTCTGCACGAATGAAGGCGCCGTACTTCAGGAAGCCCACCTCATACGGCGTGAACTCCACCCACTCTGCCAATACATGCACCACAACATTAACTCTGCTACTAAAAACAGTCAGGTTGCCAGATGTGGAATAAACGTTTCAGGCACCAGCCCCCTCAAGCAGGCTGGCTTAGCATGTGCCCTGAACAAACCCTGCTGACTGACAGCCGCCACTGAACCAGCTATCACACTGCTGCACATTTGTGAAAGAGCGATGTCAGAGCTAAGGGAAAACTTAAATTCTGCTCTCTTTTTAGATAGCAAGTGGGAAGTTTTCTCATGGAAGGTGGGCTAGAACAGGGATTGGCTTCTATTGCTTTTATTGCCTTTAGCCAACCATGAAAAACATATTTTAAGCAACCTTAAAGCTCCATTGAATCACTTTCTTTAAGAATTCATAGTGTTTCTGAGACAGTGTCACAGATCTGTGTCATGTCATTAGTCTGACGTTGATATCCGAATATGCACACTTACATGCCAGGAGATCTTACAAAATACTGAACTGTTGCTGTCTAGCCTGTGGCTGCCCAGTTACTGTTTACATCTCTGAACAGGACTTCTCCTGTCTTGAAGGGAGAATTTAAAACAATTCATCATTATTTACTGTATCCCCATGCAAAACCACAGCTCTTTTCCAGAACTGAAACATTACCTCTAAAATCTTTAGTGGCAACTTTGTCCTTGACATTGAGGGCAAGGTAGATGGGCAGTGGGTTCTGACCTTGATTCACTGCCCGACGTTGATCAGAAAGTCTGTGGTGGCATTTCTGGATTTGGGGGAAACAAACAAACAAAAAACCAGTTAGCTAATAAACAGTTCCTTAAAGAAATCAGCTTACAAAGTCTGAATATGGGATATCATTTTCCTGAATTTCCTCCTAAATTTACTTCCATGTGCTTGAATAACAGAGGGCAAGAAAATCGTGGGAACAGGAATAACTGTTGTTAGGATAACCAGCCGTGTTCTACAGTCAGTATGCAACAACAGTAATGAGTTGCTTCACATGCTATTCTAACTTTGCATCACTAAATGTAAGTGAAAAAATAGGGCAGATCTGGGTAATTCAGCTTTTATCACATACTTCAGCTGTTAAACCTACGAGTTCTTCAAGGTAACGTGTTAATGGCCCTTCTAGTCAAGATTTTTTTTGAAAACCGTATTGAAAGTTATCATCCACAGTGGAAAAATCCTTGAGCTGTCCAATACCAACAACTTATTTTATACTTGAAGTGGAGATTTTAAGTGTACTTCAGTCAAATTAAACTCTAGCAAATTTTGCTATGTAGCACTGAGGCCAGAAATACAATGTGAAACATGATATGAAATTAGAGTATTTCATATTATCTGTTTCACCTAGACAAACTATAAATCATGTTTGTAGGATTTTAAGATGAACAGCTATCATCAGTCTGCTAGTTTACATTGAAAGTTTTGCTTGTGTCATTACAACAAAATTGGGAACTGGACGTTCTGAGAGATCAAATCCAAAGTAGCCAAAAGGCACCTACAAAATTACAGTTTCTGTAACTAAGATGTCTCAGGAGCTCTGGATGTATATACCTTCTCATCACTAAATCACAAAGTGCAGTAACAACATAAGGGGTATATCTGCAGTACATTCAAGGTATGACTGCAGCTTGTGTAAATATTGCAGCAGTGGAGACATAAAAGCATGGGCCTATAAAAAACACCTAAAAACCTCAAAAATTTCTTGCACCACTACAGTGTTAATTAGCATGCTGGTTACATTAGAGCTAGTCTGAGCATTTCTATGCCACATTCCATCACATTTTAGGAGCCAGTGTAGACGTTCACTGTGTCTCCAAGTTATTAATGTAAGTGGTGTTCTGCCTACATACCAAGTACAATGTTATTGGTCAGGTGTCTCTTCCTAGGGTTTTAATTTGTCATCATGGTCATAAAGATCAAGTCACCAACTTTATGAGAAGGATGTATAGACATTACCCCATCATTTAACATGGCTTCAATCATGAGCCCCCACAGATCAATAAAAGATGTTTTATGTCCTGCTTGGGTCCTTTGGCTCAGCTCTCTGTAATAATTCCTCAAACTTCTCAAGCAAAAAGCCCCCATCTTGCACTTGGCTGCTTGCTTCCGAGCTTCAATAATTATTTCTCCAAGATCCTTACGTGACCAATCAGCATCTTCATACAGTTTTGTCATTGTCCTGCAGGCAGAAAACATGATGGAAAGTGGAAAGAAATGAAGAATATGCTTTTGGAACTCAGAGGATGTACTTCACAGAGCTCTGAGCATTCATTATTTTATCTTTAGGTTACTCTCCTCTTTGAGCTTACTTTGAGCAGAAATGCAAGTCCAAAGGCAATCAGTTAAAAGTCACTTGATTTGGGACCCAACACAAGCAGCTACACCAGCTATCTATGCTGTTTCTGTCCAACAGTAAATAACCATAAAGAATCATTCTGCATAGGATTAAGGATGTTTGCACTTCCTCTAAAGTCTCCTCTTTTGGTTAGAGATAAGTTACTTCAGTGACACCAAATGTATGATGCACAATAGGCCTTTCATGGCTGACCCTGGCATTCATAGACCAAAGGTGGAAGTGATAACTCAACAGACCCCTTTTACCCTCGCTGAGAACTAAAACCCTAGACAAAGCATGGGTTGCTTAACACAACAAGATCCAAAAACCAGTATCAAAAGAATTCCTCACCACGTTGTGCCTGACGAGCCACTGATGTATGAAACGCAATCCAGAACACGTAACTTTTGAAGACCCAAAATGCTGCCATACATGGCAGTGAGTGCTCTTATCCCACATCCTGCTGTGGTCACAGCCACTACAGGCACCTGTTCAACACAAAAAAGGGCAGAAAGCACAGGTGGGAAAGCTGTATTAAGGTACATCCATGTCAAAAGATGACAGATATGCAAAAGTAACATCCAGACACTAGTAAAATAAACCACGTAGAATAGAGATAAAGCAACATTGCTCCATGAGTTATAAATAATGCAAGTTGCTGGACATCCCTGTGGGGTGTACTAGAAGATCTGGGCACTTCAGGAAGGATTTTTAAGAAACACAGACCAAACTCATTGGGTTGAAGCTCCTTCAAATGATTCACTTGAAAGCCTAGTGGAAATAGAGACTTTGCTCATCCAGACAGGCTGTTCCGCTCTCCAGTGGAGATCACCCTGACTGTAAAGAAGTACCCTTGAGGAGAAGCTGCTGACTGAGGTCCTTGCTCCTCATCTGGATGGAGGTAAGAGATCACTCCTTATCTCCAGGCTTGAGGGAAAGGAGAGAGAAAATTCCCCCAGCAGTGCCTTTCCTGGTTACCTCATGGTCTTGCAGATCTTCCTCCAGATGAAGAACCTCCTTCAGTGCAGCAGCAACTACCTTCCTCCGATTTTGCAGGAAATCCTGTTCATCAGCACACAAGTCAAACCCTAGGCGGGCATCCAGGTTTCTTGGCCTGAAACACAGACCCTGAGTCCTGAGACCAGGGCACAAATATTATTATATTATTATTCACCATGACCAACTCCAGCTATGCTTGTATGTGTTTACAGACAAGTTTGTGGACAGTATCATGTAATAAATGAGTAAGAGCAACACCACAGGCAGGCCTCTGCTAATTCCTGTAACTGCTAACAAGAATGCAAATGGGAAGACAGAGCAGAACATGACATGTCCCAGTATGGTAACAAGGTTCCTACAACACACTTCTGGTTTTATTTGCATATAAGAAGACTCTGGGGAGACCTTATAGTGGCCTTTCAGTACTTAAAGAGGGACTACAGGAAAGATGGGGAGGGACTCTTTATCAGGGAGTGTAGTGATAGGACAAGGGGTAATGGTTTTAAACTGAAAGAGGGTAGATTTAGATTAGATATTATGAAAATATTCTTACTGTGAGGGTAGTGAGACATGGGAACAAGCTGCCCAGAGAAGCTGTGGATGCCCCATCCCTGGAAGTGTTCAAGGCCAGGTTGGATGGGACTTTGAGCAACCTGGTCTAGTGGAAGGTATCCCTGCCCATGGCAGGGAGGTTGGAACTAGATGATCTTTAAGGTCCCTTCCAATACAAATCATTCTATGATATAGTTCATTTTTCAAGTTTCAGTAGTGCTGACATATGTGCCTGTAACTAGATAACCTCTGTCAACAGGCACTGCAGTTGATTAGGGAAACAGCTACCATGCCTTGGTGTTATTTTGTTTGTATAATACAGAAATACAATTTCTTTGTGGAGCTGTTCATTCCAGCTGTGGGCATAATAGTGCACACAAATCGAGATCTACTTACTGAGCTGCACTAACAGTTTGGAACCTTGGAGGAAAGGGGACCCATGACTTAGGTCTCCATCACTGAAAAAGGAGAACCTGGCAAACAAAAGCCTGCAACCCAAAGATGAGCACACCTCTGCTTACAACTGAGCCTGTATGAACCCCTGCTGTTTTCAACTGAGCTTTGCATAGGTGGAAATGTCTCCCAGTTACAGGATCAGGTCTTGCTGGAGACTCACTTACCATTCACTTGCCTTTGTGTACAAGTCAATTGTCCTGTCCTGAAAATCGCAATACAAACAGTGTAAGCATGCTCAGGTCATTATCCTGCGCCTTCCTCCCCCACTGCCTCTACGGGCTGAGTTTCACCATCTTTGCAGTCAGCAACACAGCTGCAGAATCTGGCCAGCAATGGTCTGAGTTGTGAAAGATATAATAAGTTCTAGTACAGTCTGGGTTGAATAGAAGTGGGCCATTCACCCACGCCAGGTGGGCTTGGGGCCACTCAGCTTTTCACAGCTGAACACCTAGTTTAACCTTCCTTTTCTGGGAAGGTCATTGAAAGCTGAGTATCTGAACCACAGGCATATGGATGTTCTCTGTTTTATCTTCTGCTTCAGGCTTTCCCTTTGCAAATATGTCTTAATTGTCATATCCATTACTGTTAACTCACATACTATATTGATGAACATATTAGATATGTCCTGAGGAAATTAATGTAAACTCAGAACAAGGTTGAATGTCATGCCTGGAACCACATGCAGAACAAAAGAAAAAAAATAAATATCACATAGTTGCAGAGTGACTGTCATTCACACCTTACACTGTAGCATACATGGTGCCTGACAGGAACTGAAACACTGAGCTGTAAGTCTCTCAACACCCACCAAATTGAATGTGTGTTGGGCTGTTTTTTATTAAGAAAGACTTGTTCTCACCTCTGCTATTGTTATTTTCTCTTGTATAGGAAGCAAGTTCAGAGCTAGAGTCACAGAGTCATTCATGTCCCTTTCATTTTGACTTGATATAGACTGGAAAAAAAGAGTAAAAAAGAATAATGACAGTTAACTATTATACAAAAAGGGGGGAAAAAAGAGTTAAAATGAGTCTCCCCAGCCTCACTTACATACATGCACTTACCAATTCCCTGCATACACAGACCTGCACACACACTCAGGTCTTAGAGGTCCCCAAAGAAGTAGACAGCAAAGAGCCAGCCATACATTAGTGGCGATCACATACCCTGCTGAGCCGCCTCCGCCGCGGTAGAGCCACGGTGAGTGCCGACTGATTATACTTGATGTAGTGGAACCTGGTCGGGGAGGTCGGGCAGAGGCAGGAGCTCAGTGTGTGGGTCTGGGTTCCTTCATACGACCCTTCCACAGTTAATGCAAACTTTCTCTCTGAAGCAAAGGAGTTTCAAACTTAAGGTCTTCAAAAAATGTGGAGAATTTGTTTGCACAGTAATGTAATATATGCTTTTCTTAAGTAATAACTTCATTTTAATACTCCAGTTATAGGATAAATAAATAGACTTACTTACCTGAGCCTTTGGGTTTCAGCTTTAGGGCTTGTGTACAGAATGTGCCATATAGTAACTGTTGCTACAGTACCACTGCACTTCCATCTATACTGTGATTGCTGAGACTAGTGCTCTATTCATTAGATAATGACTCACAGCTAATAATAGTTTTGGGGGAAAAAAACACTCTGTCCTGAAAGTCTGAAATTTTCAAAGTACCTCAGCAATAAGACAGTATGTGGTATTAAAGTGTTGTTCTGGTATAATAATAAGGTATTTTGAAAATTTCAGACTTTGGGGGAAAACTTTTTTTTTTGTAGCAGAGCACAGTTCTCTTTGGAACCAGTAAAATCTCAGTCCCTCTATCATGTTTCCTTTTACTTCAACTTGTAATATTTCTTTTGAAATAATTTCTAGCACTTACTTACAGAAATAATGTCTGGTGGGTTTTGGCCTTCATATAATAAGCATCAAATGGTCTTTATATAGAATGGAAGCAACCCAGGTTCTTTAAAAGAATTATCCCACTCAAGCATTCACAGCCACATCTAGCAAATTTCTTCACTGTGACAACTGAGCTCTACTGGATCATCCACATGCTGAAGCAGTTTGCTGGATTGGGGCCATCAGGAAATGTCAGTGAGATGTTTTAAAATTGCATGGGAGATACACAGGTCTACGAGCATGGACTAAACATAGTGATGCACTGCTTAAAATGTGCAACAAATGTCTTTGGTAATACACTGTGTGTCTTGTGTTTCACCTAGTGGCATGTTTTATATTGTTATGCCTAAAGAAATTTTAAGAAATTAAATTGATAAAAGAGGCCCAGTCCTCACCTGCCCATTTTCTTTGTCTCTTAATCGGGAAACAACAGGAGTTAGTTCCAGTTTAGGACTCAAAAAAAATTAAATTCCCTGGTGTATTGGGTTTCTGTGGCAAGGTTTTGGTAGTGGGGGGTGGGGGGGGTTACAGGGGTGGC